>OY821521.1:118769519-119369519 GCA_963682025.1 Cordilura impudica | reverse complement strand
GTTTCTGGTCAACACATGTATGTCAAGTGGTTGTTCAAATACTCTATGCTCTGCATTCATGCACTAAGTGAATGCCCTATAGTATGCATACATTACAATTAGAATGTATGCTGACGATGTTCAATTGTACATAAGCAGTAAAAAGGAGCAATTGACTTAGAACGTGCTTCTTTTTGGGCATCTGTAAATGGCCTAAGTCTAAATCCAAAAAAAAAAACAAAATGCATTTTACTACGTAAGCGAACGCAGAGAGTTGTCGAAATACTCAACATATATATTAATAACCAAAAAATAGAAATAGTGAATAAAGTCAAAAATCTAGGAGTAATTTTTAATAATACATTAACCTGGTCGGATCATGTTACAAATGCGTGTGGAAAAACCTTCTCGATGCTACTAACTCTATGGCCAACTCAACATTGCACCCCTTTTAAAATCAGATTGCTGCTCGCGAAAACGTATTTAATACCTTTTTTAATGTACGCCTGTGAAATTTTTTCAAGTTGTGATGCAAATAGCAAATCGAGACTAAACATATCGTATAATAATATTACATGGTACGTTTTTGGCCTTAAGTTTTATGGTAACTATGAACATATTACCCCCTATGCAAAGAAAATTTTTGGTGTCCAGCTTGATGACCTGATGAAGATTAGAACTCTAATTTTTTTACACAAAATTATAACCACCCGTGAGCCTAATCATCTGTATAATCGAATCACTTTCAGCTGACACAGTAGAAATAATACCATAATTCAAATAAGACATCATACGCTAATATCAAATTGGCAATTTTACATTAACGCAATTCGTCTTTGGAATATTATCCCACCCATTATTAGGGTGAGTATTGAGTATTACTCTTAATATTTTTACTTCAAAATTAAATCACACATTAATAAATTTTTTATTTTTTGTTTTTATTAATTGTTATTTAATAACTTTCCAATGTTTAATAACTGTTACATTGTATGACTCTATCTATCATGATATTTAAAACATATGTTTAAAATTATCTTATAGCATTATTTTATTTTTATTTTTCTCTCTGTTTTTATTTGTACACTTCAAAATAACTTACATTTAACAATGTCTGTACTTCTACTACTTTAAGACTCATGTTTTGATGTTACCAAAATGAAGTAAATAAATAAATAAAAAAATAAAAAAAATGCTATAAATTATCCATTTGGAGCTCAAATGTTAAAGGATAATTTCTACATGGATGATGGACTTGGAGGGTCAGACAGCCTTAACATTACAATTGAGATCACGATTCTAAAACGGCATGGTTTTAATTTGAAAAAATGGTGTGCAAATCACCCACAACTGCTAAAAACATTCCACTCGGTGATCAGGAGCTGGATTTAGATTTCAACAGTGACAACACAAGCACGGTAAAAACTTTGGGATTATCATGGCCGCCTAAAACTGACCATTTTGGCATCAAGGTGAAAGTGAATCATCAACAGGCTATCACAAAACGCACGGCAACGTCAGATCTCGCAAGGTTATTTGACCCCCTTGGACTATTAGCACCTGTAGTTGTCAAGGCAAAGATGTTTATTCAGCAGCTATGGCAATTCAAGCTAGACTGGGATGAGCCATTGTCTGCAGATCTTCACACAACCTGGCTAAATTCAGAAATGATTTAGACAGTCTAAACAATTTTAAAATTCCTTGACACGTTTTTAAAGGAGAACTACCAGTAAAAACAGAGCTGTATATATTTTCAGATGCTTCAGAAAAGGCTTTTGGTGCAGTTGCTTACATCCGAGCAATTCTTAAGGATAAACGAGTAATTGTACAACTGCTTTGTGCCAAGACGCGGGTTGCTCCATTAAAACAACAGACATTACCTCGCCTAGAATTATGTGCTGCAGTTATGGCGGCCCAACTTACACACAGGATTAAAACAGATCTTCAAAACAAAAATCAAACTGCAATTTTATGGACTGATTCACAAATAGTACTATCCTGGATAAACGCTCAATTCTCCATGTACCATACGTTCGTAGCTAATAGAATTTCCGAAATTTAATCATTGACGTTACCCGACCAGTGGCGCCACATCCGATCAAGGGACAACCCTGCTGATATACTATCCAGAGGTTTACCAGCAGTTCAACTTGCCCACTGTTTCTACATGGACAAGAAGAGCTGTGGCCACCTAAATTCTCCCAACAACTCCAAATCCCCAGTGAACTCGAGAGAAAAGGGACAAGTGTAATCTCAACAGTTACCGAAACTGACGACAACTTTATTTACAAAATTCCACATAAAAACTCGTTCAAAACATTGCAAGGAATATTGGGGTATATAATTAGATTCATCAAAAATTCAAACATCAAAAAATATCAGCGCCCCTCACATCAATCATTAACTCCTGCACATAATTATAAAAACCATACAGGCTTCAGAATTTTCGCAGGAAATCAATAATTGTCGGAAAAACAAAGAAATCGATAAAAAGAGCTCCATCATCAGTTTGTTCCCATTCCTCGACGAGACAAGCATCCTACGAGTTGGCGGATGATTGGAGTCTTCATCACTATCATACGATGCAAAACATCCAATGGTGATTCCATACAATGATCCCATCATAAAACTTTTATTCACAATGATTCACGACGAAACTAAACATTGTGGACCACAAGTACTACTAAATTTAATCAGACAGCGTTTTTGGCCAATAAGAGGAAAAATAACGGCACGATCAACAGTCCAAAAATGTATAAGGTGCACCAGAGCACAACCACAAATATGTAGGCAAATTATGGGCAACCTTCCGCAAGCTAGAGTTACTCCAGCCCGACCTTTTATCAACGTTGGTGTAGATTATTGCGGACCATTTTGGATTCATTATAAGGTCAGAGGAAAAAGACCAACGAAGGCATATATAGCTGTTTTTTGTTGCTTTGCCACAAAGGCCACCCATCTTGAACTGGTCAGTGATCTATCAACTGAAGCGTTTATCGGTGCCTTAAAACGATTCATCAGCCATCGAGGGCGTTGTCAAAACATATATTCAGACAATGCTACCAATTTCATAGGAGCAAGAAACCAGTTAGCAGAATTAGCTGAAAGTATCCATTCGGACAAGGGGCAGGAATCAATCATCTCAACTGCTAGCTCAAAAGGAATACATTTCCACCTTATCCCACCGCGTGCACCAAACTTTGGGGGATTATGGGAATCAGCAGTGAAATCTGCCAAACATCTATTGTTACGCAGTGTTTCGACGGCATTGTTAACTCAAGAAGAACTGGAAACAATCATAGTGGAAATTGAGGCAATACTCAACTCTCGCCCACTAACGCCTATGTCAAGTGATCCTAACAATCTTGAGGCTTTGACTCCTGGTCACTTTCTTATTGCTGAAGCGCTCGTATCATAAATAGATAGTATTGCAACACCAATAAAAGCATCAGGACTCGCTCACTGGAAATTCGTGGCTCATCTCAAACAGGAATTTTGGAAAAGATGGTCCACCGAATATTTAAACCAATTGCAACAACGTCATAAGTGGAATAAACAATTTCCCAACATCAAGATTGGCGATCTGGTAATAATAAAGGAAGATAACCTACCAGTCATGAAATGGCCCTTAGCGAGAGTTATCAAAACTCACTCTGGTACTGATAATATAACCAGAGTCGTGGAAGTCAAAACAGCAAATGGACTGCTCAAACGCCCAATACATCGGCTCGCTCTGTTACCCATCGAACCAGACTCATAAGAGCTCATCTTGTCCGATGACAACACTGCAGCCATCAACAACAGCATCTCAGATTCAACTGAGGAACCTAAGGCCAAAAGGAAAAAGGGGCTATCAACTCATCTCAGCTTAGCACTACTTACGATACTTTTGCTGTTACCTATGGCACTTGGAAATCCAGTCAAAAACAAAAGATTTGGAACAAAAGTAGGTATCTATTTCGAAGAAATCGGGACAACAGCCATTTCAACCACTGAATGGAACCTTTTTGTATATTACGACCTGGGGCCTATTGGTCTGAAACGTCAACTTTGGTCAATGGCACGAAAACCCTACAGAATCTGTGCAGAATAATAAAACTAAACGAATCATGTCTCAGCATTATTTACCATTCTAAACACATGGAAAACGTTCTACAACTTGAGAATCAACTATTACGAAGTAAAAGAGGAGCATTTAATATAATTGGGAATGTTGCTCATTCATTATTTGGCATATTGGATTCTGAATACGCTGATTATATATCGGATACAATACAACAAGTACAGGAGAATGAATCACATCTATTAAATTTACTGAAGAACCAAACATCGATTGTTGATTCAACAATCAATGTCATACAAAAACTCAATTGGCAGCTAAGGCAAAATTTGAACAATTGGAACAAGAAGTTAAAAATTATTCAACAGCAATGCAGGACATCAACAATGTGTTAATCCAGATACATCTTACCCAACTATTCAATAATGGGGTCTTAAAATTAAACCTAATTTTAAATAACATACATACATAACATATCTCTTCTAGACACTCTCATAAACATGCATCATGGGAAAATTAGCCCATTGTTACTGACTCCACAACAGTTACAAGCTGAAGTTTATCATATTAAACTCCATGCACCAACTTCAGTGACTCTTCCTGTAGCCGGAAAAGATGAATTACTGCAGATATTCAAACTTATGAAGGTTCAAGGTAGACTTACGCACCAACATGCAGTTTTCAAAATAACGATACCCTTGGCTGAAAATGAACAATTTAAGATGTTCCACTTGATTCCTGTACCCAACATACTAGATAACACCATGGTAGCTATCAAACCATGTTTTCATGATTTCATGGGCATAACAGCATCCCATAAACAATACATCATTCTTACAAATTCGGAACTCAGCAATTGTGATAGAATAAAACAAGATATGTTTCTGTGTTCCAATGTTCAAATTCGCTACGATTATGGTTCAGAAACGTGCATGTGTGAAATCAATTTGTACAACAACAAAACGACACCAACGTGCACTCTGGAGAAATCCAACACAAAATGGATACCACTCAATAATCGAAATCAATGGATATATGCCACCTTATCATCTTCAAGAGCCACGGGGATCCGGGCAACTGACCCTGGATCCAGAATGCATGCTGAAGCATGAGTTCGTCACCATGAACGGAAAACAAACTGTCTCTAGTATGATCAGATCATCATACACTAGTCTTGGCACAGTTTCAGCTTTATCACCACAAACAAACATTACATATTCCATAAGCCATAATCAGTCGAACTCGACAATCTTGGAGAGCATATACGCCAAAAATCTCAAAGAGCTATCAATTTTACAAAAATCTTTGAAAGAACAAAACATCATGGACCTTCCGAACACATTGAAGTCCCACCAGCAACACAATCATGCAATTGGATATCTGGCACTATCGATTAGTTTGGTAGCAATATTGATAATACTGTCCAGATGTAAAAAGTGTACAACCAGTCGAAAACCAAACACAATATCGTCTATTGAAAATAATGCAGAAAACATCGAACTTCAATCACATGAATTGAAAACACCTACACCAATGCCAAGGAATTTCATCATAAGGGTCTAGGCAACATAAGATCACCACAACATTGTTGAACATCCGTTCAACGCGGGGGAGAATGTTAAGATTCAATATATTTAAATTCAATTAATGTAGAATTCCCCTAATATGTTACAATAATTAGTGAATGCATTGAATGTTATACAGTTAATATTCTTTCTTTTTATTAGCCAATTTAACGTAAATTTTGTTTATTAATAGATCAAATTACATTTATACAGTCTGTTTTGTTATTGGCCAATATAGCATAAATTTTATTTCAATAACATTTAGTTAAGTCAGCATTTTTTGATACATAATTTTGGTATAAATACCTCAAACAAAACTTCAAAAAAGTCAGTAGTTAAAAGAATTTATTTTGTTTTCATTACTGAACACTGATCTTCAAGTTACAAGCGCTTGAAGACCAAACAATTTTTAAGAAACAAACAAATTAGTACAGACCAAATTTAAGTGTTTGGTTTGACTAATACTAATAGTTTCAACCCACATTAACACGCATTAAACAACTCGAGAAACAATTCTGGAGAAGGCTTTACAAGAGTGGCTAATTTAAAAATCGGATATACATATACAATAACTGGATGCAAATTAAAGGATACGCAAATTGGTTCTAAAATGACTTTAAATTTGATAGATGAATATGGTAATTTCCTATGGATATTTTTAACTAAACGCCTCAGCGAGCTGTTTCCTATGAAGAACCCATTCAAAAAACTGACTGACAATAAAATTGAACAAATAATATATCGTGGTAGAGATGAATCCAGATATGATAGAGCTATTCTTCAGTTTGTGAGCCAAAAAGAAAATAAAGAAAACAAATAAAAGTCAAAATTTAAAATCCATTTTGTTTTATTTAAAACACTCCCAGCGTAGAATGTGGTTAGTTCTTAAGGTTTTATTTTCAATAAAGAAATTAGTATTGTACATTCACTCAACTATTCGAGTTGTTTCTCCATAGATACAAACATTTAGTACCATCAGCATCAAGTTTTAAATGAAAGAAAAATTTCAAATACATAAAAATAGTTTGAAGAATGGAAAATTTGCCAATAGTTTTTGTTGATTTGCAAGAATTTAGGGGAAATTCAAATAATTTCATACCAAAGGAAATTGCTATGGTCTTCAATACTAAAGAGTATTATAATTTCATCATAAAGCCACCCTTTGAATTTAAATATTTATTACCAGAAAAGCAGAAACAAGCAAAATGGTTGACTAAAAATCATCATCATCTACAGTGGGAAGACGGAAATGTATCACTTGAGAGTGTATGTAAATTTATTAATGCAAATATCAATTTTCGCGTTTATGTCAAGGGTTTGGAAAAGAAAAAGTGGCTTGAGGAGATGTTGCAGAAAAATTTATTCAATATTGAAAATATATGTTGCCACAATTTAAAGCGTCTCGCAAGAGAATATCCAGAATATCCGTTGCAGTTTTCAAAACCATGGAACTTGTGCTCTGAAAAATGCTCTTGTACTTAAGAATTTTTTATCTCCGCCCATAAATGCAAGCTCTTTTGTAAATATAGTACCCCGATTTCCATAACAATATTGAAAATAATCTAATGCTACACTTTATCTGTTAATTTTGTTAAAATTGTTAATTCTTATATACCAGTTTATATTTTTTGGGCAACTTAGTTTAGTTTATCTCCTCAGTTGAAATGGGTCATACTTATTGTGAAATAGAAAAACCAAAACTATCTAAAAGGAAACAAGATTATACACTTATCTATCATCTGGAGTACTTACTCAATTTAAAATTAAAATTAAGGTGTGGATTTTCTACAAAAAATAATTGTCAACCTCTCCTCTGGATTCATAGCAATAAAACAAATGCTGTTGGCTTTACTAGAGATGAATGGATGAATGAATGGATTATTTTATAATGTCCCCAAGCTAATGTATCCACATTATTAGGTAAAACATATCTCTTATCATCCTTATAGCTTAAACTTATTTTATTCACAATTTCCGTATATAATTTATGGGATCTACTGCGAATAACCCTTTGTTCACCATAAAATGTTTTTCTCTCTATTATAGATTCTTGATAATTACGGAGTTCTAATTTTTTAACAAGTGATTTTTTTATTCCTTTTACTTTTTTTTATAGTTTTGGTGTAATTTTCATGATCTTCTACCGTGTAAGCGCATGTTTTTGCTTTCAGACCTGCAAATTCTCTCATAATTTTACCTGAATTTTCGTCTTTCATTAAACCCAGAACTTTTTTGTTCAAAGACTTAATCCCATAAACATTTTCGGGTTTATATTCTGAAGTGTCAAATTTATCACTATTGTTTTTAATAATTTCGTAAATGTCTTTTTCGGAGGATATAATGAATGAATCAGTGTCCATGTAGATACATTTAAGATTTTTATCTTCTTTAACCAAAAAATTGTAATAAAAATCATACATTAAATATTTTGAGAGTTCTAATACTGTTACACCTATGTATATTGGCTTGTCATGATGTACCTCTAATTTGTTCAATTCTATACCATACAGTCCATTATCAAATACGTCTATACCAGAAAAGTTGGGTTTAGCTATAAGAGTTCTGCACCCTTCGGAATTTCTGCGATTGTCATAATTAGTAACTAATCTCACATCACGACATTTTCCATCGTTTTACCGTTTATTCATTAATTTAAAAAAATTCTTTTCAGCTTATATAGGGTTCTAACCAAAAACTTTGTTTGAATTTTAAAATCTTATTAATCTTTACAAGTCTTAATCCCTGTTCTAAACACAATTTAGGTTCTTTATATGAATTTTATAATCTTTTTTATCAGTGAGATCAGCTAATAATTTGGGGAGTTTTCCTCCAGGTGGTATTTTATTTTGCGCACAAAATGGAAGATAGTTATGAGAATTATGAATTAAGTTGGGATATTCAATATCAACTTCTAGAATATATCCGTAAGTAGATTCATCACTATGTTCGCTTACTTTGAAATTTTCAACTTCGCCATGAGATAAAAATGAAAAATCTGAAATGGGGAGTTTTTGTGACATGGCCCAACCATACAAGTTATTAGCATCTATATATGCTAAGTAATTTTCGTCTTTAGCAGAATCATATTCATTCATGTACTTATTGTTAGCCTCGAATGGAAGTTTTGAGGAATGAATGTATTTCAGGATCACTTATTAATTCCATTTTTACATTTGTATATTTGAGCATAGCATCCCATGACAAAGAAGGAGCGGTAACATAGTTACATGGATCTAAACCGTAAATTTTCTTACAAACTGATCTAAAATTCTCAAAAATATCCGACAAAATAAAAACATCGCTCGTAAGAATACTACATTGAAATACATTCCAAATCTTTTTAGCAAAAGTATAGTCTTCCTCAGAACACTCCCTGTCATCTAAATGATTATAAAAATGCTCTCTGTTGGGTAAAGACTGCTCATTCAGTTTTTCAAATCTATCAACGTAGTCATACGGGAAAACCCTTTTCTCTTCATAACTTCGAAGTGTTCTTGTTTAGGGTATTTCTTTTTGAGTATCTTAAAATCTTCTCTATTTAAGTAGCTTGCCAACTTTTCTATACTGGAATTTAAAAACCTGTTCGAATCTATAAAATTTAATGTGTATTTTATTTTATTCCCGTCTAAAAATTTTTTGGTCATTGCAATATATAACTCCTTATTGCATGGTATAACTGAAAGATTACTACCTAATTCCGTAATAAAAAAGATTTATATCATACCTACTTAAATTATGAAAGAAAATTGGTATAAAAGGTACGATAAACTTGAACTAATTTTTACAATAACTATGTATTGTAAGGAGGATGATTAACGTAATGATGATAGAGTCAGAGGGGATGATTGCTATCCAAGATATTGAAAGAAAACTTCCTTTTTATTTATGTGTTTATGTCCGTCGGAGGACTGCTCTTTATTTATTTAAAATAATTATATATTTTTGGTTGAGTTCTGATGTAAACTTCTAGTCTTCTACATTGATACTGATCTTAAAACTAAAATAATTACTTCTTATATACTAAGATACCAACTATAATTTTACAAAAATGTTCTTTTAAATTAAACATAAATTTTTCCTTAAATTCTAAATGCTTAAGCAGCATAGTGAGCGATCTTTGTAAACCCCGCTCTATGATACACATGTGTGAAACACTTGTGTTAACCATACTGCTTGCATCAACGTTAAATGGGTGGTCCTCAATATTAAGTATACCAATATGTCAAGTACGACAATATCGAATACACACAACATACGTTTCCGTATTTGCTTTGTGTTGCCGTCATGCAAGCACTTGAAATCAGATACTCTTTTATTTATTCTGTCTTTGGTTTGTTTACTAACAAAGCCATGCCAAACAATTCATTGATCGCAATGTTTATAGCAGTGGTCAGCATTTCATAGCACAATTGTGCAGAGACCACTTCACACATATACTTATTGTCGTTCATTTAGTCGTCGTTGAGACAGCGATGTATGCACATGCGGCGGATGCATTTTTATTTTTTTCAGCAATACTTCCCCAACAAACTTTTCAAATTGATAAATAATTACGAAAAATATTTTGTGATTGATAATGCATTTGGTAACATGCATTGCCTTTTAAGTTATAAAATGGTTATCGGTTTTTCCTTCTACTTACCTCTGTGAACAAATTTTTTCAGACTCCACCAAGCAACGCAATAAGTTAAATTCCAAGCAACGCAATAAGTTAAATTCGTCAAATTTAGAAATGTAGAAGGCCAAAACTGTGATACGTAGCGTTAGAATAAATTTAACTGTGATATTTTTAATTTTTATTTGCAATTGTTTTTTAAATTAAATATGTGTTTTATGTCGTGTTATATGTACTGTGTAAAACAATTATTTTTGAAAATTAACTGCAAAATTTGACGAAAAATTATTTATTTAATAAAATATATATAAAATATTTATTATATAAAATATTTATATATAAAAAATACCAACGAAACGTTGGATGATGAAAATTAAATAAATGTTTTTTTATTTAAAATTGAAAAGTACATGACCTTAAAAGCCTAATTAGAGAATTCTAAAACACAGAAACTTAAATTCAGAAGAAGGTCGATATATATATATATATATGAAAAATTATTGAACATAAATTATCGGAAGGCCCGCCGAATATTTGATTATTTAATCAAAATGAGGAATTTTTTCAGACAAATCAAGCTTAAGTATAACATCGAGACATGTGTATTACTCAAGAAATACTGCAGAACAACAAAAAAGTTAGCAAAACTGATGGAGAGACTGAAATTTTTACTTACTTGCAGAAAAAACGGACTCACACCAAACCACATAAAAAACACGACTCAACATTCAAGACAATTATTCACAACTTTGAAGATATCACAGGAGCTTAACAAAATGGAACAAAAATTTCACAGTAAAATAATAAATCTAGAAATAAAAGAGACTAACATACTACTTAAAGAGATAAAGAAGGATATAAGTAATGCTAAATGGATACTGAAGTCAACCCTTAATAGAGAAGAATATGATAACTTCATCAAAAGTCAGAATGGTAGATATAAAAACATTAAAAGATACGACAAAAAGACTCATGCAGATAAGATAGAAAATTTTAAAAGTTTACAATTTGCTGAATACAATCTTAAATTTGACGCATCATGGTTTGTAAATGAAACAGCTTTAGAGTTCACAGAGGAAAGCAAATGGCTTCTTTCTTTAGGACAAAAATTTGCTCTCCCTGTAAATATTGACAATTTTTCAGCTATAAATTTAATAGCTGATTTGGAACAATGGGTTCAATCTCTAACAGACGAAAAAGAAAAGGAAATATCTAGAACAAAAATAGCCAACAGAATTTTAACATACAAGAGAACACACAAAAATAATCTTAAGGAGAAATTCATACTTAATATTCATGAAGAAACCAAACAATTTTTGAGAAAGTACAAACATGAAATAGTTATAACAAAATCTGATAAGGGCAATAAGACAGTCATAATGTATAAAAAAGATTACGAGGAGAAAATGAAAAAATTGCTGGAGGATAAGAAAACATACCAAGCGATAAAATCAGACCCAACACCAAAACTACAAAAAGTTAACAATAAATTAATAATGGATCTTTTTAGAAAAGAATATATTTCATCACAAGAGAAAACACGACTGATATCAAATGCTGCTACGGCTCCAAGACTTTATGGACTTCCTAAAATACATAAATCCAATATGCCTTTACGTCCAATATCATCATCAGTGGAAGTCCCATGTTATAACCTCTCAAAATACATCGGGAGCATTTTGAAAAGTATTATATTGGAAAAATATATTATAAAAAACTCTTTCGAACTAAAGGGAAAGTTGGAAAAAGTTTATTTAGATGAAAATGAGATACTTATATCTTTGGACGTGGTATCACTTTTCACAAATATACCAATACATTTGGCTATAAATAATATCATGGCAAAGTGGAAAATATTACAAAAACATACTAAAATACCCAGGTCACAATTTTTAACGCTACTAAAGTTTTGTCTAAACGACAATAATTATTTTGTTTATGGTAACACATATTACAATCAGACCTATGGCATGCCAATGGGAAATCCCTTGTCACCAACAATTGCGGATATTGTTTTAGATACTTTGCTAGAACAAACAACGGAAGAACTAGGTAAACGTAACGTACAGATAAAACTTTTGACTAAGTATGTTGACGATTTATTCGCGATTATAAAAAGAGAAGACGAGGAAACAATATTGAAGACTTTCAACAACTACCACACCAAATTAAAATTCACGATAGAAAAGGAAACAAATAATTCAATTCCATACTTAGATATGAAAATACATAGAGAAAACAACAAGATTATTACAGATTGGTACATGAAACCCATCGCCTCAGGGCGCTTAATAAATTTTAATTCCACTCAACCTATGAAACAGAAAATTAACACTGCAACAAATCTCATCAAAAAGACAATTGAACTGAGTGATACCAAATTTAAAACTAAAAACATAAATATAACAAAGGATATATTAGATAAAAATGGTTATCCAACATATATTGTAAATAATATAATAAAAAAGGTAACAGATAACACATCCGGGGAAACCACAGACAACAGATCTGGTAACACTAAATATTATAGTTTATCATTTATACCGAAGCTTACAGACTACACACAACTTGCTGAAATAATAAAAAACGAAGATGTAACAATAGCACACAAATCAAACAAAACAATAAATTCATTATTTACAAGAACAAAAACTAAAATTGAGAGAGCGCAACAGAGCAATGTAGTTTATGAAATTACATGTGATGGCAAAACGAACGAAGAGTGCGGGAAAATTTACATAGGAACAACGAAGAGAAGTGCCGGTACGAGGATGACTGAACATGCAGCTGACATTAGAAACAACAGAATTACTACAGGTTTATCTCAACACTGCATAGAGATGGGACATAAGCCCAATTTGGACGAATTTAAAATACTGAATAAGGAACGAAACCACGAAACTGAATAAGGAACGAAACAAACGTTTAACACTTGAAAGCTTGAGGATTCAGCAGAAAATGAAATTAGCGATTAACATAAAAGAGGATAAAGACAACACCAACGCGAACTACACACTTGCAATTACTTAGTAGAAGGCCAAAACTGTGATACGTAGCGTTAGAATAAATTTAACTGTGATATTTTTAATTTTTATTTGCAATTGTTTTTTAAATTAAATATGTGTTTTATGTCGTGTTATATGTACTGTGTAAAACAATTATTTTTGAAAATTAACTGCAAAATTTGACGAAAAATTATTTGTAAGTTAAGAATTTTATAACGCTGTGTATTTTATTTTTATTTTTGTTGTTCTTTTAAATATTAGTTTTCTCTTATGTTATTTTCTTTTTGTTTATATGTATGGTTGCCAGATTTAATAAAATATAGTCCCTGAAGAGGCTGGAAAAATACCAGCGAAACGTTGGATGATGAAAATTAAAAAAAAAAAAAAAAAAAAAAAACAAGAAAAAAACAAAAAAAAAAAAAAAAGAGTAGAAGGCCAAAACTGTGATACGTAGCGTTAGAATGAATTTAACTGTGATATTTTTAATTTTTATTTGCAATTGTTTTTTAAATTAAATATGTGTTTTATGTCGTGTTATATGTACTGTGTAAAACAATTATTTTTGAAAATTAACTGCAAAATTTGACGAAAAATTATTTATTTAATAAAATATAGTACCTGAAGAGGCTGGAAAAAAAAAATACCAGCGAAACGTTGGATGATGAAAATTAAATAAATGTTTTTTTATTTAAAATTGAAAAGTACATGACCTTAAAAGCCTAATTAGAGAATTCTAAAACACAGAAACTTAGAACACATTTTATTAATAAGAAATTGTCATAACAGTATAAATACAGAGAATTTGTATGTGTAAATAAATCAGTTTGGAAGTATTAAAAGTTCCGTTTGTATATCAATCTCGTTAATTTCTTCTCTACATTAGTAATGGTAATTTGAAACGCTCGATTTAGTGTTTGCTGGGTAGTTCGCTCACACACACAACCTAATTTTGCGCTTTGCCGACCTATGGTTTATAGTAAAACCCAACACGTGCAGTCTCACATTGCAACGTTTCTGGTCAACACATGTATGTCAAGTGGTTGTTCAAATGCTCCATGCTCACCATTCATGTACTAAGTGAATGCCCTATAGTATGCATACACTACAGTATATATCCCATAAGAATCCCACTAAAGTAATTATAAAACTTATCTTTCTCACCGCTTATCTTATTATTGCATGCACAACAATTTAATTCTGCTTCTGGTGTTAATGGAACATCTATATGTGGTGCGCCTGTTTTCCAATACATGTCATATACTGCATTCATTCTATTATGATGATCCAAAAATTCTCGTACACAAATGTTTTCCTGAAAAAGAGTATACAACTTAATACGGAATAAATATTTAAGACTGAAAAAAAACATACCTTCAAATGAATAATATTCATCTAATTCGCCATTATACGTTTGTTTTATATAGTATGCTACTACACACGCTTTGTGGTTTTGAATTACTATAGTTCCTTTCCCTCTTGTTTTGTTGTATATTGGTAAAAGTACAGATTCCATATCAGCATACACCACAACTGGCGGAAAAATCTTTCTTTCGAAGTGTGTGAATGAAAGCATTGAACCTTGCTTTGGGTATGTTGTTGTTACTTTTGAACATTATTGAAATAAAAATTTTGACATAAGTCACAAAATTGTCCGGGAGTATTAGAATTAACAAATTGCGTTTTCACCAATCTCTGCATATCTTTTATTAGGGAGTAATGATAGTTACCATTATTTACTAAAGTCAGCAAATTAATATGGTACTCTTTAACTGTTTTGGATTGTATTGCAGGACCCACAACTTTAAACTTATTATTTGCTTTCTTTAATTCATAAATGTTGATGCTGAAGTCTGGGTTATTTTGTTCAAATATTTTAAGTGCCGGCAATAAAACTGGAACTGACATATTCGAAAAGTCTAGAGTTATTCCCCGAAATTTAATTTTATTGTAACTTAATCATTAATTTTATAATATTTGGTGTCACATAATTTTTTTTTATCGGAAGCACTCCAATTGTCCTTCTTTAATGCTATTGCGGCTAAAACGCACCATTTAAAGCAGAAAGAATCGCTATTTCTTACTTTTATGGCAGCTTATTTTTGCTGCTATTGCTTTTGGCACCGGTATGTAATTCCCAATCGGAATACTCTCCAATTTGCATACAGTCATCTCGATATATTTGAAATGGTCGATTGCCCGTCCGCTATCTCTCTCCTGGAACTCACTCGCTTGTATTTCCAACTCATTATTAAAATCTCCAATTACTCCATCAATTTCATCAATATTTCTTATACTATTGAATGAAGTTGCAAAATGTTTTAGTGGTTCTCCTTCGGTTGAATTTTTCACGTACAGTCCAAATAGCACCATATTCAATTTTATGAAGTCTAACTCTATTAATCTTTCAATTACACTGTGTGACAGTGAAAATACCTTTTTGATATAACCTATATTAGGTTGTAGGTCTTTCCGAGTAGATCATTTCTGCATAATTAGAATTTTCAATACACCCTCAAATTCTGAAGTTATGGTCAAATTTCTGATTTTTAAGGCTTCTTGGACTTAAAACATCGTAACTCACTGAGTTTTTATCCGATTTTAATTTTGTTTACCATGTTGGATAGAGGAAATGTCAAACTTTAAAAAAGTGTATGCATGTTTAATATTTAACGAAGTGACGTAGAAATATTAATGATAATATCCGAAGTTTTACATTATTTTTTTAAATTTTTCAACTTTGATTCAACTTTATTGCAGTAGTTTGTTTGAAAAACAATTTTTCTCATATTTGTTTTGTAAAGAACTTTTGTTTCTGATTAAAATGAGCTTAAAATAATCAAAACTGATTAAAAATTGAAAAAGTTATATTCGATTCTCCAAACAAAGGAAATTCATTTTTTTTTATGAAAATCAATGTTGCTGTTGGCTACACAAATACAGTGGCGTGCAGAAATGAACAACTCTTCAAAGCTGATGAAGTAAATACTAATCTTGTATACTGTTCAGATATAGACGAATTGTTTGCTTCTCTTAATCATACGCATCTACAAGAAGAATGGCGGTTAGTCATAGACGGTTCATGTAACAGTAAGTATATATAAACAAAAAAGAATGTGTCACAAATTTTTAATTCATAAAAAAAAATGTAGGCCTTAAAGCGGTGTTATTACATAACAAAAATCAATTGCCTTAGGTTCCAATAGCATACGCTACGGGTATGAAGGAAACATATAAAACAATGGAAAATATATTACGTTTAATAAATTACAATAAACATCAATGGAAAATTGTCGCTGATCTAAAAGTCCTAACAATATTATTCGGGATGCAAGGAGGGTATACAAAATTTCCATGTTACCTTTGCGAATGGGACAGTCGCGCGCAAAACCCTTATGACTGCAATAACTGGCCACCTAGAAAATTTTTCCAAATAAGTAAAAAAAATGTTGTCAACATTCCTCTAGTGCAAGCCGAGAAGGTTATTTTGCCACCTTTACACCTTAAATTAGGCTATATGAAACAATTTGCTAAAAAATTGGAAAAAGATAGCGAGGCTTTTTTATATTTAAAGTCAGTGTTTCCAAAACTTAGTGATGCCAAAATTAAAGAAGGTACAACAATTTTTTATATACCCACAAAAAATACGACATTTAAACACAATTTTCTTGATTTATAGGTATTTTTGTTGGACCACAAATCCGAAAAATTTTTTTAGATGAAAGCTTTTCTAACAAAATAAATGAAAAAGAAAAACGAGCTTGGTTGAGTTTTATTTCCTTGTGTGAAAACTTTTTGGGAAATAACAGAAGTACCGACTACGTTACGGTAGTTAGTGAGTTTCTGGAGGCTTACGGAGATATGGGCTGCAGAATGTCAATTAAAATTCATTTTTTGCACTCCCACTTGGATTTTTTCCCAGACAATCTAGGCCAATTCAGCGACGAACAGGGTGAACGATTTCACCAAGAAATATTAAAAATTGAAAATCGATTCGTAGGTAAAAATCAAGTCAGAATGCTGGCTAATTACTGTTGGTCGCTAAAACGAGAAACCGCTGATTCATCATACAAACGAAAAAGATCCAGCAATCATTTTTAAAACCATTTTTACAATACTAAACAATTCAAAACTATCTTTGTTATTGTTTTTCATCTGTAAGAATTTGTTGCTTTTTGTTTTGAATTTTTTGTTGTTTTATTCAGAATAGAACAAAGAATAAAAGAAAAAAAAATTGGTTGTATTTTATTTGTTATTGGTCATTTTATCCTTCAGAAAAGTAAAGAATTGAATTATGTACTCATTTCTGCACGCCACTGTATTTGTGTAGCCAACAGCAACATTGATTTTCATAAAAAAAAAATGAATTTCCTTTGTTTGGAGAATCGAATATAACTTTTTCAATTTTTATTCAATTTTGATTATTTTAAGCTCATTTTAATCAGAAACAAAAGTTCTTTAAAAAACAAATATGAGAAAAATTGTTTTTCAAACAAACTACTGCAATAAAGTTGAATCAAAGTTGAAAAATTTAAAAAAATAATGTAAAACTTCGGATATTATCATTAATATTTCTACGTTACTTCGTTAAATATTAAACATGCATACACTTTTTTAAAGTTTGACATTTCCTCTATCCAACATGGTAAACAAAATTAAAATCGGATAAAAACTCAGTGAGTTACGATGTTTTAAGTCCAAGAAGCCTTAAAAATCAGAAATTTGACCATAACTTCAGATTTTGAGGGTGTATTGAAAATTCTAATTATGCAGAAATGATCTACTCGGAAAGACCTACAACCTAATATAGGTTATATCAAAAAGGTATTTCATTTTTGCAATTTTGTCACACAGTGTTATTAGTTCTTTTACGAATATTTTTGTATCAAGCAAAAATTTTATAATTTCAATTTCATTTTGCAAATTACTATAAATCCGTTATAAATTGTTTTGCAGCCATCGGATTTTTTAAAATAATTTCGAAAATGTTTTCCTTCAAAAAGCTTTCGGAATTATCCTTATGCACATTTGTCCTCAAATGCATTTTATACTTATTTTCAAGGATATTTTTTTTTGCATACTTGACAAAATATTTCTGGTACACTAACTTTTACATTATTTAGCATTGGATTGATGTTAAAAATACCACGTCTTTTAGTTTTACCGGCGCATTTTTGTAGAAGGTGTAGCTCCAAATTTGCTACTCCTTCAACAACAATTCCGCAATCGGATCACTCGATTTTAATTAAATTTTCCATTTTTAAGTTTTATTTTTCATTTTTTGGGTGAACATAGGAGAACCAGTAAGCTTGATGTTGACGGTACTAAATGTTTGTATCTATGGAGAAACAACTCGAATAGTTGAGTGAATGTACAATACTAATTTCTTTATTGAAAATAAAACCTTAAGAACTAAATATAAAAATTTTAAACCTTATCTAGAACTAATAACTACACTTGCGTCTACACACAAGCAACCCCTTTTAGTGATATTATGAATTCCCCCCAAAGTGTTATTATTATCTTAGAAAAACTGTAGTAAAAACATCCTAAGATAATACATATGTATGTAATTCCAATCAATTAGGGATTTCTTATAATTAAAAATACATAATTACAAATATTCTTAGAAATATCACTGTGTGTGTGTGTGTGTGTGTGTGTAATGCAGGCTAAATTATATGAACTATGGAACCCTCAACATATATAGTATATATATATAAAAGGTGTTTTTAGTATAAGCTAGTAAAGAGAAGAAATAACATGGCACTGAGAGCAAAAATTGAAAACATTTTACGTGATTTTAATAGAATCATATGTTTGGATGATATGAACTTTATACTCAATTTTATAAATCTTCTTGATATCTTGGAAAATAAAATACTATTGGAAACTGTGCATCGAGAGCATTTTAATGATTGTCCTTGGTCTGAAGATACTTGTTTGGAAGGACCTGATACTGGCAAATGTATTGTATATAGCTTTAGAAAGCATTCTGTAATCTATCTAATAGAAAAATATATACGACATTTTAATTTAGATAAATGTATATAAGACCAAATAAAAGTTTAAAACTATAAAAATGTTTTTCATTTCGTATTCAACATTTAATACTACAAGATGTTTTATCAGTTCACGCATCCATTCACAATGCTGATTAGTGGACCTTCAGGATCTGGAAAAACCACCAATTACCAGAATTATTTGGTGCTACGGAGAAGAAAATGCCAAACCAAATTTTAATAATATAGAATATTATAATGGGATACCAAATGATTTGGACAATGATTTACATGAACCAGTTTTACTTATTTTAGATGATTTAATGATGGGCGCATTTAATAAGAATGTGTGTGAGCTTTTCACAAAAGGGTCTCATCACAGAAATTTCTCCGTTATTGTTGTAACTCAAAATAGTTTTCATAAATCGTCTCATACAAGAGACATTTCGTTGAACTCAAAATATATTGTTGTATTTAAAAATCCAAGGAATACATTACAGTTTCAGCATTAAGCAAGAAAATTTGAACCCGGAAATTCAGTAGAATTAATGAGAATATATCAAGAAGTTACTAACAAACGTCATGGTTACTTATTGATTGGCCTTACTCAAAGTATAAACGATCTATTAAGATACAGAACAAATATCTTTAACCCAAATTTTTTAAAAAAGAACTTAAAACGATTGAAGGAAAACAAGCATATGTTGTATGTTCTCAAGACGAATAACGGAAAACTATATATATATATATAAAGTTATATTACTACATCCAAATACTTATTATGTAATGTTAGAAGATCAATTATCTTCTGATTTTATTACCAGAAAACTAATACCATACCTAAATAATGAGTCAATATCAGACTTCAACAAATGGATTAAAATCAAAGAAGAATTAAATATGCTTATAAAAAGGAAAATTAATCCCATTAACGGAAAATCATAAATCGGTTGTGAAAGAAAACGAAAATCTTGTTTTTAATAATACTGATCCAATGATGAAAAAAAATTTGGAAAATAATTTTGAAGTAACTGAAAACTATGATAAGTTTGAAACCCCTCAAAAATTTTCTAACTCTACACCCAAAGCAAAAAGAATTAAAATTTTTTAAAGATAACGATTTAGATGAAAAATACCGAAATATTTCCAAACGTAAATTAGAAGATGGAGATTATCCGTACTTAAAAAAGAAAAAAACAGAAACATCAGAAGAAAAAAATACAAGCGCTAAATCTAAAAAGAAATTGTTATTTGATAAAATGACAACAGAAACTCCATATAAAGATACAGGGCCTAAATCAAAGGGGAAACCAAACATAAAACATCCCTACGATACCAGATCTGTTCAAAAGGGGGAAAGTTGGATAAAATGGAAATCACTTTACTAAGAAAATTTTAATAAAAGATTAAACAAATAAAAAATGTGTTTTATTCATATTAGATTCTTTTAACCATGAACATACCAAATAATTTTTATGTAACATTATTAAGTAATAACTCTTTAATGGTTTATGAAGATAATGTTCTTTCAGCATTTACGAATTTACGAATTTTTAATTTACCTACAATAACTTCAAAAGAGGATTGCGAAGTTGGAGTAACTGAATTATATTTAAATGATGGATCCGCCGAGGAACCAACAATTTTATTTATCTATAGTGATATTATAAAACCGAGATGTATTGGAAACAAAAATATAAGATGTCTTCGAGTATTACCATAAAAGGGACATAGCATTTGCTATGATTTTCATAATGTGGAATACTATCCTTTAGAAATATCAATAATTAACGATATTTCAATACTCATAACTAATTTAGATGGAACTCAATACAATTTCGAATCCTCAGCAACACCGAATTTTATAACATTACACTTTAAAATAATTAAACACTATAAATGTAATGAGTTTTGTAAAATGTTGTCAGATTGATAAATCATCGTGATGGATCAAGTAAATAATGCATACTACTCAATGCAGCAGGGCGGTGGAATAAGTCATATTGGAACATAATATGTGACTCCACGAGTTTTGCAGCATGGTCGCGGAATCGGTTCATTTTTTTCATCACTATTTAGAACATTAAAACCTTTAATTTTTTCTGGAGTAAATACAATTAAAAATCAAGCAATTGATACCAGTAAAGCTCTATTAAATGATTTCGGTCGCAAGCCTTTACGAAATATTTTGGATGAACAAGGAAAAATTGCGTTAAATAACTTATCGGAGAAAGCAATCAAAAAAATATCTTCCAAGTTCCAACAAGGTTCAGGCAAGAGACGTATAAAACGTCGAAATAAAAAAAGAAATCGTCAGTCTCTCAAACATTCTAAAGTGAAACGCATAAGGAAGAAAAAGAAGAAAAACACCAATATAAATATTAAAGACATATTTTAAAATGAACATGTCAAAACATATAGAATGCATGAAAAGTGAATTTTATTTATTTGAACCACATCCCATTCAAACTAGTATTTTAAACACCGAAGAAGTATCCTACAATCCTATCGCAACTTTGGACAACCCCAGCTCTATAGAATTTATGTGTCTCGGTAATGGAGATACATATCGTGATTTGTCTAGCGTATACCTAAGATTAGTAATTCAACTCAAAGCAAAGGATAACTCAGATATTACGGACGATTAATTGGAGATTTACAACTCCATATTCTACATTCTCTGTTTCGAAGTGTTTCTGTCTATCTGTATAATGTTCCCATATCCCATAGCGATAATAACTATCGCTATATACAAACATTACTTAATTATGGAAGCGATGCTAGTCGAACTCATCTAACCTCATCTGGATGGTATCCTGACTATTATATTGATGATGAAACTCGAAAAGGACAAAAACAAATTAGCAAGTTATTTGCACGAAGTAATAAAGTTGAGTTAATTGGAAGAGTTCATGGTGATATCTTTAGCCAACATAAATTACTTTTAAATAATGTAGATTTACGTATTGTATTTAATTTGAAGAAATCATCATTTTATATGATGGATCTCGATTCAACTGGTGCTGAATTGAAAATTTTGGAGGCTCAATTATATATGAATCACATTACTGTTAATCCGGGGATATTACTAGCTCACCATAAAATGTTGCAGGAAAAACCAGCCATATATCCACTAAATAGAACAGAAATTAAATCGTTTACCATGTATCCTGGAAATCATAGTTTATCTATTGATAATGTAGTAATTGGTCCATTACCTACATTTTTGGCATTTTGTATGGTTGGAAATGTTGCATACTCAGGGAATATAAAAATGGATCGATTTGAGTTTAAACATTTTTATTTACAAACACTAAATTTGTCAGTAAATGGTATTCAAATTTCATCACAAGCATTAGAATTTGATTATTCCGGTGTAACCCACAGAAGTACGAGAGCATACAATATGTTATTTAATGCTATTGGAATTAAGAATTCCGATAGAGGAATTCATATAAATAAACAATCATTTGATAATGGTTCATTCATTTTGGGGTTTGATCTTTCACCTGATCATTCTAATAACGATTTATGTGCAAAGATTTTAAAGCAAGGAAATGTACGAATTGAAAGAAAATTCACACGAGCTTTGTTGGAACCAATGACATGTATTGTTTATTGTGAATATGATTCTATGATTGAAATTGATAAAAATAGAAACGTTAAAATAACTTTATAAAAATGAATACCATACAGATTGAAAAAGCGATTTTAAAAACAAAGCTACCCGAAAGTATTTCCAAGGTGTTTTTCCTTCAGATAAACTTCCAAAACGTATACCTAAGCGTCCAGCTATCTTTATTGCCAATACAGATCCATCATACAAAACAGGGCAGCATTGGATTGCATTTTATTTTGACGTTTATAATAATGCTGAGTTTTTTTATTCTTATGGACAACAGGCCTTAAATTTAGAATTTCTAACATTTTTAGAAAACAACAGCAACAACTTTAAAATCAATAAACAGCAACTACAGGAATATTTTTCAAAGACTTGTGGTCATTATTGCTTACTTTATAGTTTATATAAATCACAGCAAAAAAGTTTGAAACTATTTTTAAATCAATTTAGAAAAACTGATTATAATTTTAATGATAAAAAAGTAGTTCAACAATGTAAAAAATATTTCTCGCTGTAAAAGATAAGTTATTGATATATTTACATATTAAATAAAACAAAATGGATTTTAAATTTTGACTTTTATTTGTTTTCTTTATTTTCTTTTTGGCTCACAAACTCAAGATAAAAATATTTATTAAAAAGAGATGGATATATATATATCTAAAATTATAATCTTATATTTACAAAAAAAAAAAAAAAAATTAAAATTTATAAATATTTTTATATAGAGTTTCTATATATATTGTTTATCAAACTTTCATTTTGACGGTAGGCTTGTACTAATAATAAGTCATCAGATAAGTCATCTTGTGAGTCCCATAAATTATATGTGATTTGAAGTGGTGGTGGTGTTTCAGGTGTCTCAGGAATCCAATCCTCTATATTCAAGAAACCCATTTGGTTGGTGGGTATTTCATCAATCAATTCTCCGCTAAGGAATAGCATATCATATGAATTTTTATATGAAGAAACATCAGGAGTATCAAATGAAGAAACATTAGGAGTAGAGATTCGCTCTATCTCATTTTCAATGAGACGGTTTGTTGTGTGTATTACGTAGTTGGATACACCCGGTATGTATTTACTGCAGTAAACACATTCTACGCTGGGATTGTTTTCCATACACTCCAAACTATTTTCCATGTGTTTGAGCAATTCTGATTCATCCTCATAGAAAATGGTGTAGAGCGAGCACTTAAAAAATCCATGTTTTCCATTTTTATTTAATTTTTTTTATTTTTTATTTAGATCAAAATTTGTAATTAATAGTTTCCCGTGTAGTTGACTACTGAACGAAATGAAACTATTTTTTCCCTAACATTATTTTGGTTAATCTATCCGTAGTTATGGTAAACAATAATTGAATCTGTCTTCACTACACATAACATAGTAAAAAGGTACCCAATATCCAATAAGTAACGTATTTTTTAAAAATGTTATTTATTTTAATGTTAATCAAACCTATTTATGATTTATTAACCAGGCTTATCATTTTCCAAAATTATGCCTTTTTATAAGGATTTTATGATCATGTTAAAACACTAATGTTTATATAGATTTTTGTTATATAAAAATTTTGAAACATGTGTACTGATAAGTGACCACATTTATGTTTCTATTTGTTTTATTGTTTATAAACTGTCGATTTGTTTCAATCATGTTTAGTTTTGATTCAAGTGTTTCGGTAATTGTGTGGTAAATTTTTATATGTTTCTATTTGTTTTATTGTTTACAAACTGTCGATTTGTTTCAATCATGTTTAGTTTTGATTCAAGTATTTTGGTAATTGTGTGCTAAATTTTTATATGTATGCATTTTATGTATCAGGCGCACGGAGATTTTAGAAAGTATTTTTCAGTTGATTAGAAATAATTTAATCTGCCTTCACTACACATAACATAGCAAAAAGTTATTCAATGTTATAGTAAAAAGTTATTCAACTTTGCGCCATCTAACGGGGGAAAAATTGAAAAATTCCTGGTTCTTCTATAAACCTGGTTCTCCTATAGACCTCAACCAAACAGCGCCATCTAACGGGGGACAAAAAGAAAAATTCCTGCTTCTCATATGAACCTGGTTCTCCTATATCTTATCTACTAAAAATTTTTTCGGGCAAGCCCTAGCGGGTCTTGCCCTCAAGTTAGTTAGTCTAGACATCAACCAAACAGCGCCATCTAACGGGGCGAAAATGAAAAATTCTTGGTTCTCCTATATCTTATCTACTAAAAATTTTTTCGGGCTAGCCCCAAGCGGGTCTTGCCCTCAAGTTAGTTAGTCTAGACCTCAACCAAACAGCGCCATCTAACGGGGGCGAAAATGAAAAATTCCTGGTTCTCCTATATCTTATCTACTCAAGAATAGGCAATTGCAAAAACAAAAATATACACTTGTTTTTAATTTTAAGTAGTTGTACTCTAAGCGCTTTAATTATTTGCACGAACTGGCCGGGACTAATATTAATTTATGTATTATAATGAGAAAATAATAATTTTTATTAATTAAATAAAGATTTCCAATTTTTTCAGAAACGTTACTACAAATTTTTTGCACAGTAGACTTTTTATATTCGCCTATGCCATGCTCCATGTCACAGTGTTTAGTTTGTCCAAAAAGTGGGTCTGACCACAAAAATAAAGATTCCCAGTTTGCCCCAAAATGCCAAGAGCGATTTTTTGCATGAAAGGCTTTTCAGATTCGCCTAAGTCCTAGCTTCAATTCGACATACCATCCTCCATGTCACAGCGCTTAGTTATTCCAAAAAGTGGGTCTGACCACAAAAATAAAGACTCCCAGTTTGTCCAAAAATGCCAAGAGCGACTTTTTTCACGGAAGGCTTTTTAGATTTGCTTAAGTCTTAGCTTCAATTCGACATATCGACCACAAAAATAAATATTCGCAGTTTGTCCAGAAACGCCGAGAGCGATTTTTTGCGCGGAAGGATTTTTTGTCCGTCTGTGCCTAGGCTTCAATTTGACATACCGTGCACCATGTCACAGTGTTCCATTTTGCTGGAATCCTCCTTGGAATATTCCAGTCCCAATAAATCCCATATATATATTAAAAAGTGCATAGATTGGAAAATTCACAACTTGCTATATCTCCTCATGATTTCCGGGACAAACCATATAAGGTACATTGGTAGCAATAGTTTCAATTTGGCGCATCAACGCATTACCCACCTCAGCATTATCTGTATCCATATCATAGGCAAAATCACCCACATATAAATCACATCATTCATTCCCTCTTCGGTATCTTGCTGCAGACGTACCAACGACAGCATTTTCATTGCCCATATCATCGTATATTGCTAAACTTGGTGACCAATTATTACCTTCTTGCAGGCCAACCAAAATCACTTCCACATGAATACACATAGCGGGCCTTCCACTTTAGATTACTAAAAATAACTTACGGTCGTATTTATAATGAAAAGTTATGCAGTATCTAGTATGAGTCTTATTTATAATGCACTTGCTGCTGCATTTGCTAAAACTCAGATCAACAACCTTTCAAACACTGACTAAGTATGTCAAAACAGCTGATGTGTGTCAAACTAAGCAAAACAAAATAAAGAAATTATTTTTAAGTGCAAACATATATTTTTTACTTTGCGGATCTTTTAAACATTTTTTTTTTTTGCATAATTTTCAAATTTAAATAATTTTGTCGTAAGCTAACACCTGTAAATATAAATTTAAAAAAATTAAGGAGTGAAATCACACAAATTGAAATGTAAACAGAGTTGATTTTCACTATATCAGGTGGCATTAATGCAAAAAATATGGTGGCATTACAAATTTCAGAGTTGTTTTTAAAGCTGTTAGATGACAACAAAAAATTGATTATGAATAAACTATGTACTTACTAAAAACTAAGGCTAATCGGTTGACTAGTAAGAACCTCGTTGAGCGCGACATGTAAGCAGCAGCTAACTTTTCATTATGAATTCGGGGGTTAATGTATAAATTGACTGGATTTTTTTGGTCCAATTGCTTTTTGATAATTATAGAAATTTTTGCCAAAAACTAGCACTGGACCATGTTACAATAATATCATTGTTTAATTGTAATAATAATGTTCAATAATGATCAATTTATTTATGCATAAATAAAGTTTGTATATATTGATCTTGAAGAGGAAGTGCGAAAAAATAAGAAATTTACGTTCTGCCTATGTGCAGAGAAAATAAGTTGACTGTTCAAAAAAGTCGGGCTCGTCTGCATAGGATATTTATCATCAACATCTCTTCTACTACGATGATGATGTTTCGAAAGACAACAAGCAATTACCATGTTTCGAAAGACAACAAGCAATTACCCAGTAGTAAGTTTAATATACACTAAATACTTAAACATACTAACAGTATTATTTTTTCCAAACAGGATGTACCACAGCACCAACTTATACAGTTCGGCTCGGAAAGTTGTATAGGAAATGAAAGCTGATCATTGAATTTAAATTTGTTAAATGTAATGCCAAGACATTTAATTTTGTCTTTAAACTGGATATTAACACCATTGAAAAAAGTGAAAAGTTTTTATTTTATTTTGCCTTTATATTTTTATTAAATTAAACTCTGAAATAATTTTATTGATTGCTCCGAAGAGCGTCACCAAGACTTTTGAGTTTATTCGTTTTATTAATCCTAAACCTGCCCTAACTTATCGTACGCGCATACATAAATATTGTACACGCGCACACATACATTCACATAACTAATTCTAACTTACAACTTAGTTTAATTATATTATAGTGTAGTGTGGACAATAAAACTCGACAATTGGAGTTTTGAGTTACACCTAACTTTCTTCAGAAAAAATAATGATCAGTGATCAGATGATCATTCTTTTATATAATACAGTAATTTCATTAATTAACTAAAGTTTTTAATTGGAATTTAATTTTTATAGTTTTTAAAAATTCATGTAGGGGGCCCCTCCTTCCCCTTTTCTTTTTATAAAAATTGAATTTCAATTAGTGGTATTTTACTTTACAAAGGTATAAAATTTAATGTTATATATATTTCGGTTTTTAATATTATTATTTTTTTTATTCTATTTCTAATTTTAGTTTTTAATTTTAATCAATTTTAATTTCAATTCTAGATTTTTATTGAAATTTTATATATAGTTTGTTAACTTTAGTTTTAATATTAAAATTCTTTTATAAAAATTATTCTATAATTTTAATGTTTATATTTTAAATTTTACGTTAAATTTACTTATAGTATGAATTTAATATTTATGATAATTATAAACTTTATTTATAGTTTATTTATAATATTTACAAAAAAAAAATTATATTATTTACTAAATTTTCTCAGTCTATTCCTATGTACCTGACTGATTTACCGTTGCCTAGCGATAATGTACAATTACCTTGTCCGTCAATTTCCTCAACTGAGCATGGGCCTTTAAATAAATTATCCAACTTAGTCCTGCACTGTTCCCTAATAGAACTAAATCTCCTAAATGAACATCGATTGATCTTGTATCCCTGTCATAGTATGATTTACTTTGTACCTGTTGAAGCCTATACTTTACTTCTTTCTCATATGCTTCTATGTTATAAAGTTGGTCTACTACATTCGGGTCAAGAAATTCTAGTTCAGGCGTGCTCTTAGCAAAAACTAACTCATGTGGACAATAACCATGAATAGTGGACGGCGTCGTGTTGAAGCAATACGTGAAGTATTTCAACCATTTGTCCCAATGATAGATATGATCGAACATACTCATTGAATGTTCTGTGAGATCTTTCTATTGTTCCTAAGGTTTGATGATGGTAAGCTGTTGAAGTGACATATTCAATGTTCAACAGCTGACAAAGTTCCTGCAGGGTCTGATTTTTGTACTCAGTTCCCATATCAGATAGAATCCTACGCATAGGACCATAAATCAAAATAAAATTCTCGAAAATTGCCTTAGCCACGGTTGTGTCTTGCTTGTCCGGTACTGGTATAGTGAACAAATATTTAGAAAGATCACATACAGTGGTTATAATGGTTGTATTCGCTGCCATTATTGGATATAAAATATATTAGCCAATTGTGTAGACAATAATGATGTCAAACGCCCGCTTTTGCATCTCTGTCATCAACATAGGCTCCTTTGTCCTATGTCGTGTTTTATTGAGTTGACATAACTAACATTTTGCCACGTTCCGTTCCAACAATATTTTTCCCTTAATTTTGCCGTCGCACAGTGGACCATTTGACGAGAAGGCGGTCAAAAATCTATAACTTTTGATTGGATTGGAATTTTGATATGTGTTTTTTTTTTGTTTGATAGGTGAGACTTTAGCCTTTAAGTTTCGCTATAAAACGTTATTCTCGACCGAAAAAAAAAGTTACGGAGGGTTTAAAATACATTTTCATTTGTAGTTGAATTTTAGTACAAAAGTGAAGCGTTAAAAGGTAAAAAAAAATGTTTTTTAATATAATGTCTTATTTTTTCAGTTAATTTTACAACTAATACTTTTTAAAAATTTTTTAAGTTAATTTTTTCAGAAAATGCCAAACTTTGGCCCCCGTAAACTTTTTAGTCCTAATGTGCACAAGAACCAAAGGTTGTTTTTTTTTTGAAAGATCCCGAGTTAAAATATAATTTATTAAGCAGCGAACGTAAAAGTTACCTTATATTGGTGCAAGATAGAGAAGTTTCAATGAAAAACTCGTATGTTTTTGCTTTAGTTAAATTTTTTTTTTATTGTCTTTTTAAATATTTCTATATCAATTTTTATGGTAAATTTATGAAATATAACAATTTTTATTGTAAATTTACAAAATATATAATTTTTAAATCAAGAAAATTTTTTAACTATATAAAAAAAAGTGTAACTTATTGTTAGTGTAATGAAAAAGTACTTTAAATCAACCAATTTTAGTAAAAATATCTTCTAAATAGCCTTGATTTTCATCTAATTCAATAGAGGTAGTTTTCCATTTTTGACGAATGTTGGACATATATGGATCTGTCTTTGTTCCTTTTTTCTTGCGCTTCTTCAGATAGATCTCCTATTGATAGCATATTGTTTTGAATTATTTGTTCCCGATGGTACAAAATTTTATGAACTGTGGATGGCATATATCTCCAAGATAATTTTTCACTATAAAGTATAGCTGTTTTATTGGCGTACTCTCCAAATTTTTTGCATTTATCTTTCTGCTGCATGCTAGGACTTGTAATATGATTTTGAATCGTCTTATTAATTCATGATCTACACCTGTGATAGATGCTGCAGTTTCCGGATCGTAAAAAAATCTCCTTGCAGTATTTCCATCATTTGTGTTTCCTTCCCCTTGTTTTGGCCTAGCTGTAGATATTTTTGTTGAATTTTTTTTTTTTTTGCTTTCTTTTTTCTTCATTTTCTTTGTTTTTTCTCACTGTTTCGCCTAATGGACCAAATTCCAAATCATAACCCAATATAAGAATATGCTCAATGAAACGTATTCTAGCATGAAAAGGGGACATTCCAAATTCGTAGGCTTCCTTACAACTATCGTCTTCTGGTGGGGGTTGGCTTAATTGACTTGATGTCTTGTGCAACTTTTCCATCAATCATTGTGAGACACATTTTAAAATGTACTTCAATGTCTTGGTTATCAAATTAAAATATTACTGGTTGAAGTTCCTTAATTTGATCTTTTATTTTTTGAACTTCTTCAGTTATGACATCTTTGGTTTCCTTTTTGAATGCAAATTTTATTGGTCTGCAATACTTTGTTGAAGAAGGAATTTCATTTCTCCATATATCAATTTCTGTTGCTCTACTAGTTGACGGCTCTAAGACGCTATACCTTTTTGTTAAGCGCAATGGAATGAAAGATACCATAAATAAATTAGCATCTGATGAATTTTCGGCATTAAATTGCTTGTATTGTTTCTGACCAGAGGATCCATCACATCCCCATTTAGAAATTAAAGTAATGCTGCCATTACCAATTTTTTTTAAATGATCAGTATCAAGCGTATTTAGCAATCGTTCTGCAGTATGTTCAAGGAGATCTTGCAATTTTATTTCTGCTGATGTTGAAGTGACACTAATAGCTGATTGTGAAGGTAAGCATTCTTTTTTGGCAGAAACTAAATCTCGATACTCTGGAAAAATCCCACAATTCTTTTCATTGGTTCGCTTCCGCAATTCCATATATTGATTTTTGGTCAATTTCAAATCCATAAATAGGGCGAACGCTTCTAAATAATCTTTGTGCGCCTTGGGCTCGCTTCTACTATTTTTTCAATTATTTCAATTTTATTTTTTTTATTTTGGGTTGGTTGAATTTGGTGCAAAAATGAATCCTTAATAATTCTTTGAGAAATTTCTTCATTGATATTCTCCAGCTTGCGCCTTCGAGATATTTCACTAGATCCATCAATTGTTTTTGCTGGTCGGCCCTTTTTCCACTTTCGTTAGCAGTTGTAGATGCACTCTCAAAAATAAGTTCCTTTATTAACCAGTCTTGGTAAAGTTTGTACATCTTTGCCTTGCTATGAGAGCATTCAATGTACCGTCTTTTCAAATTCGATGCAAAATTAGTAATTTTTCCTTTGTGCATTTCAATGTCTTCTAGGTTACAATTCTTAAAGAAGTCGTTGCTCACTATGAGCAAAATTACATCGTCTACATCATTTCGTTGAAAATAAATATCTGCCAGATCTCTGTAACAGTACTTAGCCATTGCACAAATTATAATGAATAATAATTGTGGAAACATTATTATAAATACTCTTACTTGCAATTATGTTAAATAAAAATTTTTATCTTTTATTACCACTTTTAGAAGCATAAAAAACCCACACCCTGACCCCTTTTAAAAGGTGAAGCATACCATTTACCATTTACCTGTTATTTAAATTGTTTCCCATTTTGTCAGGTATTTAAACTATATAACTCTAATTCAGACTATTAATGTTTTTGAAAGATACCTATGTAAATGTACCTGTAACAATTAAGCGCATTATATCTCAACCCTTTTTTATAAGTATATAATAACTCCTGACAACTCTACCGACACGCAGACGGACGGACGGACTTCGTTTAATCGACTCAGAAAGTGTTTTTGAGTCGATCCGTATAATAAAAGATGGATAAAGGTCCAATATTTTTGGCAGTTACAAACATCACCTCAAACTTAATATATCCTAACCATATAGTGGACAACTTTTGCATTCATAAATTTTGCAGAAAATATCTAACCTTGGGTCAGAAAAATTGTTCTGGTGCACACGGGCGGAAACTGGCGGATATATAATGGGGTATAGGAGTATAGGGGAGGGTTCGGACTATAGAAGAGTGCAAGATTTTTTCTGACTGTTTTTGACTGGCAGGAGTTATGCTCTATTAAGTAGGAGATTTTCGGAAAATTTTGACCTTTTTTAAAAAATTTTTTTTTTAAATTTCGGAACGAGTCAGTGATTTTACATTTTTAACATTAATAACATTAATAGTATGGAAAATTTTACAAAATTTATTTCACTTCAAAATCTTTTAAACCAAAAAAGTTACAGTCATTCAAAAATAAAAATTTACAAAGACATTTTTAATTTTAGCAAAATACTGAGAAAGCCCATTTTCGAAGACCCTGTTCGCTGTGATATAGTTGAGATAGAGTCGCAATTTTTTGGCTCCCGAGGTTTACTAGTATTTGCTTTCAAATGAATAACATAACTTTAATATCGGTAACAAAAAAAAAATGATTTTTGGCCGCCTTCTCGAAATATGGTCCACTGTGCGTCATCCTTGCTATTTCCGGCTGACCGCCATATAACGGATCGTTATGAAATTTTTGCAAGATTTTCCTTGCTGCTCATCAGAAGTTATCCTAATTCTTTCTGGCGTTAACGCTATTATCAAGTTCCTTAATTCTTCGTTCGCTACATTTTTTAATTCACTAATTTGGATCCAATCAAATATATTATCATTTAAAGTTAGTTGCAACTTATCTTGCTGTCGGTTAAATTCTCCAACCTAGAGAAGAATTGACCTAATCAATTTTCCCATTAACAACAAGGTCATTTATATTAAATTTTTCTAAAGTTTTTTTTCCCTTTTTAAGGTGACACCTCAGTGTTCTACCCTGTAGGTCAAACTTTAGATGAACAATTTTTCTGGCCTCTCTTATGGTCAATGTTTCATAAATTTTTGGAGTTTCCGTTGTACTATTATTTTCATCTGTGGCCTTTGTCATTGCTTTTCTCGACTTTGATCTTGTTGTCACCGCATAAATATTTCTGATATTCTATTCGAGATAGAATACCTAGATAGTACCTTCCCCTCAGGTACTCTACGGTAAAATCATATTCTTCTAATTCTAACCTCATTCACGTCAATTTTGAGGATGGATTCTTCATTGAAAACAAATATGACAGTGGTCGATGATCAGCGCCGTCCTATAACTTTTTAGGGCCCTGTGCAGACACTTAACATTCACAATCACAAAAACAGAGTAAGACAAAAACGGTGTGAGTTATGAGTGTATTGGTGCAATAAAATTATTGCAGCTAACTCAACAACCAAAACAGCTAATTAAAATAGGCTAAATGCATAACAACTCCGAATTGAAAAAAATATGCTGAAAGCATAAGTACTTCAAACTTAAAAAATCTTTAATCAGTAGGTGTTTACATATCTCCCCTGTGATCAGACTCACATAGTTTTTTAGTTTATTTTATTGAATTCATTTTTATTGATTTTTATTTAAAAAAAAATAATACAAGGAAATTTGAAGCAATTTTTCTAGCTCTTTTCCTGGCGAATTCATCAACTATATCATTGTAATCAATTGCTCTGACTGTTACATTTTCAATCGACTGTATTGCTAATCGAGAAGGGTTTTTTCCTGTGACAGTGTAGACCGTAAATAATTTTCATTTAACTTTAGTTTTGACACCGATCGTTCAACGGTAATGGGTAGCGTAAAAATTATTCATTATAAAATTAACCGATATGGATATAATTCTTCCAAATTCCTTTCTAAAATAAATTCCAAATTCTCCATAATAATATAATAATCCTATAAAATATGTCTTAAAATAGCAAGTTCATTTTTAAATCCCATCTCTTCATCATCTGCTTCAAAGTGTTTAACAAGATTTTAATTCATAGTTTTTAGCTAAAATCGAAAAGAAAACCAAAAATTTCATTTAAAGAATTATACGATTCACATTGTTCTTGATATGAATATGTCATAATCTATAATATTAATAGGCTATGCGATTTCTTGTGACCGATGTTCTGTTCTACCGTCTTATCCCGATTTTGACCAAACGTATATTATTTGAAAGGTATTTTTAGCCGTTTTGCAGATTTACAGATTTTTTAATTTTTTCCGTTATTTTGAGTAAATTGCATTTAAAGTTGCTACTAACAAATGCATAAAATTATACAATGCTATGTGTGTGTTTATTAAATTTGTTAATGTGTTTTTAATAAAAATGAGTGTGTTTTTTTAGGTTGATTTGCGAATTGGCTATAATTGATTAGCATACCTATAGGGTCTTTATTTAATGAAAAAATAAAATTTTCTAGAATTTGCACTCGAATTTCGAGGGCTGGAATCTGCTAGTATAGATTAATTTATTAAAGTAAGATTTTTTAAATCTATGTTCAGCACTTAGAGTTAAATGATTACAATCGTCATCAATTTCAGGAATATCAATGACATTATATATACAAAGTTTAAGAAACTGTCTTTTGGTCCGCAATTTTAACATAACGAATAATGGTGGACAAGTACTTTTTTTTTGTATTTATTTATCTTTCAATTAATTCAGTACAATTAAGTTGCCTCAGCGAGTTGGTAAAATATAACACATAATTTTATATAATTACATTAAAAAAGATGTTTATAAAAATGTTTGTTTACTATAATCAAAGTTATCAAATTTATTCAACTCAGAAACTCTTCTATATTACCTAATAAATAATCTTTTAACGAAGATTTAAATAAAGAAACTGATGGCCACCCATGTTTTCAACTCTTTGTTTTGTTATTTCTAAGCTACACCGGGATACTAATAAATTACGGTTATTGCTGGTGTTATAAGAATTTTGATATCTTGAACATTTTGTGGTATGATGTCCAATGTTGTGCAAACATTTGAAAACATATAATAAAAGTTGCAGCTTATAAATGCCATGAATCGCAAAATTGATCGAAATGTTTCTTTATATAGTGTTAATGTCATTATATAGTGATTCGGTACTACTTTTAAAGCTCTATTCTGTACCTGTTGGAGAGATTTCAAATCAGTGTTTTTCTTTCACGCAAAAATAATAGTCAAATAATTGAAGTGACTTTGAATCAAAGCGTTGTATATTAACAATTTGGTTTCATATTCGAATTTGTTTTTAAATTTATATAGAAATCCAATAGAATGAGAAATTTTGGTTTTTAGGGATTGTATATGCTGGCTCCAAAATAAATTACTTTCCAAATTTATACCCAAATACTTCACCGAAGTTTTCACTGAAATTTTTCTGCCATCTACAAAAATACTAAAATTTACGTTAGAAAAGTACGGTTTAAATCTCACAAGCCGTGTTTTATTTGCATTTAAAAGAAGTTTATTTACTCTCACAAATTCAGATATAAGAGCCGCGTCACGTTCTATGTAAGCTTTTATCACGGTTTCATGTTTAAAAGGGTAAAAAAGGCTTATATCATCAGCGTAAATAAACAATTTTCCAAATAGTCCCAGGTTTGTGATGTCATTTAGATAAATTGTAAACAATAAAGGCCCCAGTACGCTCCCTTGCGGCACTCCATGTTGAACTGAACTCAACATGCTTTTTTGGAGTTAACTCGAACATACTGTCAACAGTTTGTTAAATAACTCTTAAATAGAGACAATTCCCTACCAAAGACTTCATAAAATTCAAGTTTTTCAACCAGAACTTCATGATCTATAAGATCGAATGCTTTTGAAAAGTCGTAAAAAATGCCAACTACTCCACAATTGTCTCCATCCAGTGCCTTGCATATAAAATTGAGAACATTTAGAATCGCCTCCTAAGTACCGCATCCTTTTCTAAAACCACATTGAAAATCACGTAAAAATTTATTATTCTTTAAATATATTGATATTTGATTGTGTAGAATTCTTTCAAATACGTTATCAATGATAGACAAAACTGCTATTGGTCGAAACATTTCAGCCTTAGAGGCATTTATTTCCATAGATATTGGAACTACTTCATGTATTTTGATGAAGTAATATGAACTAGCAGATCCCAGCGAAATTCGAGCACAAATTCTAGGAAATTTTATTTTTTCATTAAATAAAGACCCTAAAAGTATGTTAATCAATTATGGCCAATTCACAAATCAACACAAAAACAAACTCATTATAAACACATTAGCAAATTTAATAAACACACACATAGCATTGTATAATTTTATGTATGTGTTAGTAGCAACTTTAAATGCAATTTACTCAAAATAAAGGAAAAAATCTGTAAATCTGCAAAACGGATAAAAAGAAATACCTTTCAAATAATATGCATTTGGTCAAAATCGGGATAAAACGTTAGAACAAAACATCAGTCACAAGAAATCGCCTAGCCTATTAATATTATAGATTACTATTATATAGTAAATGTAGTATAGTAGTTGTAAGATAATTTCGTTTTAAATTTTCGGAGAAAAATATGATGTAACTCTTTTTTCCGTCTCAGTTATTGATTTTATATACATTTTCAGCACTGGAACAAAATCCGAAAGCAATTTATTTACTCCCAAAAAATTACCATTATTAGGTTCACACAGTTTTTCGTTGTTGACTCTGAAAGCTAAATTTCATTCACTTAAAAACAATACATATCAAAATTATTCCTCATCTCGTTTTTTTTTTTATTGAATACATCTTCATTCCTATTCCTGTTCTGCGTTTAAAACAATAATGTGGAAGAAAATATCAATGAGCCACAACTTTAAAATATATATACATACATAACCATAATGAGAATGTAGATTTGAAGCAAAAGAAAAAAAAAAACAACTGAATTGTTAGGTATATTAGTTTCAAATTAAATCGTAGCCAACTAGATTTGTTTCAAAGATAAACGAATTTTGAATTTTCATCTTTGTTTTCTTTTTTTTCTCAATTCGTGGTATTTTTTGTTATTGGAGAAGTGTTTCTTAATATTTTATATTTAGGGGCCCCTCGAAAATTGGAGGCCCAGTGCGATTGCACTTGTTGCACTTGCGATAGTACGGCGCTGTCGATGATCGCTTCTTACAATGAATTTTGTGCCATAGATATATGGTCTGAAATAAGTGATTGCTCAGTGTATAGCCGCTTGATTCTGTTCGATAGTAGACTTATTTGATTCACCTTTAGTAAATGACCTTGAAGCATATACTATAGGGATTTGTAATCCATCGTACTCTTGGCTTAGTACGGCGCCGCATGCATATCTGCTTGCATTGGTTGTTATACAAAATTCTTTACTAAAATTTGGTTTTTGCCGTATCCTTGGACTCATTAAGGAATTCTTTAAAAATTCGAATGCTCTTTCACAATCCTGGCCCCATTCGAATTTTAAATTTTTTCTACATAGCCTCGTTAAGAGGCGAGCGTGTTCCGCGAAATTTGGAACAAAACGTCGATAATAATTGCAAAATGCAACAAATCGGCATTTTTTGGTGTTGGATAGTCTTGAATTATTTTGAATTTGAATCGTCAGGAAGAGTGTCTTTTTTGTACTGGAAATTTGTCTGCAATTAATTTCTTATTAACTCCCCTATAGTCTACTACTAACCTCCATCTTTTCCTATAGCTTCCGGCTATAGATTTCTTTGGAACTAGTAAAATTGGGCTATTAAATTCTGAAGCTGACGGATTTTTTATGCTATCTTTCATCAACTTGTCCACTTGCTTCGTAGGTTCCTCTTTATGTATATGAGGTATTCTATAACTATTGATAAAACTTGGATTGTTATCCTTCAATCTTAGTTTTTGCTTGTAGAAATTATTCACTGAAATTCTTTCCGTTTCAAGTACAAAGACATTTATATATTTTCTACATAATTCCTTCAGTTCATTTTCCACGAACTTTGGGAAATTTTTCGATAATTTTTCCAAATTTTCATTGCCATATTGATTTTTGGTTGGTTTTGCCATTTCGTAGTCATTCAGATTTTCCGTTCTCACTTCAAAAACGCGAAATCCTATTGGCTATGAATATCCCCTCCTGAAGGTTCTGATTTGGGATAAATACATCTCCTTTGGACCTTTTTGTATATATTCTTCTAATTACCTCTGATCTTGCAGGTAGTGAAGCTATATTAAGGTTCGGAGATTCACACATTGGTATACAATGCCGTCGGGAAAATCGTCTGGTCTCAGCACCATCATATTCTGATGCGTTCCATATTCTAGTATACAATTGTACTTTTTGATGAAATCAAGCCCGAGTATTCCATCAGAAGGAATTGGGAATTCATTCTCTACCACATGGAATTCATGTTTTATCATTAGTTCATTGAATATGAGGTCAATTTCAATTTTCCCTTTTGTATAAATTGTGCCACTCCCAATGCCGTGCAATTTGTGGTCTTATCTGTGTTTATTCTCCCTTTATCTATTTGTCCAATTTTAGTTATGGATATGTCTGCACCTGTACCAACTAAATATGTAGAAATATTTTTACTGAATTTTGATCCAAATGAAATATATGACGCTAAATTTAAATTTATGTTAAGAATTTTACCGTTTTCCATATTTCCGCCTGAGGAGTACCTGGGTATTGCACGTTTTTCCCATCTTCGTGCACCGCTCTAACATTATTTCCCCGATTCCGATAGTCATTCTGGCCATTATAATCCCTTTGGTTATTTTGCCTATTCCCGTCATTGTTCCGAGCACGATTATTACCGTTACCCTGGACGTAGTTGTCCCTGTTATTTCTCTGCCCGTTTTGATTTCGGGAGTTACCGAAATTTCCACGCCCCCTGAAATTACCATAGGAGCGCCCACGCCTTTGTCCCCGGTTATCATTTCCGTTTCTATTATAATACATTACTGCATTAATTTTTACAGCCTCAGTAGAGCTGTTTATAAATTTGGCCTTTGCATCATTTAGGGTGCTAAATTGGCCTGCTTCCATGACGAGGCTCACTCTTTCATTAGTGCAGCTCTTCGTCATTGCTTTAACGGCAATGTTGGTCGTTTATTTTGCGGCTATAGTCGTCGTCAATCCGTCCGCTATGTAGGCGCTTTGTAGCCTCTTCGCCAGTTCCTCTATTTCCCTCGTATATCCATTAGGTGCTTTACCACCTTATCTGAGATTCATTAATCAGACGCTGATTGAGGCATGTTGTCACCTATTACTTCCGTCTGAATTATCAATTGTATTTTATCCTCAATAAATTCTATCCTCTTATGTAATGAGTTGGACAATTTTACCTCAATGCCGATCGGGCTGTTACACTAATGAGTCTACCTCGTAAGTGAACGAAAGACCTTCTGCCGCTACTTTGTGTGCGGAAGTTAGTCGCTGATAATTGACGTTCAATAAAACTCTGATCTCCTCTAGTCGTAAAAAGAGGTTTTTTGTTTGTTTTTCCACCGTATCCTCCCTGGTGGGTCTGTCAGTATTGAGGCATTTATGTGACTTTTCAAATTCTTCCCTACACTGGCCTAGTATCGCCTGCCAGTCCATTCAGATATATAAAAATTTCGATATGGATTATTACAAAAAATATCACAATATTAGATTTATTTCCAAAGGGAAGTGAAATTTCCTATATGGATTATTACAAAAAAAGTTGCAATATTAGATTTATTTCCAATAGGAAATGAAAAATCGCCACAATATTAGATTTATTTCCAAAAGGAAGTGAAATTTCCTATTTGGATTATTACAAAACTAGTCACAATATTAGATTTATTGCCAAAAGCAACCAACTAGTATAGATACGTAAAATCCTTGATATTCTCATCGGGATGAAAGTGAAAACAAAACAATATATTTGGTGTTTTAATTAAAGAATTTAATTATAATATAACAGAACATTATCAATGATAAAACATAATCAAACGTGTAAGTGGGATTCCAAATAATAGTCCCCGCAATTAAAAAAATATAAAGTTCCCGTTAAAGGCTTTAAATAAATATTCCTAAACAAAGCCTTGTGCTCTGAGTCAATGAAAAAGTAATAATAAAAGAATATATAAATGTTCCAATTATTAAATGAAATATTATCAGAAAAAAAAGTATTACCATCAGAATCACGAAGATTGTCAAACACGATTCAGTTGTAGTAGACCGATCTGACACAAGTACCTAGGTTCTAACGCAAGTAACCTAAATTTTGTCCAAGTTATCAGCCCTACTAGCATAATTCTTAAGAAAGAATATATGTATAAATAGAAATTTAATTCAACAAATAGCCGATAGAATGAAATCCATTCATTATGTTGGCCTTTATGCCGGTTAGACAAAAATTATTAGATGTAAACACACACAACAATTATATTGCCAGTAACAAAATTCTATTAATGATTCTTAAAATCATGTTTGGTTAAAAAATATTCCCCCAATAATTTTATTGGAATTGTGTGATACTTGAAAATTCTCTTTACATTGGCCATCAATGCCATTTCCCAAAAACGAAAATATTAAAATTAAAAATTCAATCAATCAACACAACCAATAATAATGGAAAAGAGAAAAAATATAACTTCTTGGCACTAAATACCATTTGGGTACGTGTAAAATACCCCTTAAATATATTTAGGTATAATATCATAGTATTCCATTTCTAAACCTTGTCAAGGTTGTTGCCTCTGCTTTCTGAGCGATCTTTTGTGCAATAGGTAAAGTTTAAGCAATAAATTAAACACGCTCACTAACACTAGGCACAATGTGAGGTACCACAAGGAATCTATCTGATTCGTGTGGTCGACAACCTCGACGTTGGTTATTACATTCGCGTTAGGTTTTTCCAATTTAGATTCCGTTTTTCCCATTTTATCACCCTATTTTCCTATCAGTTTTTTCCATTCTTCTAAATTTCTTCTTAATTTAAAAATTTTATCTCACCGTGAGAACGTGCCTAACAAAAAAATTATCATAATATAATTCGAAAAATTGTCCTTAAAATTTTGCTCTCAATTTTAATTTTATATCCTCCTGTTTTATATAAACTACTAAATATTCTCTATTAAGAACCTGTTGGTACCTATTCTCCACAACAAATCTTTAAAAAATCTAATTTATATCTAAAAGTCTTAATTTCTTTAAAAAAAATTCGTCATTTTACATTGTTAATTTCCTTTACTTATTATAAAAATTATAAATAAAACAATAAAATAAAAATAAAATGTACAGAGAATTAATACCCTTAAGATATTCAAACTTCTTATAAAACAGAGAAAATAAGCTTTAATTCACTAATGATGAAAGTAAATAAATAATTATTATTTATCTCTTGAGTCATGCTGCGTTTCTTGTTGTTATAGTATGTGGGTAGGAGTTCTGGGGTGGATGAATTCTGGTATGCTGGAGTATTTGAAGTGGTTGATGCTGTGACGTTAATCCTGCATATGAGTGTTGCTCTGGTTGTTGGTGTTGTCTATGTTGTTGATGCGTTGTATAAACACAATGATTTTTGTTTTTTAGTTTTAGCATTTGTGTTTGTTTTTTTTTTTTTGTTCGTTTAAGAAATTTGAAATATTTGCCTGTTATGTTGAGAAATAAAACACGCGCTCGGATTTGGATTTACATTTATTATAAAAAAAGAACTGTACTAATTATGTTAACATGTGAACTGTACGATGCTTACTATATTTCTTAGGAGAAAAAGAACGGATCTTATTTACAAGGTATGTATATGCATTTTTATGTATATATATGGTGATGGTGTGTGTGTGAATTATAACTTCAAGTTTTATGTGATGTTGCCACCTTACTACATTAACACGGACATGTCAATCTCCCACTCTAGTATACAACATGATCGTCGAACCGGACTGGTAAACGTCTCGATCTATTAGATCGCCTCAAGCTCTCTGGCGTCTGTGACTGTTGATGTTCCGTTGTGAGTTGAGGTAGACTTCGTGTTGCTCTTCGATGAATGATGACTTGCTCTATTTGCGGTTTTTTCCGAACTGGGGGATCTGTAAGTAAAACAGGTTGTTTTTGGTTATATACCATTGATTTATATAATTGATTGATGTGGCGTTTCAAAATGTAATTGTTGTCTAGTTTAATTTGATAATGGATGTTTCCGAGTTTCTTTATGATGGTACCAAATTTCCAAGTGGGTATGCTTTTATCAAACCATCGTACTTGGACCCTCTCTCCCACACTAAGTTCACGTACTGTCGGTTTATTTGATGTTGATTTAGAATGTTTTATTGGGCGAATAGCATTCAATTTTATACGTAAGTCGCGACCAAGATAAATCTTTGCAGGGCTTTTTCCATTCCCAATTGGTGTTGCTCTATATCTCGAAACAATTTCTTGAACTTTCATGTGCAGGGACATGTTTTGATCTTCCATTGATTTTAATTTTCTTTTTAATGTTTGTACATGTCTTTCAGCAAGGCCATTTGTTGCAGGATGACCGGGTGCAATGAATTTTTGAATAATACCGTGATCTGTGCAGAATGTCTTAAATGTGGCACTTTGAAATATTGTGGCATTGTCGGATACGATTATTTCTGGAAGACCATGCGTCGCGAACATGTTTTGTAGTAATGATATTGTTTTTTCTGATGTCGGAGCTTCTTTTATTACTCGAATTTCCGGCCATTTCGATTTTGCATCTACTAAAACGAAGAAATTATGATTTTGAAACGGTCCAGCGTAATCAATGTGCACTCTTTGAAAATTTTGAATTGGTTCATCCCAGTGATGTGTTTCAACCTTTGTTGGGGGTTTTTCTTACCATAGCACAGTTTGAGCACGATCTGACTAGGCGTTCAATGTCCGTGTCAAAATCTTTCCAAAAACAGTATTTTCTGGCTAACTGCTTCATCTTTACGATTCCTACATGTGTATGGTGTAAGTCTTTAAGAATTTCTTCTCGCAAACTCGCAGGAATCATAACACGGTTTCCCTTGAACAAAATACCGTCTTGTATTATATATCGAGGATCGAAATTTTCTCCATTTAATAATGATTTTTTCAGTTTTGAATATTCTTGATCACGCTCTGTTTCCTTTGCAACAGATGTTGCCGTAATTGAAAAAGTTGAAATTTCATTTATAATTTGATCTTGAATCATTTCTGTTTCTTTGGCCAAAAAATGCTTAAATTTGTAGTCTTTAAGAGGAGCTCTGGACAAACAATCTACATGTATATTTCGGCTTTTTTTATGTTGAATTTTGTAATTGAAGCCTTGTAGAAACGATGCGTATCGAAGCAATCTTGCTGACGTCATCGCTGGTGTTTTCGCATTCTGGTGAAAAATTCTAGAAAGTGGACGGTTGTCCGTAACAAGAGTAAATTCTCTTCCATGTAAGTACATAAAAAATTTCCCGACAGCAAATATTATTGCTAGTGCTTCCCTGTTAAGCTGGCTATAATTTTGTTCAGGCTCTTGATATAAAATCAATAGGCCGTTCAACTTGGTCAATAACATGAGACAGCACTGCTGCTACCCCTGTAGGGCTTGCATCACAGGTTAGAGATAATGGTAGTTTTTCGTTATAGGGTACCAAAACCCTGTCGGTTAGAATCTCCTGCTTAAGCTTATTGAATGCTTCTTCACATTTCTTAGACCATACAAATTTACTTCCTTTTTCCAACAAGGTTCGCAAAGGAAATGTCAATGTTGCCATATTTGGAATAAAACGAGCATAATATGTTACCATTCCTAAGAATCTTCTTATGTCATCAGCATTTTCTGGTCGTGGAAGCTTTGTCATCGCTTCTATTTTTGAAGGACATTTAAAAATTGCATTTTGGATTATTACATAACCCAAATATTGTATTTGCTCTCTGAAATATTCACATTTATTCTTGTTAACATGTAATTGATATTTTTGCAGTCTTTCGAAACAATTGATAAGTCGTTGTTGACATATATCTTTGGTTGCCCCATGTACGATAATGTCGTCAAAATAAGATATCGTGCCTTCCAGACCTTGTAGAATTTGATCTAATATACGATTAAATTCGCTTGGAGCTGTTTTAATACCAAACGATAAGCGATTCATTTGATATGTACCTCTGTGAGTTGATATCGTTTGAATCTGTTTGCTCTCATCATCCACAGTAAATATGCTTTGTAGGTCTAGCTTACAAAAGTATTTTGAATTTTTTAAAGAGTTGAATATTTCGTCTATTCTTTTAATAGGATAGTGGGCTGATTCCAGTTGAGGATTGACACATATTTTGTAATCAACGCATAGTCTAACGTTGCCGTCTGGTTTTGGTATAACAACTAACGGTGATCCCCAATTACTGGTGTTGACTTTGGTTATAATGCCATCTTTCTCAATTGCATCAAGTTCTTGATCTACCTTCTCACGTAACGCAAAAGGAACCTGCCTTTCCTTTATATATGAAGGTTTAGCCCCTTCATGTAACTTTAGCGAGCAAAATAAATTTGGAATGCATCCCACCCTCTGTTGAAAAATTTCAGAATATTTTTGCATTATTTCTGCTATTGAATTCACAGATGTATTGTTGGATTTTATATTTACCTTGAAATGGTCTCGGTCAACTTGATGTCAATCGATTTTAAGGTGACGTATCCATATACGTACAAGTAACGGTGAATGTTTGGATTCCACAACAAACATTTGTTCTTTTGACTTTCTACCTTTATATGTGACGTTTACCTCAACAACCCCTAGTGGCTTGAAAACATCACCCGTATATGCACGAAAAGCTATATTTATTTTTTTGATTTTTACATTTAAATTCAATTTATCAAAATCGTTTCCCGGAATTATCGTGTAGCCGGCACCCGAGTCTACTTCAAATGTTTGTTCCCTTCCTTCAATAGAAACAGCTGTAAAAAATTTCTGCAGTTCTGAAGATGGTATCTCAGTTTTGTTATATATATCAATAATTCGGTATATGTTAAAATTTTCGTCATCGGACGAGCACGAATTAACAACATGGAATGAATTATTTGATTTTTGTTTTAATTTCGATTTAATGCACATTGTTTCACATGGTCTGTTTTATTGCATGCCGAGCATCTCAATTTTTGTTTATTTACCTTACATTCATTTGAAAAATGATTATTGCACCCACAGCGAAGACACAACCCTTCCAGACCAAGTTTACGATAATTGACTTTTGGAGATGTAAATGATCGATTACGTTTTATGATTTGATTATCAGATACTTTTTTGAAGATGATTGTTTGATTTGGTGTACGTCACTAGTATGTGGATTATTTATTATTTCATTGTTGTTGATTTTTGCAGCCTCTAATGCCTTTGCTTTTTCGACAATTTGCACAAATGATGTATCTGGCTTCAATAACAATTGTTCTCGAATTGAGTTGTCTCGAATGCCCCTTAAAAACTGGACACGGGAAAAAATATCGGACACGGACTTACCACAGACACACACGAAACCACATACTGCCGCTCTTTTCTGCAAAACTGACATAAAATCTGAAATGCTTTGGTCCTCATTTTGAACTTCACATAAAAATCGCTGTTGTTCTACGAAAATATTTTTCTTAGGGCAGAAGTGTCCTTGAAATAATTTGAGTTCATTGATACTCTTGGGGGCAGCTAACGTTGACAGTAATGCATAATTTGATGATCCAACATATTGCGAAATAAGTTTCGCACACATTTCTTTATCGGGAAATACTCCCTTCAATTGAAAATGAATTTCAAGTCACTCCTTGTATATATGAAATGTCTCCAATTTAGGGTCGAATGGCTCGAAATTTGAAATCACATTGACACTGGTAATGCTCGCTTGCTGAGCTTGTTGTTCCTGCATAGGTTTAGTCATTTTAGACATAGCCTCGATTAGCTTATCCATTTCAGTCATACTGTGTGGTTTTACTAATTGAATTTTGATTTTCTTCTTTTATCCTCGTCGCCAATTGTTATGTTGAGAAATGAAACACGCGCTCAGATTTTTCATGGACTTACATTTATTATAAAAAAAAGAACTGTACTAATTATGTTAACATGTGAACTGTACGATGCTTACTATATTTTTAGAAGAAAAGGAACGGATCTTATTTACAAGGTATGTATACAGTTATATGGGACTCTAACCCAGTCAAGGATTTTACCATTTGACGGCTCTGACATTCAAATGACTTCATCATTTGAATGTTCTGCCTGTTTGCATGCAGACTTGTAACATGATTCTTCATTGCATCTGTGTTCTTCATAAATAAAGAATTTCAAAGTGTGTATGTTGCATGCATAAATGAACATACACGCGAACACATGTAATTCGGCTATAAACAAATCTGCTTAGTTAACAGATTTGTCATTTAAATAAAAGTATCTAAGTTTGATTTGAGTTTGAGAAATAAAGAAATCAACAAATCTGCATAGCTTGCAGATTCATCATTTTATAAATTTAAAGTTTAAGTAGATCTAAGTTTTTATAAATAAATAAAGTCAGTACAATAAAAACCAAGCAAAGAAGCGTTTTATTTTGTTACTCGCATAACTGGCGACGAGGACAAAGAATTTAAAAAAAATCAAAGAAGATTTTTTTTAAAGACAATAAATTTAGAAAATCAAAGAAGATTTTTTTAAAGACAATAAATTTAGAAAATCAAAGAAGATTTTTTTAAAAAGACAATAAATTTGGAAAATCAAAGAAGATTTTTTTTAAAGACAATAAATTTAAAGAATCAAAGAAGATTTTTTTTTAAGAAATAACACTCTCGGAAATATGTTTTTTTAAAGAAGAGAAAAAAAAGCACTAAAAGAAACAAATATTTTTTAAATTGAAAGGCTATAATACAAATATTAAGTTTTAAAAGAAATTAAAAACAACAAAAGGAAAAAGGAAAAGAAAATATTTGCTTAAACTTCAGCAACTAAATAAAGTTAATATATCGAATTAAAAACCGACAAATGGAAAAAGAAAAAACAACGTAAAATCGTTTTTCCACAATTAAATAAAAAGAAAAAAAAACTCTTAAAATAAAAGAAGCCTACAATACAAGTTAATGCGACAAAGAAACAAAGTATCAGGAATAAATATTGATGCAGAATTTCAACTATTTGTAACAACCCAGAACAACAAGAAATTAAAAGAAGAAATCAACATTGCCGCAGACTCCAACAATTTGTTTCATCACACAATTGCAACAACAACGTCAGCGGAGGGAGCTAAAGGTCAACTTTATAATTAGCAGCTGGTGTATCTATTATCTATATAGTATGTATGAAATGAAATTTTAATTCATGATTTTGAAACAAATTTAAGATTATTGAGTTTTGAAGAAGAATTGTAATTGCATGTTAGGAAAAAAGTACTATTATACCGGTTTTATTTTTTTTTGTTGAATTTTTGTGCATAATTTGTGCAACACAGCTTTTGCTACATTCTGACGGACATTTGTTGAATTAAATGGGTAAATAAATATATAAATATTTTTTTTTTGATAAACGAAGGAATTGTTATTCGAAAGGGAGTTTTGGGGTAGATTTTAGATTTCGATAGGAAAATTAATTTTTTTGTGTGTGTGTTTTTTGGAAAGTTTAAGATTATGTTGATACTCCGCACTTGAAATATAACATTTTAAGGAGATGGAAATGAATGTCATCCACCGATTTAATTTGGTACTAAATTGTATTAGAGAAATCCCAGCTTTCGACGGGACTGATCCAAATCAGTTGCCGGACTTTTTGGCACATGTTGAAGCACTGTTGCCATCAACCAGAACAATAGGACTATACTACTGGGTTATATAAAAAACAAATGCACGGGAGTGACAAGAGAAGCACTCCACCGACATGGAAATATGGTCAGTTGGCAGGAGCTCAAAGAAGTTCTCCTGAACAATTTTGGCGAAAAAGAGACAAGTAGACTCTTAATGGACAAACTCAAGACCTACAGAATGGATTCCACTATAGAAAAATACCACCTTGGTATAAATAAGTTGAGAAATAGACTCCATATTAGACGCTTAACTCATGGAGAAGAGGGTTTCTCAACCGACGAAATTAATAGAATATCGCTACATGTATTTAAAGAACACTTGCCTGAACCTACAAAGACTATGATATTTGCAAGAAACCCAAGTACACTTGAAGCAGCATTCAAGATAGTTCTGGAGGCAAGGTACCAGAATTACACTGCTTTTGGGATCAATAAACGGAATGATAATCCGAGTTCCTCATTTAGGAGAAATTTTAGTGACGATGTTAGTAACAATCGATCTAAAAATAATAGTAATAGAAACCGAGAACCTTTTTTTAATAACCAGAACAGGGAAATGGAAATGGTAACTACCATAATAACAATGGCGGTAATAACCCAAATACTGATAGGAACCAACAACGGAACTAGCAGAATTCTGGTAACTCAAAACGGCAATCCAACCAATCGAGGGTATCAAATAATTCGAATAGGAATGCTGAACCAATGGACATTGGGAACTACAATGTAAATTTTCGGGGGGACAGACAAAACAACTTCCCTATATAATAATCGACAATCCGATTAAAACACTGCGTTTCATTATTTATACTGGAGCAGAGTTCAGTATCATAAATGAAAACCTTTGCAGTCCAAAATGGACACATTTGATGGATTGATCGGAAATAATATCCTTTCGGACCTCAATTGTGTTATAGACTATGGAAATAGGCAGATGGCAGCGAAGAATGCAGTCATCACTATTTACCTTAATAAAGAAGAAGAGGAATATAAAAATAAATGCCACGAGGAAAATGTGGAAATCTTGCATAATGAGATATGTAGAACTGTTTCTTCTCTATCTGATTTGGATTTGTCATATTTAAACACAACTGACAGGACAAAATTAATGTCCACTTTAAAAACACATGTCCAAACTACGTTTGAACAACACCTATTATTTCTATTTTTTATTATAAAACTTATATCAATTACTTAAAATTCCAAAACTTACTTATCGATAAGAATTACTAAATTGTAATCTCTAGTTACTCGTTGAATTTAAGTTAGTTTTTTTGAAAATTACAAAATGAAGTACATTTATCTACATGTAGATTTGTAAGTTTAACCGATACCGTGAAATCACTTGGATTTTAACACTCGAATGGTGAGCATCAACTACATATAAGAATAAATAAATACTCATTGTTGAATTAGAGCTAATTTCAACTTTTTATTCTATTTTTATTTTTAAACCCGAACCCATAACTTCCTCACCTACAACCCCTTTATAATTTCTCCATTTGGCGAGAAATTATAAATTAAACAACCCCAATTTAGCACTGTTGAGGTGCAACATAATAACACTTTAGTGAAGCAGCTACATCCATCGGACGCATAGACATCCGCCCTAGAATTCAACGGTTCGCCACCCTATTCTGAGATAGCTGCCACATTAAAAGTTCATGGTCCTTCGTTGGAAAGAAACCAGTTGAGAAAACAAAACTGCTCTCCCCTAGACACTTTACAAAACTCAACGTATATATACACAACATTATGAGGTAAATCTGCACATCAAGTAAGAAATAATATTCAATAAAACATCAAAACCTACAAATGTATGTAAGTACAAGAAAATAAATACTTATATTATAAATTATGTATTGGAAAAACTACAAAATTTGAATATATGCATACTGAAAGTGAATTAGTGAAAGGTTTAAGTGTTGCATAAAAATCAACGACACCGGTAAAGCTTTTGGTTTGAAAACAAAAGAGTGATTTCGAATTTCATTTTTAAATAAATTTAAATCTAACGACTGGGAAAATAGCAACACACATAAGTGTAGATATATATAAATTAACCAGTATATATAATTAGGCCATTGCCCTCTAGTTTTCGTTTATGTATAAAATTTAACCTTTGCCCTTGAAAAGCAGTGAACAATTTAACCTACAAATCAAAGCGAGACAGACTGTGTATATAACACTCTACATAAAAACAGGTTCACATCAGTTTACTTTATGTCATGTAGCCATTGCTCTCCAACACCGCTAAGGCAACGTTGAGGAAATAAATTCAGCCGTATAACTACGACAAGTAAGAAAGAATACGTTGTAGTCGTGGTCGCGGACAAAGTTCGAAAAATAAAAAAATAAAAACACTAGTTAATAAAAGAATGCTTCCTTTTAAATAGGGTAAAGCCTCTCTAGTAGTTTTGTGTGTGTAAATTTCTCGCTACGAACGAAGTGCAGCACAAATTTTTCTTTTAGTTTGCCAAACTTAATTCTCTTTTAAATAAACAAAAAATTACAAAATATTTAAAGTGATTATTTTTCTTTGAAAAAAAAAAGCCACAGTAACCTATTAACAAGTTTCTCAGTAGTGTTACAATAAATAGTTACACGACACACAAGGTATTACGGTCAAAAATTAAACACTAAGAAAACAACAAAATATATTTTACACTTGGGTCCCACCTGGTTAATTAGTGAAAATAAAAGCCCACCAACATTTGCTAATTGCTTTGTAAAGAGATCCACCAAAATATTTAACAAATAAATTTATGTATTTCTAAACAACAACAATTATAATAAAAATTCGCCAATACCAAAATATACAAAACAAAACCCCAACAACAAAAAATATACTACTATTTTTTATTTTAATAAACAAAATCAAACGAGTTGCTACTCATCATTTTCTAAAACAGCTTCTCAATTCAAGGAAAGAAATTCAAAATTTTATCAAAGAAAAAAAAAGACAAAGCTTTGATCGAAAAAAAAATAATTTAAATTGTGTTGAACGAAGAGCAACAAAATAGTGAAATTGCTTTTGCAAAGTTGTGAATCATTGGCAATTCAACGCAACATTTCCAAATAAATTTGTTTGGAAGGAAGAAGAAGCAGCAGGCTAAATCGAACAACAAAAGGCGAAGACGACACATCTACCACATTTAGCCCAACGTATAGAAGCCAAGAGGAATAAAATAAAAGAATTTTGGTAATCCTGGAACATAAAAGCATCCAGCTAGTTCGTCTAAATTAAATTAAATCAATGTAAGTGAGCAAAAAATTTTTTATTATTAATAAAATATATTTACATACACCTAGTGGTTCACCCTTTTATTTCAATTTATACTCACATATTCGTATATCCATACACATATTCATAAATATACGTACGAAAAGATCAATACACATATCCATATACACCAAAAAAAAATATGAGAATAAGTGAGACAAACAATAAATTGGATTACTTATATGTGAATGCAAAAGAAATAACTCAAACAGAAAACTCTAAGGAAGAGTAAAATACAAGAAGAGAGTAGCAAGAAAGCTTTTCAAAAAGCTACATTTAAAAAGAGAAAACAATGTTGGTGTCAATAATATATTTGCTAACAAAAATACACTCTTATAAAATATAACATTTGTCCACTCACTTCTCTTACAATTTAATAAACATTTTCTACCATCAACTAAAAAAGAAAAGAAAGAGAAAAAGGAAAATTAAAGACAACATTAAACAATATTAAAAATAACTCATTACATTTCATTACAGCAGCAGATCTTTCATACACATAACATAAACACCCAAAGCAATACATACATCATTTCAAGCAATTATAATTTATTTAAAGACAAGCAGATCTATTAAGAGAAAATTCTCCCTACAATGGTTAAAGCTTTTACTTGCACAACAAACATTAGGGTGAAAAATATATTTGCTATAAAAACTAACTCTAAAAGATCAACTATTTTTATGAATAGATTAAATTAAAATTTAATAAATTATATTATCACCTCCACATTTTATAAATAAAATTTTTTATACGGAAAATGATAGTTTCAATATAATAATTACAGCCCAAATAAATAATTTCAAGAAAATTTGTTGTTTCAAATTTAATTTATATTTATATAAATTTATTCAATACAATTATGTCGTAAAATCTTTAAATCAGAAAGGATAAAATCTGAAATAAGAAAACTATTTTAAGTTATATGGAAAATTTTATAAAGTTTTGCACATATACATACATAACATTGTGGAAATTTAACTCTATCATGGAGAATTATAAAAATTAATTCAGAAATTGAATTTAAATAATTACTCATTAAGTTTACATAATAATCCGTTTATTTAAATTGCAGCTGACCAAATTACAAGTATTTAAATTTCCACTCAATAAATTTAACTAATCTCCCATTTAGTTAAATTTCAGCTCAGTGAATTTAAATAACAGCCATTTATTTAAATTTCAGTTCATTAAAGTTAAATAATTTAAAGTTCTGCTCATTAAATTCAGCTAATCACCCATTTAGTTGAATTTCAGCTCATTTATTTAAATTCCTGCTCACATAACTTAAATAATTACCCTTTAAGTCAAAATAATTTAAATTTCAGCTCATTAAATTCAGCTAATCACCCATTTACTTGAATTTCAGCTCATTTATTTAAATTCCTGCTCACATAACTCAAATAATTACCCTTTAAGTCAAAATAATTTAAATTTCAGCTCATTAAATTCAGCTAAATCTAAGCTCATTAAATTTAAATAACAGCCGATTTATTTAAATTTTATCTCATTAAATTTAGATAATAACCCCGTTATATAAATTTCGGCTCATTAAATTTAAATAATCTCCCACTTATTTAAATTTCGGCTCATAATTTAAATAATTACCCATTTATCTAAAATTCAACTCATTAAATTTAAATAATTCCCCATTTATTTAAATTTCGGTCCATTAAATTACCCATTTATTTAAATTGTAGCTCGTTAAATTCAAGGTATTTTAAATTTAGCTCAATAAATTTTAATACCTATACCTATACTCAGATAGCCCAAATTTCAGAAATTCCTTTTAACACCTCAAACCAAGTTAACCTAGATAATCAAATCTAGTGAGAAATAGTAGCTCATTACATTTTAACGGTAACCCAATTTATTAAACTCGAATTTCAAATATGCCCTCTATAACTGAAGCATCGGCCACGGCCTTTAATCCCTTATATAAGGAACAGTTTCTGTTTGATTGTGGCCTTTTACTTGAGTCCTGTGACTCATTCAACAATGCTTTGGAAGAGCCAAATGAATCCATTCTTGAGGTGAAATTGGGAGAGCTAGGCTCAGAATGGGTAAACCTGAAAGACTCGTATCGTAAAGTAATGTTGGCGCAAGATGGGTCAATTGATACTGAATTCAGGACAAAGGCCAAGGATGAGTATAATGCTTGCTCAGAAGCATACTATCACTGCCATTCCCAAATGAGCGATTTGCTAAAGGTTAGCCGAATGGATATATCTCGCATCCCAGTAGTCCAGTCGAAACTTCGCTATCCTGGCCCAAACCCAAACTCTTTCCCTGAAAACTCAGGTCACTGCATAAAACTCCCGCCATGCGATACTGAGGTTTTTACTGGTAGTTATGAACAATGGCCATCCTTTCGTGACATGTTCACGACCGTGTACATAACCCACCCAAAGCTTACATCAGTCACTAAACTCTATCAACTCAGGAATAAAACAAGAGGTGAAGCAGGGGCAATAGTCAAAAGATATGCCCTTTCAACCGAAAATTTCGATCTGGCGTGGAATGCTCTGAAAACCTGCTATGAAAACAAGAGAGTTCTAGTTGACAACCAAATAAAAATTTTATTTGATATACCCGCGGCAAAAACTGAAGACAGCGAGTCAATCAGGAAAATTCAGTCATCCGTAAATGACTCCCTGGCAACTCTCAGCACGCTCGGCGTCGACGTAGAGAGCTGGGACCCTATCTTGATTCGGCTTATCTCAACAAAACTGCCAGAAGTTACGCTTTCACTATGGGAACAATCACTCACTTCTCCGCGCGAGCTTCCAAAATGGTCCCAAATGTCCCAATTCCTCGTGGACAGATATGAAGCAGTAGAACGTCTCGATAGCATAAAAAACACAAAAGATTGTTTCACGCTGTCAAACAAACCCAACCGTGATGCACAAACATACATTTCACAGGAAAACCTAACTGTTATGTGCAAATTGTGCAAAGAAAATCACTCTTTGAGATTATGCCCAAAATTCCGAGCCTTCACGGTACAACAAAGAGTAGATTACGTATTTAAAAATAAATACTGCAACAATTGTTTAGCCTCGTCTCATCTCAAGTCCAATTGTAAGAGCAAACATACTTGCCTTCATTGCAAAAAACCCCATCATACCCTATTGCATATGAGACAATATTTACAGAACCCAAGTCAAACCGCAGAAAACACGCATTATAAAGGCACTGCAACTAGTCAAAATAGCATTACTCAAAATGGTATTACACATAACAGCCACATACCCAGAACAAACACCCAAGATGAAATTCCTAGCACCTCCAGGCAATTTCAAGTCAATTGCTCTACGAGCAATGAAAATATATTGCTTCGAACTGCATAAATGCAAATCGAACACAGAGGTGAACTTTTCACAGTTAGAACGCTAATTGATCCAGGTTCTCAACGAACCTTTTTATCAGAAAAGGTTCGTAATCGTCTCCAGCTACCCTATGAAAAATCCCATTTCGAAATAATCGGTATTGGCGGGCAAAAGCAAACGGCAAACAAAGAATGCGAATTTGTTTTGTACGCAAAAAGGTATGACTTACGAGTTCCCATTAAAGCCATAGTGCTACCAAAAGTGACAAAAAGACTCCCAGCTTACACTTTTGATATACCTTACTCAACCGATTTAGCTGAATTAGATCTAGCAGATCCCACGTTTAATAAGTCTTCGCAGATAGATCTCATCTTAGGGAATGATTATGAACACTCTCTTAATATTGAAGGTATTAAAAAAAATATTTGTGGTCAAACATCGGCCTATAATACTGTCTTCGGCTGGGTACTCAGTGGTCCCATAAAAACTCAACCGGTTCAAGCCTTCACAACTACAGTTGTCGATAGTGAAACCTCAAAACTTAACTCACTCTTAAAAAAGTTTTGGGAGCAGGAAGAAATTCCAGAAACTCGCTCAAGTTCAGCAGAAGATAACTTTTGCGAAAATTTTTACAAGGAAACAACCGCGCGTAACGAAAATGGTAGATACATTGTTCGATTACCATTTAAATCTGAGTTTCCCGAAAAAATATCTCTCGGATCATCTCGATTCATAGCCTTAGCACAATACACGAGTATGGAAAAAAAGGCTGTTATAAATGAGTACCTAACTCTTGGTCATATGGAAGAAACGTCATCTACGGAAATTAACTCGAACGGTAAATATAGTTCATTCTATTTACCACATCACGCCGTAGTCCGCCCAGAGCACAAAACAACCAAACTCAGAGTTGTATTTAATGCCTCAAGAAAGTCAAAATCACAATTCTCACTTAATGACGTTCTTTACACTGGCCCTACTCTGCAAGACGATTTGATCTCCATAATTCTCAATTGGAGAAAATATCAATACGTTTTCAATGGAGATATCCAGAAAATGTATCGCCAGATACTATTACATTCCGATGACATGGCCTATCAGAGGATTCTATTTCAACCTCAAGATGACGGTCCAATTAAAGATTTTCAATTAAAAACGGTAACTTTCGGATTAAATTGTGCCCCATAACTCGCGATTCAGACCCTTTTAAAACTCGCTTCTGATTCCGAATCAGCATACCCTAAAGCAGCCTCAATTCTGCGCACAGAAACATATGTCGATGACATTCTATCTGGAGGTTACACGTTAGAAGACGCTCTTTCAGCTCAAAACCAGATTGTTCTCGTATTGCAATCTGCTGGATTCCCGCTAAAGAAAATAACAGTTAATGATCCCAAATTGCTTGCTCATATTCCAACGGAAGATTTGTATGATTCAAATTTTCTTCGATTCCACGGCGCTAGCTCTACCAAAACGCTTGGTATTAAGTGGAACGCGCTCTCAGACTCGTTTACGTATAATTTTGATCCAATTGACCAAACGGCAAAAATAACTAAGCGTCAGATTCTGTCATCAGTGGCAAAGCTATTCGATCCTGCGGGGTGGCTCACACCTATTGTTATAAGGGCGAAAATGCTCATTCAACAACTTTGGCTGGAAAGCCCAGAATGGGATGACGATATATCTCAAGAATCTCTACAAAAGTGGAACGAGCTTGTTCAAGATCTCTCTCAAGTTGAAAAAATCTCAATTGCTCGCTGGATAAAATATGATCCCTTGGACAAGATTCATTGCACGGGTTCTCAGATGCTTCTAAAACAGCATATTGTGCCACAGTTTTTATTCGATGCCAAAATAGTTCCCATAATACTTTCGTTAATTTGTTAGTAGCGAAAAGTAAAGTGGCCCCAATCCAAACAGTCTCTCTACCACGTCTGGAACTAAGTGGAGCAGTTCCCTTAGCGAATCTTGTCAATTATGTTATTGCATCTTTAAAATTAAATACTGAAGTGATTCATTTGTGGACTGACTCTTCTATTACACTAGGATGGCTCTCAAAACCCCCTTCGACATGGGAAACATATGTCGCTAATAGAACAGCTAAAATTCACACCTTAGTGTCAGATGCAAAGTGGCAACATGTCCCCTCTCACGACAATCCTGCAGATCTTGGAACACGAGGTTGCAAGTCTGAAGATCTAGCACAAAATACTCTCTGGTGGCATGGACCCTCATGGCTCGCTAAACCTTTAACAGAATGGCCAAAAAGAACTCCGTTGAAACCATTAGAAATCTCTAAGAAAGAAACCCAAGCTCTACACACAGAAGTTCAAGACAACGAAATTCTGAACAGATTCTCTTCCTATAGCAAAGCTTTACGCGTTATATGCTATATGTTCAGATTTTATAGAAAATGCTTGGAAAATGAAACCCAAGAATTCCAAAACGATAACTCAACACACCTGACACAAGCAGAAATTAAATTTGCAAAATCGCGCCTTATTACAATGGCTTAAGAAACATACTATCCCGAAGAGTACAAATGTCTACAGGCCTCTCAAAATTTGCCAACCAAAAGCCCCCTTAAATCGTTAAACCCATTTCTGGACTCTAACTTAATTATTCGAGCAAACGGTAGACTAGTTCAATCAACTCTTCCATGCAATGAACGGTACCCTGTAATACTCCCAGGTAACTCACAATTCTGTCATCTCTATCTAAAATATTTGCACAAATTTTTATATCATGCTGAATGTAGCCAAATGTGCAGAATGATACAAACAGAATATTTTATCACAAGACTTAAACCCCGGGTAAAAGGTATAATTCGTAATTGTAAGATTTGCATAATACAGAGACAACAACCCTGTGCTCAGATTATGGCACCCTTGCCACCCGAACGATGCACTTTATCGCCAACTTTTCAAATAACAGGCGTTGACTTTGCTGGGCCATTTGAGCTCAAAGTCTCTCCCTTACGCAATTCAACGTACGTAAAAGGGTACGTCTGCGTTTTTGTATGTTTCAGCACAAAGGCTATTCATTTAGAAGCATGCTCTGATCTAACTTCATCCTCCCCCAAAGGGTTACCTCAGACAACGGAAAAAACTTTCTTGGAGCCAGTAGAGCTTTTTAACGCGAATTTACTTCATTTGTACGAAACTCAGCTCAAGATATCTCTCAAAAATATTTATCTCACGGCTTTGAATGGCGTTTTATACCACCCCACGCTCCTCATATGGGCGGTTTATGGGAAGCCGCCGTAAAGAGCTTCAAATTTCATTTCAAACGAATAGCAGGTGCTCAGAAGTTCAACTTCGAAGAATTTTCAACCATATTAGCTCGAATTGAAGGTGTTCTCAATTCTCGTCCAATATCCGCTCTATCAGAGGATCCATCGGACTTGACTGCACTGACTCCAGGACACTTTTTAAGAGGCGCTCCTTTAATGGCTTTTCCCAAACAGCCCTGTCATAATATCTCTGTCATAAACAGATGGGAAAAGTTGAAAGCTATCCATCACCAATTATCCATACGATGGAAAGAAGAGTATCTAAAGTCCCTACATAAATGCTATAAATGGAAAAACTCTGCTCAAAACCGTCAAGTTGGCGATCTTGTAGTCGTTATGGATGACTTGTTACCACCTCACGAGTGGCGTTTAGGTAGGATTGAGAAAACCTTTCCTGGTGCTGATGAAAATGCTCGCATTGCCGAAATACGCACATCAGCTGGGCTAGTAACAAGACCCATCGTAAAATTATGCTATCTCCCATTCTTAACTGATGAAGATTACCTGAATTCTTCTTCCTAAGTTTTAAACACTTTCTTACTCAATTCCAATAATTAACAATTTTCCCAAAATCACCCCTTAAAATACAATTCACTAATCTATACATTGTTTTCCTAGGAACAATCGAAGATTAACTGCAACACGTAACGACAACAACCGCAGCCGCAAAAACAACATCAATAGAAGTAGACGAGATCCGGACATCCACAAATGCATGGTTTGCCATCGGTATCATCCTTTAAGACTTTGCCAGAAATTCTTGCGTATGACGTCCACCATGAGAAATCACATGGTCAACACCCATAATTATTGTGTTAACTGCTTGGCACGTAGCCATGACCTACGGGCATGTCAATCTAGGGACACATGTCGAAAATGTAATTCGTACCATCATACGTTGCTGCATCCTGTTAACCATAACCGCAACCAATCACAGGGTGTTACTACCCAGCAACTCAGAAAGCGCCAAAACCAAAGAGCCAAACCTCAACCAAAACAAAGTGCCATTCATCAACAACCACCATCAGCATTGATTCCTGACCCCAAAATCATCTATGAAGCTATTCGGTCATTGGCACATGTGCTTTGCGTATCAGAACAGAAGTCAAATGTTGCATAACTGCAAGGAGGGCGCCATGTCCAAACTACGTTTGAACAACACCTATTATTTCTATTTTTTATTATAAAACTTATATCAATTACTTAAAATTTCAAAACTTACTTATCGATAAGAATTACTGAATTGTAATCTCTAGTTACTCGTTGAATTTAAGTTAGTTTTTTTGAAAATTACAAAATGAAGTACATTTATCTACATGTAGATTTGTAAGTTTAACCGATGCTTGTTTAAAATCGTGAAATCACTTGGATTTTAACACTCGAATGGTGAGCATCAACTACATATAAGAATAAATAAATACTCATTGTTGAATTAGAGCTAATTTCAACTTTTTATTCTATTTTTATTTTTAAACCCGAACCTATAACTTCCTCACCTACAACCCCTTTATAATTTCTCCATTTGGCGAGAAATTATAAATTAAACAACCCCAATTTAGCATTGTTGAGGTGCAACATAATAACACTTTAGTGAAGCAGCTACATCCATCGGACTCATAGACTTCCGCCTTAGAATTCAACGGTTCGCCACCCTATTCGGAGATAGCTGCCACATTAAAAGTTCAACACATAACAAAACCTTTTATCGTTACAACGAAAATTTGTCGTTCACGAATAAGGTAAAACATAGAATAAAAACCCAGAATGATATCCCGGTATACTCCAAGATTTATAGATACCCGGAGATCCATAAAAGGGAAATAAACAAGCAAATAGAGGAAATGCTTGAACAGGGGATAATTCGAGAGTCCTCAATTGCTTACAACAGCCCTATTTGGATAGTTCCAAAGAAGCTGGATGCGTCAAACATTCAAAGGTGGCGTCTTGTAATTGACTACAGGAAATTAAATGGCATCGCTATCGAAGATAGGTTTCCAATCCCAAATATGGGGGGACATATTTGATAAATTGGGAAGATGTAAATGTTTTACAACTCTTGATTTGGCCCAAGGCTTTCATCAAATTGAAATGGATGAAAGAGATATCCATAAAACAGCTTTTTCAACAGAGAATATTCATTATGAATTCCTTCGAATGTCATTTGGTCTGAAAAACGCGCCCTCTACTTTCCAGAGACTGATAAACGAAGTCTTAAAGGAACATATTGGGAAAATTTGCTTAGTTTATTTGGATGACATCCTAATATTTTCTACAAGCGTAGAAGAACATATGGAATCTCTAAACAAAGTGTTGAATTGCTTAACAAAAGCAAACTTGAAGATCCAGTTGGGAAAATGTAGTTTTTTGAAACAGGAAACAGAGTTTCTGGGACATGTAGTCACTAACAATGGCATAAAGCCAAATCCGAAAAAAGTGGAGGCAATAAATAAAATTTTGCTTCCAACTAACCATAGGAAAATAAAATCGTTTTTGGGAATTACAGGTTACTATAGACGATTTATAAAAGACTACTCTAAAGTAGCTCATCCTTTGGTTAAATATCTAAAGAAAAATGCGAGAATAAATCTCAAAGATGAGGATTATAGAAACGCATTTGAGAAATTAAAACTTCTCATTAAAACGGATCCAATTTTAGTACATCCTGATTTTGCAAGGAAATTTACTGTAGTTACCGATGCTAGTAACTTTGATTTGGGAGCAGTATTAATGCAAAGTGACAGAGTCATTTGCTATGCTAGTCGATCACTGAATGGTCATGAGGAAAACTATAGCACTATAGAGAAAGAGCTCTTAGCTATAGTTTGGGCGACAAAGTATTTTCGTCCTTACCTTTTCGGAAGAAGATTCACGATAAGAACAGACCACCGACCTCTAGTATGGTTAAACAATTTAAAGGAACCGAATTCAAAACTTCAACGATGGAAGATTAAATTAAATGAATTCGACTTCGACATTGCGTACATAAAGGGAAAAGAAAATGTTATTGCGGACGGCCTCAGTTGTATCGTTGCGGAATCAGATGATCAAATGATCTTTAATCTGAATGAGTTGTTTGAAGATGATATGTATACTGTACACAGTGCAGAAACTGACAGTACCGACTTCATTAAAATAACTGAAAACCCGCTAAATTTATTCAAAAACCAATTAATCTTGAAAAATGCACAGAGACAATCCTGCAGCAAGAAAATTATGTTTAGAAATAAGATCAGGCAAACAATAAATTTGGCACCGAATAGCGATTTGTTGGAGCTAATGAAAGAAAAACTTCCACAAAGGGGACTTTTAGTAATATATTGCTCTGACAACCGTTTGTTTTTAAAATTCCAAGATCTTTATATAAAATATTTTGCGAAAAATGAAAATTTTAGAGTATTAAAATTCTTCAGATAATTGAAAAAGAGCACTTGCAGAATAATCACAGGGGGATAAACGAAATATTTTCGGAGATGAGGGGAAAGTATTATTGCCCGTATCTACAAAAGGTCATTCAAAGATATATAAATAATTGCGAAGTATGCAATAGGGCTAAATATGATAGGAATCCTGTTAAACATTCGTTGAACATAACGAAAACCCCCAGCAGACAAAATGAGATCGTTCATTTTGATATCTGGTATCCATAAAGAGGTGTGATGTTTTTGACCAGTATTGACAAATGTACAAAATATGCAACCGCACACCCACTGAAGGATAGAACATGGGTATAAATTGTATCTGCAATTAAATCACGGATTCAATATCTTGGTAAACCGGAAACACTGGTTACAGATAACGAACTGGACACTGTAGCGGTGAGGCAATTCTTAAAGGACTATGGAATTGATGTTCACTTTACCACAACTTATAACAAAACGGGTAATTCAGATGTTCAGAGACTCCATCTGTCACTTAACGAACACATTCGACTGTTTAACGCAGATGAAAATAACGAGGACGATTTGGAGGGAAATGTATGTAAGGCAATAATTGCTTACAATAATACGACACATTCGATAACGAAAATTAAACCAATTAGTTTCATTAATAATACAATGTCAGACGAGGATATGAGGAAATTTTCGGAAAAGAACATGAGCAGAAAATAGCTAGAATAAACGCTATAAATGCAAAAAGGGGAAATAATGTTAAAAACTTTGAAAATGAATTCATAAAAAATCATAGAGTTAGTAAAACACTACCTAAGTATAAGAAAGTAAGGAATTTTGAAGTAGAAGATAATCATTTAGTATCTAGGGATAATAAATTTAAAAAAGCTTATAAAACACAAGTAAAACGGAAATATATTTTTCAGGCTAACCGAAATGAAGATCACACTGATGATTTCATTGATGGTGGTAGTCCGGGGACTTCTGCAAATCAACAGGATTGAGGAGGACTCGGGGTACACAAAAATTCAGCTAAGGAAAATAGAAATTACCAATGTAACAAATATAGTATTACATATTATACATCCTTCGGAAATTTTTAACATAATTAACCAAATAGAAGAAAATATAAGGCAGATGGACGTGGATAGTAAAGAAATTTTGGAGTTGGAAATTAGAGTTGTCAAGGCAAAAATCAAAACCATGATACCCTCTGACTTGAATAGGGAAAAGAGAGGCTTGATTAACGGAGCAGGTAAGATTTATAAATGGTTGTTCGGACTGATGGACAACGATGACAGGGAGGAAATTTTGGAAAATCTAAAATACGCTGATATTAATGGCCACAACGCCATTAAAACCTTAAACAAACAGATTGCTATCAACACACATTTTAACGAATCCATTGAGATAATACGGAAAGCAATAGAAGATGACAGAAATAAAATAGATTCAACTTTTGAGGAGGTTAAAAAACGAAATTGTTAGAAGACTATTGTACACGGACCAAATGCTTAAATTAAAAAGTTTAGAAAATAAGATTACGCAGATTCAGGAGAATATAGCTTTGGCTAAAAATGGTATAATACATCCTGGTGTACTGACACCTGAGGAAATAGAAAAATTTAACATTGACTATTTTAATTTACGACTTATAAGAATGGGAGTTATGACGTATACGAACAATTCGCTAGTCATAGCAATGAAGATTCCGGTTGACTTTTTTGTGACGGATTTAAAACTGGTGACTCCATTGGCGAATGACAGGTTTTTGAAAATCGACGAAGAGAATGAACTTGTGGTCGACATAAATAACGTAACGTACTCTTACGAGGAGAATTTGACGGTTGCAGACTTAAAGAAAAGCAAAAGTTGTGTTGTGTCGAATAATTGTAAATTGAGATACAATAATGATTCAAACATCGAAGTACTCGATGACGACTTAATTTTGATTAAAAATACGAAAAATGCCAAGTTGACGCAAAATTGCTTTAGTAGCAAGTTTAGCAGCTAGTTTGAGATTTTGTTCGAAGTTAACAATCGAGAGGTCAATATCATCTGGTGTTCTTAGCGGAAAGCTTTCTGTGCAATAGGTACTAAGAAACTTTTTGTATTTTAGCCAATCAATATTACTTAAAAGCGTTAAATCACCAGATGGGGACACAATTTTTTGGAGGGTTCGAAATAGTAACAATAACGGGTGTGTGGTCAGACGAGAGTTCCAATGAAGAATCTACATGCACAAGTTCTTTTGCGATGTTCTTCGTTAATCCGAAATCGATCAAATCGGGCATTTTTTGCCCATCTGTTGGTCAGTACGTTGGTTCTCCGCTTGAGACCATAATTTGATTGTCTCTCAGAAAATGATGAAGTTCGTCTTTATGTTGGTTTAAGCCGTTTGCGTTCCAGAAACATATTTTCAAACAGTTCATGGTTTGCTTAGCAAAGCTTGCAATATCATGGATTGCATTCTCATCATCTCTTGCATCATGTTGTTCATAGCGTTCGTGAATGTATTTATCGTTTGAACAAGAGTATCGAGGGCCGACTCAAGTTTACTTTGGTTTTTATTCGGGGGATCGCATTCTAAATTTGTTACAGCGGGGTGTGAACGTACAACATTAGCATAGATTGAATATTTTGCGGATGGTCTAATAATGGGATAATATCTAGGAGCAGCTGTGTTAATATTTGATGATTGCGGGTAAATTGTTTTGGATATGGGTGAAGCATGTTTCTTTGTTTTCATATTTTAATATATCGCATAGTAAACTGGATAGCCCCTGTAATTTGCGTTGTGGTTTTTACCACAGTTGCTACACTTTTTTACCTTATCTATTTTTGGTTTTCACACTGACTCGTAATATGCAACTCACCACAAACGACACATACTGGTGGTAGCTTGCAGTATGCCCTAGTATGAACTTCTGGCAGTTTAAGCACTGAACCACCACTGTTCTTTTATGGGGCTGTTGCGCGGTAATTTTTCTATGCAAGATATATCTCAAATTGTAGACTGAGTGCACTTAATTTTTCTTTAAAATTATATGTGGGATGTGTTCGCGGTTTCTAATATTTACTACCTTGAATCCTTTTTTTTCGAGTTCACTTTTCAATTCGAGCGGGTCGACACACGAATCAATACCCTTTATAATGACTTGAAGGCCCTTGACGCTCTTCACTTGATAGGTGTAACAATTTTTATCCTGCTTTTCGAATGAGGATACAGTTTTACGGAAATTATCCTCGTAATGGACCTGAATTTTAGTCTCATATATATTACCTTTTTTTTATGGGTATAACGTAAAATGAGTTGTCCCCAGTTAATTCCACCAAGTTTCTCACTAAATTATTGGAATTTTGTTTGCGTAAGTATATTGAGGGTGGCTAGGGCTTACCTTTTGTCGGATCATCACCACTTACCTCGTCCAAAAGGAAAAAAAGATTTTGGGATTCAGTAGCCTTTAGCTGCTTCGATGATGAGTCAATTTTAGCATATTTGGGACAGCGTTGCCTTTTCATCACGGTGATGTATCTCTCCAATCCGGTTGGTACAGATGCTTTCGGGGTACTTATCTTGTTCTGAGTATCAGCAGGTGAGGGTTTTTGGGTAAAACTTTTTGCGATGTATCACTAACATATAGGGTTTTTTCAATTTGTGTTGATGTTGGTAAAGAGAGATGTCTGTGTATGGTTGTTGTGTTATTGTTGTTTGAGTTAAATTTGGTGTGTTATTATTGTGTGTATTTTGATTTGTTGCTTCACACTCAGTATTTGTCGTTTTTTTAAACGCACTTATTTTGTCATAGTCTAGAAGGGCAGGATCATCACGATCATGCTCGCGCTCTTGCATATGGTTTCGCGGTTAAGTAATGTTTGTTGCAGTTTGTGGCTAGTAAATTTCTATTGTTATTACATTCTGAGCCTCCTCTCATCTGGCACTGCAAAGAGGGGGTACTGCAATTTACAAGTCCCTTTTCCATTTTCTTCAGGAGTGCACTTGTAAGTTTGTTTGAAGAAATTAACGCAGTATCATCTGCGTAAAAGCAATAATTTTCATATACTTCGGGACTTTAAAATCGTATGTATATATCGAGTAAAGCGATGGCGACAAGTCTGATCCTTGAGGTAACCCTGAGGTAATGGTTTTTCGAAATGATGTTTCATTATTAGTCGCAACTTTAAAGCTTCTGCCGTGAATGAAATCTGAAATCAGTTTGCATAAATATTTTGGCATATTTGCATCAAGAAGTTTAAATTCTAGGCCATTATACCGTTGAACATTTATTGTTTTTATTGGTGATTATTTCATTTTCAATTCTGTTTATTTGGTGAGTAGTGCTATGCCCTTTTTATACCCTCCACACCTCAGTAACATAGGGTATACATAGGTTTGTCATTCTATTTTTAACGCATCGAAAAACTAATTTCCGACCCCATAAAATACATATATTCCTGATCCTTATCACAGCTCGGGTCAATATAGCGATGTCCGTCTGTCCGTCTTTCTGTTGAAATCACGCTCATTCACAAATGAAACCATTTTGCTGAGTAAGGTTACAATAATATCATTCGCCATAATTCCCATCATTGTTCTTAGATACGAGCACAAAATATGTAGATACCTCTGAAAAAAACATAAAACCCAGTGTGTTTGTTGTGATATTTTAGTGGTTGAACATAATAGTTGCACAACAACATTCACAGTTCAAAAAAGCCACACAAAAATGATACAATCATACCAACAAACGCAACTACCATGAGGTATGTTAGTAGTATGCCACATATTTTTTTATCGTTATCACGTTATAATAAAAAAAATCGCCAATATGAAAGAAAAAATTAAAACGAAAAATGGAAAATGGAAAATGAAAAATAGAAAATGGAAAATGAAAAACGGAAAATGGAAAATGTAAAATGGAGAATGGAGAAATGAAACTGAAAAATGGAAAATAGAAAATGAAAAATGGAGAATGAAAAATGAAGAATTAAAAATGGAAAATGGAAAATGAAAAATGGAGAATGAAAAATTGAAAATGAAAAATTAAAAATGGAAAATGAAAAATGGATAATAAAAAATTTTAAATCAAAACTGAAAAATGGAGATTGGAAAATGAAAAATTAAAAATGGAAAAAGAAACATGAAAAATGGAAAATAGAAAATTAGAAATGGAGAATGGAAAATGGAAAATGGAAAATGAAAACCGGAAAATGAAATTTGGAAAATGAAACATGAAATATGAAAAATGGAAAATAGAAAATTAAAAATGGAGAATGGAAAATAGAAAATGAAAAATGGAAAATGAAAATTGAAAAATGAAAAATGGAAAATGAATAATGAACAACGAAATATGAAAAAAGAAAAAAGAAAATTGAAAAATGAAAAATAGAAATGAAAAAAGAAAAACGAAAAACGAAAAACGAAAAATGGATAATTGAAAATGGAAAATGAAAAAAGAAAAACGAAAAATGAAAAATGGATAATTGAAAATGGAAAATGGAAAATGAAAAATGAAAAATGAAAAATGAAAATTGAAAATTGAAAATTGAAAATTGAAAAGTGGAAAATGGAAAATGAAAATTGAAAAATGAAAAATTAAAAATTGAAAAATAAAAAGTAAAATTGAAAAATGATAAATGGAATTTGGAAAATGAAATTTGAAACATAAAAATGGAAAATGAAAAATGAAAAATTGAAAATTTAAAATGGAAAATGATAATTGAAAAATTAAAAATGAGAAATGGAAAATGGAAAATTGAAAATGAAAAAAGAAAATGAAAAATGAAAAATTAAAAATGAAAAATTAAAAATTAAAAATTAAAAATTAAAAATTAAAAATTAAAAATAAAAATTAAAAATTAAATTTTAAAATATTAAAAATTAAAAATTAAAAACTAAAAACTAAAAATTAAAAATTAAAATTTAAAAATTAAAAATTAAAAATTAAATATTAAAAATTAAAAATTAAAAATTAAAAATTAAAAATTAAAAATTAAAAATTAAAAATTAAAAATTAAAAATTAAAAATTAAAAATTAAAAATTAAAAATTAAAAATTAAAAATTAAAAATTAAAAATTAAAAATTAAAAATTAAAAATTAAAAATTAAAAATTAAAAATTAAAAATTAGAAATTAAAAATTAAAAATAAAAAATTAATAATTAAAAATTATAAATTAAAAATTAAAAATTAAAAACTAAGAATTAAAAATCAAAAATTAAAAATTAACAATTAAAAATTTAAAATTAAACATTTAAAATTAAAAATTAAAAATTAAAAATTAAAAATTAAAAATTAAAAATTAAAAATTAAAAATTAGAAATTAAAAATTAAAAATTAAAATTAAAAATTAAAAATTAAAAATTAAAAATTAAAAATTAAAAATTAAAAAATTAAAAATTAAAAATTAAAAATTAAAAATTAAAAATAAAAAATTAAAAATTAAAAATTAAAAATTAAAAATTAAAAATTAAAAATTAAAAATTAAAAATTAAAAATTAAAAATTAAAAATTAAAAATTAAAAATTAAAAATTAAAAATTAAAAATTAAAAATTAAAAATTAAAAATTAAAAATTAAAAATTAAAAATTAAAAATTAATAATTAAAAATTGAAAATTGAAAATTAAAATTTAAAAATTAAAAATTAAAAATTAAGAATTAAAAATAAAAAATTAAAAATTAAAAATTAAAAATTAAAAATTAAAAATTAAAATTAAAAATTAAAAATTAAAAATTAAAAATTAAAAATTAAAAATTAAAAATTAAACATTTAAAATTAAACATTTAAAATTAAAAATTAAAAATTAGAAATTATAAATTAAAAATTAGAAATTAAAAATTAAAATTAAAAATTAAAAATTAAAATTAAAGGTTAAACATTAAAAATAACAAGTAAGAGTGTTAAATTCGGCTGTCCCGAATCTTTGATACCCTCCACCTCGGTTTGAGTCTTGATAATAAATGTAAATGAAAAAGTAAACAATTTGTTAAACTTAATACCAAATTATTTCAGCAAATTCTTTGGGTTGGTTTTCTTCTTTTCTATTATTTCGGATTTATTTCGGTGTTTGCTTTTTGGTCATCGTGGTTGCTGATCGGCATGGATTTTGGTTATATACCTATATGCATGCGTTTCCGGTTATATGACATAACTTCTCGTTTAATTTAGTTTTTGCTAATTAAATAGCTCGCCCTAACCTCCATTGCAAAGGTAATGGTTGTGTAGAGTGGCTATATGCATTAAATCGTGCTAATTGAAGATGGCTGTATAGTTTCTTTTAACTGGCCAAATATTTCTTCATTGTGGCCATATAGGTCGGATGGAGTAACAAAATAATAACCAAAAAAAAAAAAGCTCTCTCAACTTTTTTTTAAAATATTGCCATATTTTGAAAACATAGAGAATAAATTTATAATAATAAATAATCAAATTAGGGATGAAAAACGCAAAAAACGAAAAGTCCCAAACATTTTAAATAAAATAATTTAATGTTATCTTTATTTTCTGAAAAACTTCAAATTTTCATCCAAAAAAAATTGTGAAAATTTATATATAAAATAAAAAATAACATTCTCATAAAATTACGTTTACTTATGTAACAATTTTTATGTTAGCAATTCTTAAATATCATTTGAGGTTTTCTTAAATTCATTGAATTTAAATTAATATCGACAAATCTGTTTTTCTATTTATTTCAATTGTAAAGGAGTGGCATCTCTGTCAAAATAAGCGAAAAACACAAAGAATAGAAAAAAACAAATTACTTCGTGTTTGACAGGATCATTTTATGTTTATGTTTAATATCTTTATTTTTATACCGTCCACTCCAGTGTGCAGAGGGTATATATAAGTTTGTCATTCCGTTTGTAATAATTAGAAAAAAAATTTGGACCCCATAAAATATATATATTTGTGATCCTTATAACAACCGGAGTTGATATAGCGATGTCCGTCTGTCCGTCTGTCCGTCTGTCCGTCTGTGGAAATCACGATGACGGCATCAATCGGGCAGCTAGGGTGCTCGTTGGCATAAAAAATGATTCATTAACATCCTGAAAAGTTTGCTATTTAAAATCGTCCAAATCGGTCGATTAGGGCCCGAGATTTGAATGAAGAACTAAAAAAAGTCTTGAAAAAATATAATTTTCTATGTTGTTCTTGTCACGATCACGCCCTCAATAGGATAGCTAGGGTGATAATTTTTAGTGAGAATGATTCACCGAATTCATGGGAAGATTTCTATTTCAAAAATCATTAAAATCGGTGGAACAGGTCCAGGGAAATCTCTGAAAAAGTTAAAAAAAATGAAAAAACATGATATTTCTATATTGTTCTTGGTGTTATTCTAAATGTTGCATTGTTTTCATAGCTGGACTTGTTGTTTTTGTGGTCGTTATGGTAATAATATAACAAAAACAAACCCTTTGTACATTTTTTTTATCAACTCTGGTAGAAAAATTTAAAAGTTTCCATTGTTTTGGCATCACTAAAAAAATATGTTAGATCATTTCTGTCATTGCCACAAGCCTGCCTGCAAAATTTCAGATCGATTGGGTCACGGGAAAGTGGTTAAAATCGATCCAAAATTTTTTCGACAAGCAGACACTACGAGTTAATATAAAGGGAGTAAAAATTCACCAACATCTAAAGCAAATAATGCTAAAATACCTAGTTGTTAATAAAAAAAACAATTGGGCAATTCACAATGGGTAATGTATCGTTGTATCTCTTGTATCGTGTATCACTTTACAATAGTGTAAAATTGTTGTTGGTAATTTTCACTGAAAAATCTGATACACGATCCAACTTCATTTGCTATGTTTAGTAAATGTTGTATATTGTATCATAACATATCAGTTCCAAGTGAATGCCAGTTTTTATGAAAAAGAAAAAACAAATACATAGAATATTATCAGCATAAATAATTATAAAATAAAATATGGCAAATAATGCAAATAACGCAAATACATCGATAAGTTTATTTATATAAAAATTAATGTTTATATTTATACCCTCCACTCCAGTGTGCAGAGGGTATATATAAGTTTGTCATTCCGTTTGTAATAATTAGAAAAAAAATTTGGACCCCATAAAATATATATATTTGTGATCCTTATAACAACCGGAGTTGATATAGCGATGTCCGTCTGTCCGTCTGTCCGTCTGTGGAAATCACGATGACGGCATCAATCCGGCAGCTAGGGTACTCGTTGACATAAAAATGATTCACTAACATCCTGAGAAGTTTGCTATTTAAAATCGTCCAAAACGGTCGATTAGGGCCCGAGATTTGAATGAAGAACTAAAAAAGTCTTGAAAAAAAATTATTTTCTATGTTGTTCTTGTCACGATCACGCCCTCAATAGTGCAGCTACAGTGATCATTTTTAGTGAGAATGATTCACCAAATTCATGGAAAGATTTCTACTTCAAAAATCATTAAAATCGGTGGAACAGGTCCAGGGAAATCTCTGAAAAATTAAAAAAAAAATGAAAAACATGATGTTTCCATATTGTTCCTGTTGTTATTCTAAATGTTGCATTGTTGTCATAGCTGGACTTGTTGTTTTTGTGGTCGTTGTGGTAATAATATAATAAAAACAAACCCTTTGTACATTTTTTTTGTGAACTCTGGTAGAAAATTTTAAAAGTTTCCATTGTTTTGGCATCACTAAAAAAATTTGTTTGATCATTTCTGTCATTGCCACGAGCCTGCGTGCAAAATTTCAGATCGATTGGCTCACGGGAAAGGGGCTAAAAATCGATCCAAAATTTTGTCTACAAGCAGACACTACCAGTTAATATAAAGGCAGTAAATAAAGGGAGTAAAAGTTCACCAACAATTTAAAAAACAAATTTTTATGTATTAATTTATTTAAAGAAAAAAATAATTAAATGAAATAGTAATAATAATAAAAAAAAATAATATACAATACAAAAAAAAAGAATATATAAATAAAATAAAATAAAGATAAATGCATTCATAGCATTATAATACATATAAAAGGTCAATGTTTTCTAACCGTAACCGTAACGAGTCAGTTGTTTTTTTTTACATGAAAATCATTTAAAACAGTTACCGAACGTAACCGGAACGTCCCAATACTTTTCATGTGAAAAAAAGGCTGACACGTTACGTAACAGTTACATGTCGCTAACTTGTTCTTTACACAGGCTACTGCTTTTGCAGCCAACTTCAAGTCTATTTATATAGTTTCGTAAGCATAACTGATAAAATTGTTTCTATTATTTTTTGCTGTAAGTAATAAATTATAAATATACTGAATTTGCAAACTAAAATGGATACATATATTGGAGGTGCTTTAATACAAAAGAGTTAACGAAACAAAATCAAAAAAAAAAAACAACTCTACAACATCAACAATGGCAGTCATATGTTTTTCAAATAGAAAAAAAAACTGCAAGTGTGTTTTTTTGGCTACTAAACAAAAATAGTGTTGACAATATAACAAAATATGTAAAAGAAGTTAGTGCTATGAAATATTTTATTTTGTTTAAAAAAAAAATCGCAAAATGAAAGGCTATAATTCCATTAATAATCAAAAGGCGTTAAACTAATTTATTTATTTTTACGTTGTACTAATGCATTTTAAATAAGTAAAAGTAATTGTATATTTAAATAAAAATGCATTTGTATTATATGTTGCTGTCGTATTCAGAAAAATCAAGTAGCTGACTATACGACTACAAATGCTGCTGCCAGCAGTCGTCTATGTGTTTCATTCATGATGTTGCATTTTTTTGCGAGCAATACTTACATATATTCTAAATAAAGAAATAATAGTTCTTTTCATACTGCGAAATCTATACAAATATATGTACAAATACTATATGTCAAATTTCAAATTTGCAATAATTGATACATTTTTGAAAGAAAATTGTATAATATGAAATGTCTTTAATTTATTTCATAGAAAACAATTTTTTGAGGTGCGTGGATTTTCCATATTTACTGTTTTACTATTTTCGTAATGAGGTTAAATGAGTTAAAAAGAATTTAAAATATTTGAAAATATTAGGTGAGGATCCTCAAGATGTAATATACGGTCGGTCTAAAACTTTTCACTTAGAGCCACAGTTAAATTCGAAACAACAAAAACCCATATATTTTGTGCATAAAGTTTAACATCAAATGTGCTTTTCTAAAATGTCTATATATTTTTTCTCATTCATTTCTGACCATCTTCAATGTAAATTTACCAAAGTTTTTTTTATTGCAATATGTATATAAAACTTAAAAATTTAATATTTTTTATTGTGTATTAACTTATTATTCTGCGATTTTCATTACATCACAAAATGTTACAAATTGGCACTACTGTTTCAAAAACAGAAAACTTCTAAATCAGTTGAAAACAGTTGATCTGTAAAACTGTGTGTGAAATTGTGTCAAATAAAATTACAAATATTAATATATATAGTAATACATATATACATATTTTATTAATTTTGTTAAGAATTAGAAAAAAATTGATTTTCCATTTTGCATTTCATTTATAAAGAATTCTGCCATATTTTGTTAAAGGGAAAATCCATTTTTGTTATATTAAAAAAAACAGACTTGCATTTAATTTTTCCGTGACTGCCTCAATAATTGCGTAGATGCCACCACAATATTTTTTCTAATTAAAACAGTTGATCTGTAAAACTGTGTGTGAAATTGTGTCAAATAAAATTACAAATATTAATAAATATAATAATACATATATATATATATATATATATATTATTAATTTTGTTAAGAATTGGCACAAAATTGATTTTCCATTTTGCATTTCATTTATAAAGAATTCTGCTATATTTTGTTAAAGGGAAAATCCATTTTTGTTATATTAAAAAAAAACAGACTTGCATTTAATTTTTCCGTGACTGCCTCAATAATTGCGTAGATGCCACCACAATATTTTTTCTAATTAAATATTAACCAATATCTAACTAGAATTATGATTTATTCTGACTGAAAAGTTCCAATTAAAAGTTATTCATCCCAATTATGAATATTCTCAAGGAATTTCTTTCTCACGGAAAATACATTTCTCGAGAAAAAAATTCCTCCAATTATAAATTCCGCGTGAACAAAAAATGATTAACTGGCATCATCGAATTTCGAAGCCACTTGCTTTGCTTAGTCCGAATTCACACAAGGCAACTTTTGTTGCGCAATTCTTGAGTTTGTAGATGTTTGCGGTGAGGGGAATAAAAAGGGAAAAATAATTGCCGGTTCTCGGCTATTTCAAGCAATTCTCTCATTCGCTTTTTTTTTGTTGAATATTTGACATTTCTTTTCATTCGGTGTTTCGCTCTTGGTGTGAATAATTCGTAATTATTGTTTACTTTATTAAAATGGCCTTTAAATGGAATCGGGACTTAATTTTTTTCTTTTGAATTCATTTTTCAACAAAACCAATTAAATTAATTTATGTATGTATGTACTTAATTTTATTATTGTTCTTTACGACTAGAGCACAAATGTCAAATTATAAGAAAATAAAAAAAAAACAAAACAAAACAGTAAAATTGCCGAAGAAATTGTCGTGTGTGGACATAAAAGCAATTTCAAAAGAGAATTGCCAAAAAGTTGCCCAATAAAAATTGCCTTGTGTGACCCCCGACTTATTGACAATTTATTTTCTATTTTTTGTGTGTGTGCAAACGACCCTACAATAAATGTCCCAATAACCATTTTTGTTTGCTATCAACTTGAGGTGCATTTGAGATCAAATACATTTCTCAAATCTCCAACGTTAATTCTCAAATGCCCTCAATAGTTCGAATATAGTCTTCTCAACTTAAAAGGCACATTTTTTATATGGCGATTTTCATAGTTATCAAATTGAGAAATTTGTGATTCTCAACTTGATAGCAAAGAAATATTTCCAATCGGTATCAAATGGAAGGTACGGAATTGCCATATTAAAAAATATTATACTAATTTTAGAAATGAAAACAATGTACTTTTTTTAATGTTTCAATTTAATTTCATTATATATTTAACATTACTATGTACATATTTAACATTAAATGTACATATTATGTACATTTTTTAAAATATAGAATTAAAAATAAATGAATTAATTAGTTGTACATTTTTTGAAAAATTCGACAAAAAGCAGAAATAATTAAAAATATATCAATGATTTATTTGAACTTTTTTGGCATTTTTTAATTTAATTTATTATTTATGACATATTTAAATAATATCTCAGACTTAACACAAATCGTATTCAAGTTGAAAAAATGTTTGGTCTCAAGTGGAGAAAAGTGTTGGATATCCAATTGAGAGTAAAAATGTTTCTCAAAGATTGGAAAAAATGTTAAGTCTCAACTTGATGTCAAGTTGAAAGCAAACAAGGAGAAAAATTGTTCAACCCAAGTTGAGAATTACATTTGACATCAATTTAAGAACTTAACTTTTCTCCAACATTGGAGAAATAATATTTCAATGCATACTGGGGAATGACCGAAACTAACACATAAACAGTTTTTTCCTATTTGAAAAACATATGACTGTCATTGTTGCTGTTGTAGAGTTGTTATACCCTCCACTCCAGTGTGCAGAGAGTATATATAAGTTTGTCATTCCGTTTGTAATAATTAGAAAAAAAATTTTGGACCCCATAAAATTTATATATTTGTGATCCTTATAACAACCGGAGTTGATATAGCGATGTCCGTCTGTCCGTCTGTCCGTCTGTGGAAATCACGATGACGGCATCAATCCGGCAGCTAGGGTACTCGTTGACATAAAAATGATTCACTAACATCCTGAGAAGTTTGCTATTTAAAATCGTCCAAATCGGTCGATTAGGGCCCGAGATTTGAATGAAGAACTAAAAAAGTCTTGAAAAAAAATAATTTTCTATGTTGTTCTTGTCACGATCACGCCCTCAATAGTGCAGCTACAGTGATAATTTTTAGTGAGAATGATTCACCAAATTCATGGAAAGATTTCTACTTCAAAAATCATTAAAATCGGTGGAACAGGTCCAGGGAAATCTCTGAAAAAGTAAAAAAAAAATGAAAAACATGATATTTCTATATTGTTCTTGTTGTTATTCTAAATGTTGCATTGTTTTCATAGCTGGACTTGTTGTTTTTGTGGTCGTTATGGTAATAATATAACAAAAACAAACCCTTTGTACATTTTTTTATCAACTCTGGTAGAAAAATTTAAAAGTTTCCATTGTTTTGGCATCACTAAAAAAATATGTTAGATCATTTCTGTCATTGCCACAAGCCTGCCTGCAAAATTTCAGATCGATTGGGTCACGGGAAAGTGGTTAAAATCGATCCAAAATTTTTTCGACAAGCAGACACTACGAGTTAATATAAAGGGAGTAAAAATTCACCAACATCTAAAGCAAATAATGCTAAAATACCTAGTTGTTAATAAAAAAAACAATTGGGCAATTCACAATGGGTAATGTATCGTCGTATCTCTTGTATCGTGTATCACTTTACAATAGTGTAAAATTGTTGTTGGTAATTTTCACTGAAAAATCTGATACACGATCCAACTTCATTTGCTATGTTTAGTAAATGTTGTATATTGTATCATAACATATCATATATTGTATCATAACATACCAAGTGAATGCCAATTTTTATGAAAAAGAAAAAACAAATACATAGAATATTATCAGCATAAATAATTATAAAATAAAATATGGCAAATAATGCAAATAACGCAAATACATCGATAAGTTTATTTATATAAAAATTAATGTTTATATTTTTAGTATGTATTTTCTCTTTCAGTACCAACCAAAACATTTAACATTTTTTTTTTCATTATAAATTAAAATGCAAGAGGTACGTAACTAAAACTCCAGGGTATATCTCACGACCAAAAAGCAAACACTGACAAGTGTTTTCTCTTATACAAAATAGCAGAAGCGACGAAGCGATCTTTCCTCGTTGGATCGAAAATTACTAAAGAAAGCGTTTTACAATATGAAAATACAACTGAGTGTTCACAACAAATGATTGTATTGTGTATTTCAATACAACATACAATATACAACACCTGTTGTGAATTGCCCAAATGTAAATTTAGCAAAAAAATTTATGTATTAATTTATTTAAGGTGCTATTACACGAAATGTTTTTTACATATGTACTGTCACTTTTTTTATCCATTTGAAATTCCTCATGTCTGTCAAAATTGTCTTTTACATACGATTCATAATTTTTGCTATCACACGTGCATATGTATTTCCGTCTGACATAACCTCTAAATGTAAACAACAGCTAATTTAATTTGTGAATTTACAAAAATTTATTGTTAAAAAAAAGGTTATTTATTTTTTAATTGTTAATTAATACTAAAGAATTTATTTTTCTTTCAATATTAATCTTTAAAATTTACTCTGTTTTTCTTTCGCCACAAGCAGTGTTGTATTTTCATATGTTTGTCATGCAAAAATAGAACCTGTTCTAATTGAAAAATGTACATGTGACTTTCCTCATGTGTTGTACACAAACAATGTTTCATATGTATCACACGATGTGTACAACTTTTGTTGTGGGAAAATTTGACAGTACATATGTAAAAAACACATCATGTAATAGCACCTTTAAAGAGAAAAACACAAAAATAACGTTTGATGTTGTATTTTTTGTGTGTAATATTTAAATATACATACATACACATATTAAATAATACAAATAATGTACACATATTATCAGCCCAATTCTAAATATTCCCAGGGAAATGAGATCCCGGGGAATTCATTTTTCCCGAGAATAAATCCTCCTATTCTAAACAGGCGGGGAGAAGAATAATATGGGAGAGAGAATTTCGATTATTCGAAGACAGCTGTTTTGCTTCAGTTGTTTTGTTTTGTTTACAAATTTAAAAATTTTTATGGAAATTAATAGTAAAACTTTTTTTAAAATCTTTAATAAATTAAAATATATACAAAAAATGTTCAGTGTAGCGTTTCTGATGGTAGCTGTAGCAGAAGAGCAGCAGCAGGACAAGACGGAGCAAAGCATGGCAAGAAGAAAGCTACGTGATGCCAGCAACCCACTTGAATTGCCTGCTGAGTTTAATTTCCACTCCAAATTGCGCCATACCCGGCTTAGCTCCTCCTTGCTTCCTTTGAACATCCCGCATGCAACATCAGGGGTGGCTTGCATTGTGTTCAAAAGAACATGAATTTGTTTTTTTTGTTGCTTTTGACCTGAAAGCAACAGTAATGCCATAATAATATTATTATACAAAATTTTAAATGATATATATTACTATTTTTCATAAAAATATTAAATACTTACATTTTTCGCAGCACTCCCTCTCAATTTTTTGGCGGAATTATTCCCAAATTATTCTCCCTTTTATTGAAATTCAGAATAGCTACTTTTTTCCCGGGGAAGAGATTCCCATTTTCGAAGTTCTTTTAGAATAAGGGTAAAGGGAAAAGAGAAAAAATTCCCGGGGAGATTTTATTTAGAATAGGGGAACAGGGAATAGGGAAAAAATTCCCAGGGAATTCTAATTGAGAATTGGGCTCTATATATATGTATGTATGTATATTCATAGTAACTGCATGTTAGAAATAAATCGGTTATTTTATTTACATAAAATTCTGCAGTATTTTGTTGTGGGGAAAATACATTTCTTTTGTATTAACAGAGTGTCACTTCATTTTGCTCAGCGTGACTATGCCACAGTAGATGCCGCCATAATTTTTGTTGGTTCTAATTAGCTTTGCAATAGTTATTTCTATTTTACATTAATGTTAATATTTTCAACTAGATATCATACAGAACAATGTTAAGAGTATACACGGGTTGGTCTTTTATTTCATACGTTTTTTCATTATTCTTTTACAAATATGAACATAAGTTTGGCATATTACCCACCAATCTCACATCACACTGCAAGTTCGAAAAACTCAATACACTCACATTTTTTTTACTAATACACACACATTTTTCGCAGTGGTCACACTAATGAAATAATGAATTGAATATGCTATTTAATTTTTTTATTTATATAAAAAAGTTTTTTAATTAAAGCAAAATATTTTCACTATTTCATGATTTTTATTTATGTATGACGACATTTCAACCTAAAAATTTAAGTTTTTATCGATTGGATAAACAACACAAAAATGGTTGTCGTTTAGATATCAACAACAGCTCACTTTAACAATAGCGAATATCGTTTCAAAATTTTACTGATAATTTTGCAATTTTCTTTTTTTTTACAATTCGACTATCGTTAAAAGAAGTTACTGAATCGCGGTACTGAAAAGTTATTAATATCTCCTGAATGGCAATATTTTTTTTAAATGTAAACATTTTTAAATGTAAAGATATTTCTAAATTTAAAATTATTATTTCCGACGTTTTGATATGATTTTCTGAAACTCAATTAATATTTTCTAATTTATAATTGGAAATTTTATTTTCAGTTTTTATTATAATTGATATTTTCTTAAATTTGAATGGAAAATTTAAAAAGTGAAATTTTGTATTTATGTGAATAATAATGCTTTATTAATTATAAACAATTTTTAAAAATTAGATGTAATCGCAATCAGATATTTTATAGGTAAAGCAGAATAATAATTCTATATAACTATGTAGAACTGTTTTGTAAGCAAAAAACTCATTGACGAACTCGGTAACTCTATTTTGTAAAGACAACAAAAAGTTAACCCCCCAATCTCACATCACACTGAAATTGTAGAATCGTTGTGTACGTATTATCAACGAAAAATTGTTCGAATTAGTCGAATCCATCGCCATTAAATTTTATGCTCAAACATCTGACTGCAATCTCATTTTTAAAATGTTGTCGAAGCGTAAACTTGAAAAAATTTGTATACTTCTCTCTCTTATTTTATTTTAAGTAGAGTTACCAAGTTTATTATACAGGCACATGTTTGAGGGAAAATGTTTACATTTATTATTATTAGTATTATTTTAATAATAGTGAATAATATTTATGCTCTATAATTAACAAACTTGCGTTTTTGTATGCGCATTTCAAAAAATAAATCATTATAATAGATTTAACAAGTTAAAACTTTAATTACAATTTTACAGAATCCAGTAAATTTGCATTAAATTTATAACAGGGTAACATTAATCATCGTTAGTGTCTGCCACTATTCGCACGAAAAATTTGGTGCCATTAGTGTGACCACTGCGGAAAATGTGTGTGTATTAGTAAAAAAAATGTGAGTGTATTGAGTTTTTCGAACTTGCAGTGTGATGTGAGATTGGTGGGTAATATGCCAAACTTATGTTCATATTTGTAAAAGAATAATGAAAAAACGTATGAAAAAACGTATGAAATAAAAGACCAACCCGTGTATACTCTTAACATTGTTCTGTATGATATCTAGTTGAAAATATTAACATTCATGTTAAAATAGAAATAACTATTGCAAAGCTAATTAGAACAAACAAAAATTATGGCGGCATCTACTGTGGCATAGTCACGCTGAGCAAAATGAAGTGACACTCTGTTAATACAAAAGAAATGTATTTTCCCCACAACAAAATACTGCAGAATTTTATGTAAATAAAATAACCGATTTATTTCTAACATGCAATTACTATGAATATACATACATACATATATATAATATATGTACATTATTTTTATTATTTAATATGTGTATGTATGTATATTTAAATATTACACACAAAAAATACAACATCAAACGTTATTTTTGTGTTTTTCTCTTTAAAGGTGCTATTACATGATGTGTTTTTTACATATGTACTGTCAAATTTTCCCACAACAAAAGTTGTACACATCGTATGATACATATGAAACATTGTTTGTGTACAACACATGAGGAAAGTCACATGTACATTTTTCAATTAGAACAGGTTCTATTTTTGCATGACAAACATATGAAAATACAACACTGCTTGTGGCGAAAGAAAAACAGAGTAAATTTTAAAGATTAATATTGAAAGAAAAATAAATTCTTTAGTATTAATTAACAATTAAAAAATAAATAACCTTTTTTTTAACAATAAATTTTTGTAAATTCACAAATTAAATTAGCTGTTGTTTACATTTAGAGGTTATGTCAGACGGAAATACATATGCACGTGTGATAGCAAAAATTATGAATCGTATGTAAAAGACAATTTTGACAGACATGAGGAATTTCAAATGGATAAAAAAAGTGACAGTACATATGTAAAAAACATTTCGTGTAATAGCACCTTAAATAAATTAATACATAAATTTTTTTGCTAAATTTACATTTGGGCAATTCACAACAGGTGTTGTATATTGTATGTTGTATTGAAATACACAATACAATCATTTGTTGTGAACACTCAGTTGTATTTTCATATTGTAAAACGCTTTCTTTAGTAATTTTCGATCCAACGAGGAAAGATCGCTTCGTCGCTTCTGCTATTTTGTATAAGAGAAAACACTTGTCAGTGTTTGCTTTTTGGTCGTGAGATATACCCTGGAGTTTTAGTTACGTACCTCTTGCATTTTAATTTATAATGAAAAAAAAATGTTAAATGTTTTGGTTGGTACTGAAAGAGAAAATACATACTAAAAATATAAACATTAATTTTTATATAAATAAACTTATCGATGTATTTGCGTTATTTGCATTATTTGCCATATTTTATTTTATAATTATTTATGCTGATAATATTCTATGTATTTGTTTTTTCTTTTTCATAAAAATTGGCATTCACTTGGTATGTTATGATACAATATATGATATGTTATGATACAATATACAACATTTACTAAACATAGCAAATGAAGTTGGATCGTGTATCAGATTTTTCAGTGAAAATTACCAACAACAATTTTACACTATTGTAAAGTGATACACGATACAAGAGATACGACGATACATTACCCATTGTGAATTGTCCAATTGTTTTTTTTATTAACAACTAGGTATTTTAGCATTATTTGCTTTAGATGTTGGTGAATTTTTACTCCCTTTATATTAACTCGTAGTGTCTGCTTGTCGAAAAAATTTTGGATCGATTTTAACCACTTTCCCGTGACCCAATCGATCTGAAATTTTGCAGGCAGGCTTGTGGCAATGACAGAAATGATCTAACATATTTTTTTAGTGATGCCAAAACAATGGAAACTTTTAAATTTTTCTACCAGAGTTGATAAAAAAATGTACAAAGGGTTTGTTTTTGTTATATTATTACCATAACGACCACAAAAACAACAAGTCCAGCTATGAAAACAATGCAACATTTAGAATAACAACAAGAACAATATAGAAATATCATGTTTTTCATTTTTTTTTTACTTTTTCAGAGATTTCCCTGGACCTGTTCCACCGATTTTAATGATTTTTGAAGTAGAAATCTTTCCATGAATTTGGTGAATCATTCTCACTAAAAATGATCACTGTAGCTGCACTATTGAGGGCGTGATCGTGACAAGAACAACATAGAAAATTATTTTTTTTCAAGACTTTTTTAGTTCTTCATTCAAATCTCGGGCCCTAATCGACCGATTTGGACGATTTTAAATAGCAAACTTCTCAGGATGTTAGTGAATCATTTTTATGTCAACGAGTACCCTAGCTGCCGGATTGATGCCGTCATCGTGATTTCCACAGACGGACAGACGGACAGACGGACATCGCTATATCAACTCCGGTTGTTATAAGGATCACAAATATATAAATTTTATGGGGTCCAAAATTTTTTTTCTAATTATTACAAACGGAATGACAAACTTATATATACTCTCTGCACACTGGAGTGGAGGGTATAACAACTCTACAACAGCAACAATGACAGTCATATGTTTTTCAAATAGGAAAAAACTGTTTATGTGTTAGTTTCGGTCATTCCCCAGTATGCATTGAAATATTATTTCTCCAATGTTGGAGAAAAGTTAAGTTCTTAAATTGATGTCAAATGTAATTCTCAACTTGGGTTGAACAATTTTTCTCCTTGTTTGCTTTCAACTTGACATCAAGTTGAGACTTAACATTTTTTCCAATCTTTGAGAAAAATTTTTACTCTCAATTGGATATCCAACACTTTTCTCCACTTGAGACCAAACATTTTTTCAACTTGAATACGATTTGTGTTAAGTCTGAGATATTATTTAAATATGTCATAAATAATAAATTAAATTAAAAAATGCCAAAAAAGTTCAAATAAATCATTGATATATTTTTAATTATTTCTGCTTTTTGTCGAATTTTTCAAAAAATGTACAACTAATTAATTCATTTATTTTTAATTCTATATTTTAAAAAATGTACATAATATGTACATTTAATGTTAAATATGTACATAGTAATGTTAAATATATAATGAAATTAAATTGAAACATTAAAAAAAGTACATTGTTTTCATTTCTAAAATTAGTATAATATTTTTTAATATGGCAATTCCGTACCTTCCATTTGATACCGATTGGAAATATTTCTTTGCTATCAAGTTGAGAATCACAAATTTCTCAATTTGATAACTATGAAAATCGCCATATAAAAAATGTGCCTTTTAAGTTGAGAAGACTATATTCGAACTATTGAGGGCATTTGAGAATTAACGTTGGAGATTTGAGAAATGTATTTAATCTCAAATGCACCTCAAGTTGATAGCAAACAAAAATGTTTATTGGGACATTTATTGCAGGGTCGTTTGCACACACACAAAAAATAGAAAATAAATTGTCAATAAGTCGGGGATCACACAAGGCAATTTTTATTGGGCAACTTTTTGGCAATTCTCTTTTGAAATTGCTTTTATGTCCACATACGACAATTTCTTCGGCAATTTTACTGTTTTGTTTTGTTTTTATTTTCTTATAATTTGACATTTGTGCTCTAGTCGTAAAGAACAATAATAAAATTAAGTACATACATACATAAATTAATTTAATTGGTTTTGTTGAAAAATGAATTCAAAAGAAAAAAATTAAGTCCCGATTCCATTTAAAGGCCATTTTAATAAAGTAAACAATAATTACGAATTATTCACACCAAGAGCAAAACACCGAATGAAAAGAAGTGTCAAATATTCAACAAAAAAAAAAGCGAATGAGAGAATTGCTTGAAATAGCCGAGAACCGGCAATTATTTTTCCCTTTTTATTCCCCTCACCGCAAACATCTACAAACTCAAGAATTGCGCAACAAAAGTTGCCTTGTGTGAATTCGGACTAAGCAAAGCAAGTGGCTTCGAAATTCGATGATGCCAGTTAATCATTTTTTGTTCACGCGGAATTTATAATTGGAGGAATTTTTTTCTCGAGAAATGTATTTTCCGTGAGAAAGAAATTCCTTGAGAATATTCATAATTGGGATGAATAACTTTTAATTGGAACTTTTCAGTCAGAATAAATCATAATTCTAGTTAGATATTGGTTAATATTTAATTAGAAAAAATATTGTGGTGGCATCTACGCAATTATTGAGGCAGTCACGGAAAAATTAAATGCAAGTCTGTTTTTTTTTAATATAACAAAAATGGATTTTCCCTTTAACAAAATATAGCAGAATTCTTTATAAATGAAATGCAAAATGGAAAATCAATTTTGTGCCAATTCTTAACAAAATTAATAATATATATATATATATATATATGTATTATTATATTTATTAATATTTGTAATTTTATTTGACACAATTTCACACACAGTTTTACAGATCAACTGTTTTAATTAGAAAAAATATTGTGGTGGCATCTACGCAATTATTGAGGCAGTCACGGAAAAATTAAATGCAAGTCTGTTTTTTTTTTAATATAACAAAAATGGATTTTCCCTTTAACAAAATATGGCAGAATTCTTTATAAATGAAATGCAAAATGGAAAATCAATTTTGTGCTAATTCTTAACAAAATTAATAAAATATGTATATATGTATTACTATATTTATTAATATTTGTAATTTTATTTGACACAATTTCACACACAGTTTTACAGATCAACTGTTTTCAACTGATTTAGAAGTTTTCTGTTTTTGAAACAGTAGTGCCAATTTGTAACATTTTGTGATGTAATGAAAATCGCAGAATAATAAGTTAATACACAATAAAAATATTAAATTTTTAAGTTTTATATACATATTGCAATAAAAAAAACTTTGGTAAATTTACATTGAAGATGGTCAGAAATGAATGAGAAAAAATATATAGACATTTTAGAAAAGCACATTTGATGTTAAACTTTATGCACAAAATATATGGGTTTTTGTTGTTTCGAATTTAACTGTGGCTCTAAGTGAAAAGTTTTAGACCGACCGTATATTACATCTTGAGGATCCTCACCTAATATTTTCAAATATTTTAAATTCTTTTTAACTCATTTAACCTCATTACGAAAATAGTAAAACAGTAAATATGGAAAATCCACGCACCTCAAAAAATTGTTTTCTATGAAATAAATTAAAGACATTTCATATTATACAATTTTCTTTCAAAAATGTATCAATTATTGCAAATTTGAAATTTGACATATAGTATTTGTACATATATTTGTATAGATTTCGCAGTATGAAAAGAACTATTATTTCTTTATTTAGAATATATGTAAGTATTGCTCGCAAAAAAATGCAACATCATGAATGAAACACATAGACGACTGCTGGCAGCAGCATTTGTAGTCGTATAGTCAGCTACTATAATACAAATGCATTTTTATTTAAATATACAATTACTTTTACTTATTTAAAATGCATTAGTACAACGTAAAAATAAATAAATTAGTTTAACGCCTGTAACGATTTTTTTTTTACAAAATTGAAAATAAATACTTTTATTGAATTTGTACGCACGAAATTTCTTTTGCTGCCAACACTGACAGTCGCTATAAGTGTAATCGATAAAACGTATGAGTACTTGGTTACTTATATAATCTACTCAGAAACCGAAATTACAACCTCATTGCCTTAACTGCTTTGTTTCCTTTTTACTTATAACTTCAACGTGATCGCAAACAATTTATTAAAATTTAACATCGGTTACCGAAAGGAGAAGGCCTTATCTATTTAAATCAAAAAGCTATTTGGTAAATGATAATAAACAGTGCCCTATCAATCAAACATTTGTTTCGGGCTATAGAAGGTAAGATTTGTGAAATCAATTTATGAAGAAAATTTATGAACCAAAATCTTCAACCCTCTAGTTCCCACGTGTATCCAATTAAAGCGTACAAGGTTCAGAAATTTGTTCAGCTATAAACACCGAACCACTCACTTAAGTTCCTAGTCTTCACTGGTCAAACTAGCCAAAACCTTCAGCTTTCCACTAACACCCGCTGTTAAGCATGACAGAAGTGTCAAAGGCCAAAGAACTCCTATAAGTATAAAACGATGTAAAATTTTTTTATATACAAAATTTCGAACTTATATATGCCCCAAATTGTCACACAGTTTAATTTATATGAATCAACTTTAATTGCAAACCTTAAAACTTTGACAAATTTAAAGTTGTACAAATACTTAATCCTCACCCTATTGATAGTTACAAAAGGAAAAAAATATATAACAATTATTTTACTACATACTTATTTCATTCATAAATTTCATTTTGTTATATGTTAACATTTATTTCTTATTTTATTGTATTACCATAATTATCCAATTATGCCAATCCCTAACTTCTTATTCAGCATTACATTCAAACTTGCTCTCTCATTCTAACTTACTATTTCAAGGAACTACATTCTGTTAAGCATTCAGAATAACTTTGTCTGTCGCTTTATCGGTTTATCCGCGAGTGTCCATCGTTAACATTTTATTATAAGAAAAGGAAATTAATTTTGTATAAAATCTATTAAAGAAACTATAATTATCAGTATTCATAAGTGTAAACATAAATAGAAATTGTGTAAATAATATGCAAGTGATCAGTGTGGAAAAATATCAATAGCAGCAAGCTCGTACTCCAAAAGCTCCAGTCGTTGCAGTCAAAAAGGGCCCTGTTTGACCACATCGAGGGATAAACTGTAAGTTTTAAAAAATTAAATTAATAATTCAACTTATATTCACACTTCTTGCATATTCTTTACTCACCGTACTTAATATAACAAGACAACTTTTTTTATTATGGTCAGTCTACAATAGACAATAACTAATTCGCGGTTCAATATGATTTGTTAGTTTCTTTTGGTATTGTTCGTTTTATTAAAAGTTCAATGGCTATATAATACAAATTTACCTTTTCTATTTACTTCTTTTGTATATGCCTTTTAAGTAAACTACAGTGAAGAGCAAAAACTAAAACTTATATCAAATTGTGAATATTAAAGTATATAATAATTAGCTTTTTTTTTAAGTTTATTTTTTTTTATGATAAGTAATTAAATATATAAAATCATTAAAATGAATTACTAAATATAATCTCATAAGAGAAATGTAAAATGAATCCATGTAGACAATTTATTTGAGATCGCTATTTAAAGGGGCAGTTTGTGTAATTTGCAGGGTGTTAAAATTGCCATTGGCGTACTACATAAATGTAGTGATCGGGAAGGGAAAATTGCACCCAGAGAGATAACAACCCTCTCTCCTCCTATGTTTTGAGAATCCAGATATGTAGATATGTTTTATTTTGTTCAGCCCCTCAGGCAAATCTTTAATGGCATGTTAAAACTATGTTAACACGTATCCATCGGGGTACCGAACTATGCCTTGACCGTCTGAGCTGGTCGACTGTTATCTTCACATGCCGACGTACTTTAGTGTGGATAGGTTGTTCTCGACCAACCGTGTTACATAGATGGCGCCCAACGAAACATAAAATAAGTGAACGGAAGACATGTTACAGTCCAAACCTTAAAACTCAATTTTCAATTTTATTCTACGGAAATTTTATTCCATAAAAAAAAAAAAAAAAAAAAAAAATAAAAAAATTTAAATAAATATTTTTTTTTCAATTCCATCTGAAGACTTCATTCGAAATATTAGTCCCAGTAAATTGAATACCAAATATTCGACCTGAGTTGCAATACACTTCATGAAGATCTTCATTAATAATGCATAAATAGTAAATATCTCGGAATCTCGCAGTACCATCTTAACATTGAAGAATCAGATTTTGTTAGTCCAGATTTTACAATTTGAAATCGTAACTCGTGTTGCAACAAATCCTTATTCGAGAAATTTTATTTTTTTTAATTTACATTAGCCCCGATAATATATACATAAGTCATTTATTATTCAGGTTGCAATGTTTATTATAGAAAATTATTAAGATTCCTATACATAAGAATGCTATTTACACGTAGAGTAATTATTTATAAGAAAATCCTGTTAATGAGTCATTAATATTAACAAATAATTGATTGAATATCGCCATTAACAAAACCTAGTAAAGTCAGAATAAATCTTATTTAGATAAACTTTGCATACTAGAATTTAAGCACACATCTTAACAATTTTCTACATGGATTTATATAAACATTTCTCTTAAAATTTTATGAATATTAAATACTTTTGGAAAACCGAAAAAACACATACATATATAATTTTAATTTAAATAATGAATACACGTCAATCTTCAAGTAATAAAGGAATTAGTAGTAGTAAACATAATAGATTAAGCATTAGCGGTAGAGGACTTAACCAAAATAATAGAGGTCGTGGTAGTAGTACAAGAGGTCGAGGTAATAACGCGCCTAATACATCAACAGGGAATTTATTTAATTCTCCTTTTCAAACAATATCTAACCTGTTACGTACACCCACACGAAGAACTTCATTAGACATTGCTGTAGCACAAATACCTGTCAGTAATTCAAATTCGAGAAGTACATCCTACACAGACCTTAATATTGGTGTCAACAAAACATCAGAGATTATTAAAAATAGTAGCGAACCTAATTGTAACAGCAATCACAATAGTATTGAATTTTCTAATTCAAACAAAATTATTAATATTTCAACTTTCAACATGGATGATAACCCAAATGACTTACCCTCAGCTGACCAAGCTCACGTAGGAGTGTCACAATTTCAAAATCCTACCAACACAATAGATCCTATTATTTTAACGCTACAGGAAACAATCTTGAGTACACAAGAAGAGTTTAGAAAGGAATTGAGCTACATAAAAGGCACAATTTCTGCATTGACTCAGTCAAATTCAGCTTCACAACCTGTACAACCCAACGTTAGTGGTACTAGTAATATAAATAGCTACTGCACCGTACGTCCAATAAAATTTAAAGAATGGAACATCAAGTACGATGGATCTGATAGAGTCTCTGATTTTATATTTAAAATAGAAACTTTAGGCGCCCGCTCAAATTGTAGTGAAAACCAAATCATGGACAATATCCACACATTTTTGTCTGGGAAAGCAGAAGAATGGTTCTGGCTTTTCATCAAGCAAAATCCAAATGCAAATTATCCTTTCTTTAGGTACTCTATTTCCAAACAATTTAGTTCTTTAGTAAATGACCATGATGTGGTAGTCAAAATTTCTCTTAGAAAGCAAGGCCCAAGGGAGTCATATGACGATTTTCACACTGCTATAGTTTCAATGAATTCAAGACTGAGTGAACCTATAGCTGAGCAGAAATTAGTTGACATCGTTAAGAAGAATATAAATCCAAATCTTAAATATATGCTTTTTAATACTGAAACTGAAAACTTAGAAACTTTTCGACAAACCGCTAGAAAAGCCGAAAAACTACTTATCGATAATAAATATCAAACACCATTTTCTTCTGGACGTTATGTAAATGAGATTGATGATTCGGAAAATGATTCCAACGATGACCCACAGATAGAAGCACTTCGTATTAGTCGGCGTAAAGTTGACCACTCCAAACTTCAATGTTGGAACTGTTCCAAATCTGGACACTCGTACATATATTGCCCAGAAGAAATCAGGAATATTTTCTGCTTTAAATGTGGACAATCTGGGGTCACTACTCCGAAATGTACAAACCAGCACATGGGAAACTTCAAAAAGAGCGAATTGTTAACCGGGGACTTTCGTTCTTCCCGATAAAACCCGAGGCGCATAAGATCGATGACCATTATCAGCCAAATAAACCAACTTTTAGAACATATAATCAAATTTTACAATCAAAACACCACGATAAAAGCATTCAAACAAATTTAGATTTCCCATCACATTTCAGTCGCCAAGAAATTGACAGTAAGATAAAATCAAGAATTTCTGATAACTTTCCCTCACCCAGCATCTTAAAATGTAGGAAAAGATAATTGTTCCGGAAAAAAATTCATAGAAAGCTAGAAAGTGCTCGTCTTTGCAGTGAAAACGATGACCGCCCATATGCCAAAATCAAGATTTTGGATGAGGATATTCTAGGTCTGCTAGACTCTGGAGCTAGTATTTCTGCTTTAGGAAACAACTCCTTATCATTTCTTGCTAAACATAACGTCATTATCAAACCCTTTCGATCATCCGTTTCAACTGCTAGTGGATCTAAACAGAGTGTAATAGGGTTTTGTTCATTGCCCATAACTTATAAAAACGTTATAAAGACCATTGATTTCTATATTGTGCCCACGCTCAAACAAGATGTATATCTCGGGATAGACTTTTGGAGAGCATATGCTTTAGCTCCAGACATCATACCAGAAATAGGTGAGCTAGAAATTAATCAAGGAGAAGAGTTTAATTTCCACAATCTTAATAACGAACAGAGATTAGAACTTGATATGGTTATATTACAATTTCCTTCATTTTCTAAGCTTGGTTTAGGTTGTACATCATTAGTTGAACACCATATCGATACTGGCGAGGCCATGCCAGTGAAGTCTAAACATTTTCCTCTTTCGCCTCCTAGACAGGATGAAGCATACGCCGAAATCGAAAGGCTTTTGAAAATGAATGTCATTGAAGAATCTAATTCACCATGGTGCAGCCCGGTGGTCCTAGTTCGAAAACCAGGTAAAGTTCGCCTCTGCCTAGATTGTAGAAAAGTTAATGAGCTCACAAAAAAGGACTCATACCCCTTGCCACACATTAACGGCCTTCTAACCCGGTTAAAAGATACCCATTTTATTAGTGGAATAGATCTCAAAGATGCTTTTCTTCAAATCAAACTTACAGAGACTTCGAAAGAGAAAACTGCTTTTGCTATCCCAGGTAAACCATTGTACCAATACCGTGTCATGCCTTTCGGCTTGTGCAACGGCCCACAAACTATGAGCCGACTCATGGACAAGGTAATACCCTCTAGACTACGTGAAAACGTATTTATATATCTCGACGATTTGTTGGTTTGTAGCTCAGACTTTGAATCGCACATGCAAATTTTAAAGGAGGTAGCAGAATGTCTTAGACGTGCTAAACTGACCATAAACGTAGAAAAAAGTAAATTCGCACAAAAGGAAATAAAATACCTTGGTTATCTAGTAGGTCAGGGATGCTTAAAGGTGGATCCAGAAAAGGTGGAAGCCATTAAAGCCGTTCCTTTGCCAAACACTCCAAGACAGCTTCGTAGATTTATCGGTATGTCAAACTGGTACAGAACTTTTATTAAAAATTTTGCTAATCTTGCAGGCCCACTAACAGATTGCCTAAAAAAATGTGTTAAACCTTTTAAACTTTCTGAAGAGGCCATTTTTTCTTTTAATCGGCTTAAAGAAGCCTTATCCTCTGCTCCCGTACTGGCTCAACCAGATTTCAACCGCGAATTTATCATCCAATGTGATGCGTCAAAAATAGGTGTTGGAGGGGTGCTTTACCAACAGGACGAGGAAGGTAGGGACCGTCCAATAGCGTTCGTCTCTCAAAAACTTAATAAAGCACAACGCAACTACACTGTCACTGAAATGGAGTGCATGGCAGCTGTAGTTTGTGTTAAAAGATTTAGGCCATACATTGAGGGACTACCGTTTCGTATAATCACGGACCACTCAAGCCTTAAATGGTTAATGCACCAAAAAGACCTGAATGGCCGTCTTGCACGGTGGAGTCTGAAGTTGCAAAATTTTGACTTCAAAATTGAGCACCGCAAAGGATCGCTAAACGTAGTACCTGACACTCTGTCGAGATTTGATGTGGACGAAATAATATTGAAAGGTTTAGAGGCCGAAATAGATTTGAATTCACCGGAATTTGAAAATGAAGAATACAAAACTCTTAGAAACACTGTCAGGGACAAGGCTGCTATTTTACCAGATTTATGTATTAATGATAATCTCGTTTTAAAACGAGTAAAATTTAGAACAGGAACGGAAGACGAAGAAGACAGTTTGTGGAGGTTATGGTTACCAAAACCTGTAGCAGAAAAAGTTATAGAAAATGTACATGACAGCGTTTCAGGATGTCATGGAGGCTTTATGAAAACTCTTTCAAGAATTCGCCAAAGGTACTTTTGGCCGACCATGTGTAAAGACATTCGCGAGTATGTTCGACAGTGTGAGAACTGTAAACAAATAAAGGCACCTAACTTTTCATTAAGACCTCCTATGGGAAACGCATTCGTAACAAGCCGACCATTCCAAAGGTTATACTGTGATTTTTTGGGTCCGTACCCTAGATCAAAGTCCCAAAACTCTTCTCTTTTCATAGTAGTCGATCATTTGACCAAGTATCTATTTCTAAAACCGATGCGAGCTGCTACTTCGGTGAACATTATAAACTTTTTCCAAAATTTTATTTTTGCCTCCTACGGCGTTCCTCAATTTTTGCATAGTGATAACGGTAGGCAGTTTATCTCAAAAGAGTTTCAAGACTTCCTTTCTCAATACGGCATAGTTCATATAAAAACCGGATTGCACTCACCGCAAGCCAATGCGAGCGAAAGAGCGAATCGTGAAATTATTTCGAAAGTACGAATTTTTCTTAAAAATGATGATCATCATCAGAACTGGGATCGCTGTATACCAAAGATTCTATCAGTACTTCGTAGCGACTTTCACTCAGCAATAGGTTGTTCACCCTTTTATGCACTTACTGGGCATAATATGATTCAACATGGATCCACATATGAAATTTTAAATAAACTGGGATGCCTACAAGATGACGACGTTGACGTTAGAGTCAATGCAGATAAGCTTAATCGAATTAGAAAGAAAATAAGAAATAACCCAGAAACAGCCCATGAAAAATCAAGTAGGGCATATAATACAAGGTCTAACCCAGTCAACTTTCGTGAAAATCAAGAAGTTTTTGTCAGAAATTTTCATCAAAGTGACTTCTCAAAAGCTATAAACGCGAAATTTTTACCAAAATTCTTAAAATGTCGCATAAGGAAGAAGATAGGAAACACACTATACGACATTGAAAACATGAAAGGCAAGCTAATTGGTAGATATCATGCGTCTGATATACGACCATAATTAAGGTTGGACCACAGCTGCCCGGCTTGTGGGTAGTGGGTCGTGCCACACGTATAGTTTCATTACCTTCATTCAAAAATAATAGGTTGAATTACACATAACAATTTTTATAATATTCAATCAAAAATCTGCCTGTTCGCCCTGACGTTAAAACGAAGAACGAAGCAGGTTTGTAACGATTTTTTTTTACAAAATTGAAAATAAATACTTTTATTGAATTTGTACGCACGAAATTTCTTTTGCTGCCAACACTGACAGTCGCTATAAGTGTAATCGATAAAACGTATGAGTACTTGGTTACTTATATAATCTACTCAGAAACCGAAATTACAACCTCATTGCCTTAACTGCTTTGTTTCCTTTTTACTTATAACTTCAACGTGATCGCAAGCAATTTATTAAAATTTAACATCGGTTACCGAAAGGAGAAGGCCTTATCTATTTAAATCAAAAAGCTATTTGGTAAATGATAATAAACAGTGCCCTATCAATCAAACATTTGTTTCGGGCTATAGAAGGTAAGATTTGTGAAATCAATTTATGAAGAAAATTTATGAACCAAAATCTTCAACCCTCTAGTTCCCACGTGTATCCAATTAAAGCGTACAAGGTTCAGAAATTTGTTCAGCTATAAACACCGAACCACTCACTTAAGTTCCTAGTCTTCACTGGTCAAACTAGCCAAAACCTTCAGCTTTCCACTAACACCCGCTGTTAAGCATGACAGAAGTGTCAAAGGCCAAAGAACTCCTATAAGTATAAAACGATGTAAAATTTTTTTATATACAAAATTTCGAACTTATATATGCCCCAAATTGTCACACAGTTTAATTTAAATGAATCAACTTTAATTGCAAACCTTAAAACTTTGACAAATTTAAAGTTGTACAAATACTTAATCCTCACCCTATTGATAGTTACAAAAGGAAAAAAATATATAACAATTATTTTACTACATACTTATTTCATTCATAAATTTCATTTTGTTATATGTTAACATTTATTTCTTATTTTATTGTATTACCATAATTATCCAATTATGCCAATCCCTAACTTCTTATTCAGCATTACATTCAAACTTGCTCTCTCATTCTAACTTACTATTTCAAGGAACTACATTCTGTTAAGCATTCAGAATAACTTTGTCTGTCGCTTTATCGGTTTATCCGCGAGTGTCCATCGTTAACATTTTATTATAAGAAAAGGAAATTAATTTTGTATAAAATCTATTAAAGAAACTATAATTATCAGTATTCATAAGTGTAAACATAAATAGAAATTGTGTAAATAATATGCAAGTGATCAGTGTGGAAAAATATCAATAGCAGCAAGCTCGTACTCCAAAAGCTCCAGTCGTTGCAGTCAAAAAGGGCCCTGTTTGACCACATCGAGGGATAAACTGTAAGTTTTAAAAAATTAAATTAATAATTCAACTTATATTCACACTTCTTGCATATTCTTTACTCACCGTACTTAATATAACAAAACAACTTTTTTTTATTATGGTCAGTCTACAATAGACAATAACTAATTCGCGGTTCAATATGATTTGTTAGTTTCTTTTGGTATTGTTCGTTTTATTAAAAGTTCAATGGCTATATAATACAAATTTACCTTTTCTATTTACTTCTTTTGTATATGCCTTTTAAATAAACTACAGTGAAGAGCAAAAACTAAAACTTATATCAAATTGTGAATATTAAAGTATATAATAATTAGCTTTTTTTTTAAGTTTATTTTTTTTTATGATAAGTAATTAAATATATAAAATCATTAAAATGAATTACTAAATATAATCTCATAAGAGAAATGTAAAATGAATCCATGTAGACAATTTATTTGAGATCGCTATTTAAAGGGGCAGTTTGTGTAATTTGCAGGGTGTTAAAATTGCCATTGGCGTACTACATAAATGTAGTGATCGGGAAGGGAAAATTGCACCCAGAGAGATAACAACCCTCTCTCCTCCTATGTTTTGAGAATCCAGATATGTAGATATGTTTTATTTTGTTCAGCCCCTCAGGCAAATCTTTAATGGCATGTTAAAACTATGTTAACACGTATCCATCGGGGTACCGAACTATGCCTTGACCGTCTGAGCTGGTCGACTGTTATCTTCACATGCCGACGTACTTTAGTGTGGATAGGTTGTTCTCGACCAACCGTGTTACACGCCTTTTGATTATTAATGGAATTATAGTCTTTCATTTTGCGATTTTTTTTTAAACAAAATAAAATATTTCATAGCACTAACTTCTTTTACATATTTTGTTATATTGTCAACACTATTTTTGTTTAGTAGCCAAAAAAACACACTTGCATTTTTTTTTCTATTTGAAGAACATATGACTGCCATTGTTGATGTTGTAGAGTTGTTTTTTTTTTTTTTTTTTGATTTTGTTTCGTTAACTCTTTTGTATTAAAGCACCTCCAATATATGTATCCATTTTAGTTTGCAAAAATAATAGAAACAATTTTATCAGTTATGCTTACGAAACTATATAAATAGACTTGAAGTTGGCTGCAAAAGCAGTAGCCTGTGTAAAGAACAAGTTAGCGACATGTAACTGTTACGTAACGTGTCAGCCTTTTTTTCACATGAAAAGTATTGGGACGTTCCGGTTACGTTCGGTAACTGTTTTAAATGATTTTCATGTAAAAAAAAACAACTGACTCGTTACGGTTACGGTTAGAAAACATTGACCTTTTATATGTATTATAATGCTATGAATGCATTTATCTTTATTTTATTTTATTTATATATTCTTTTTTTTTGTATTGTATATTATTTTTTTTTTTTATTATTATTACTATTTCATTTAATTATTTTTTTCTTTAAATAAATTAATACATAAAAATTTGTTTTTTAAATTATTGGTGAACTTTTACTCCCTTTATTTACTGCCTTTATATTAACTGGTAGTGTCTGCTTGTAGACAAAATTTTGGATCGATTTTGAGCCCCTTTCCCGTGAGCCAATCGATCTGAAATTTTGCATGCAGGCTCGTGGCAATGACAGAAATGATCTAACAAATTTTTTTAGTGATGCCAAAACAATGGAAACTTTTAAAATTTTCTACCAGAGTTCACAAAAAAAATGTACAAAGGGTTTGTTTTTATTATATTATTACCACAACGACCACAAAAACAACAAGTCCAGCTATGACAACAATGCAACATTTAGAATAACAACAGGAACAATATGGAAACATCATGTTTTTCATTTTTTTTTTAATTTTTCATAGATTTACCTGGACCTGTTCCACCGATTTTAATGATTTTTGAAACAGAAATCTTCCCATGAATTTGGTGAATGATTCTCACTAAAAATTATCACCCTAGCTATCCTATTGAGGGCGTGATCGTGACAAGAACAACATAGAAAATTATATTTTTTCAAGACTTTTTTTAGTTTTTCATTCAACTCTCGGGCCCTAATCGACCGATTTGGACGATTTTAAATAGCAAACTTTTCAGGATGTTAGTGAATCATTTTTTATGCCAACGAGCACCCTAGCTGCCCGATTGATGCCGTCATCGTGATTTCCACAGACGGACAGACGGACAGACGGACATCGCTATATCAACTCCGGTTGTTATAAGGATCACAAATATATATATTTTATGGGGTCCAAATTTTTTTTTCTAATTATTACAAACGGAATGACAATAAACATTAATTTTTATATAAATAAACTTATCGATGTATTTGCGTTATTTGCATTATTTGCCATATTTTATTTTATAATTATTTATGCTGATAATATTCTATGTATTTGTTTTTTCTTTTTCATAAAAACTGGCATTCACTTGGAACTGATATGTTATGATACAATATACAACATTTACTAAACAAAGCAAATGAAGTTGGATCGTGTATCAGATTTTTCAGTGAAAATTACCAACAACAATTTTACACTATTGTAAAGTGATACACGATACAAGAGATACAACGATACATTACCCATTGTGAATTGCGCAATTGTTTTTTTTATTAACAACTAGGTATTTTAGCATTATTTGCTTTAGATGTTGGTGAATTTTTACTCCCTTTATATTAACTCGTAGTGTCTGCTTGTCGAAAAAATTTTGGATCGATTTTAACCACTTTGCCGCGACCCAATCGATCTGAAATTTTGCAGGCAGGCTTGTGGCAATGACAGAAATGATCTAACATATTTTTTTAGTGATGCCAAAACAATGGAAACTTTTAAATTTTTCTACCAGAGTTGATAAAAAAATGTACAAAGGGTTTGTTTTTGTTATATTATTACCATAACGACCACAAAAACAACAAGTCCAGCTATGAAAACAATGCAACATTTAGAATAACAACAAGAACAATATAGAAATATCATGTTTTTCATTTTTTTTTTACTTTTTCAGAGATTTCCCTGGACCTGTTCCACCGATTTTAATGATTTTTGAAGTAGAAATCTTTCCATGAATTTGGTGAATCATTCTCACTAAAAATGATCACTGTAGCTGCACTATTGAGGGCGTGATCGTGACAAGAACAACATAGAAAATTATTTTTTTTTCAAGACTTTTTTAGTTCTTCATTCAAATCTCGGGCCCTAATCGACCGATTTGGACGATTTTAAATAGCAAACTTCTCAGGATGTTAGTGAATCATTTTTATGTCAACGAGTACCCTAGCTGCCGGATTGATGCCGTCATCGTGATTTCCACAGACGGACAGACGGACATCGCTATATCAACTCCGGTTGTTATAAGGATCACAAATATATAAATTTTATGGGGTCCAAAATTTTTTTTCTAATTATTACAAACGGAATGACAAACTTATATATACTCTCTGCACACTGGAGTGGAGGGTATAACAACTCTACAACAGCAACAATGACAGTCATATGTTTTTCAAATAGGAAAAAACTGTTTATGTGTTAGTTTCGGTCATTCCCCAGTATGCATTGAAATATTATTTCTCCAATGTTGGAGAAAAGTTAAGTTCTTAAATTGATGTCAAATGTAATTCTCAACTTGGGTTGAACAATTTTTCTCCTTGTTTGCTTTCAACTTGACATCAAGTTGAGACTTAACATTTTTTCCAATCTTTGAGAAACATTTTTACTCTCAATTGGATATCCAACACTTTTCTCCACTTGAGACCAAACATTTTTTCAACTTGAATACGATTTGTGTTAAGTCTGAGATATTATTTAAATATGTCATAAATAATAAATTAAATTAAAAAATGCCAAAAAAGTACAAATAAATCATTGATATATTTTTAATTATTTCTGCTTTTTGTCGAATTTTTCAAAAAATGTACAACTAATTAATTCATTTATTTTTAATTCTAGATTTTAAAAAATGTACATAATATGTACATTTAATGTTAAATATGTACATAGTAATGTTAAATATATAATGAAATTAAATTGAAACATTAAAAAAAGTACATTGTTTTCATTTCTAAAATTAGTATAATATTTTTTAATATGGCAATTCCGTACCTTCCATTTGATACCGATTGGAAATATTTCTTTGCTATCAAGTTGAGAATCACAAATTTCTCAATTTGATAACTATGAAAATCGCTATATAAAAAATGTGCCTTTTAAGTTGAGAAGACTATATTCGAACTATTGAGGGCATTTGAGAATTAACGTTGGAGATTTGAGAAATGTATTTGATCTCAAATGCACCTCAAGTTGATAGCAAACAAAAATGTTTATTGGGACATTTATTGTAGGGTCGTTTGCACACACACAAAAAATAGAAAATAAATTGTCAATAAGTCGGGGGTCACACAAGGCAATTTTTATTGGGCAACTTTTTGGCAATTCTCTTTTGAAATTGCTTTTATGTCCACACACGACAATTTCTTCGGCAATTTTACTGTTTTGTTTTGTTTTTATTTTCTTATAATTTGACATTTGTGCTCTAGTCGTAAAGAACAATAATAAAATTAAGTACATACATACATAAATTAATTTAATTGGTTTTGTTGAAAAATGAATTCAAAAGAAAAAAATTAAGTCCTGATTCCATTTAAAGACCATTTTAATAAAGTAAACAATAATTACGAATTATTCACACCAAGAGCGAAACACCGAATGAAAAGAAATGTCAAATATTCAACAAAAAAAAAAAAAAGCGAATGAGAGAATTGCTTGAAATAGCCGAGAACCGGCAATTATTTTTCCCTTTTTATTCCCCTCACCGCAAACATCTACAAACTCAAGAATTGCGCAACAAAAGTTGCCTTGTGTGAATTCGGACTAAGCAAAGCAAGTGGCTTCGAAATTCGATGATGCCAGTTAATCATTTTTTGTTCACGCGGAATTTATAATTGGAGGAATTTTTTTCTCGAGAAATGTATTTTCCGTGAGAAAGAAATTCCTTGAGAATATTCATAATTGGGATGAATAACTTTTAATTGGAACTTTTCAGTCAGAATAAATCATAATTCTAGTTAGATATTGGTTAATATTTAATTAGAAAAAATATTGTGGTGGCATCTACGCAATTATTGAGGCAGTCACGGAAAAATTAAATGCAAGTCTGTTTTTTTTTAATATAACAAAAATGGATTTTCCCTTTAACAAAATATAGCAGAATTCTTTATAAATGAAATGCAAAATGGAAAATCAATTTTGTGCCAATTCTTAACAAAATTAATAAAATATATATATGTATTATTATATTTATTAATATTTGTAATTTTATTTGACACAATTTCACACACAGTTTTACAGATCAACTGTTTTAATTAGAAAAAATATTGTGGTGGCATCTACGCAATTATTGAGGCAGTCACGGAAAAATTAAATGCAAGTCTGTTTTTTTTAATATAACAAAAATGGATTTTCCCTTTAACAAAATATGGCAGAATTCTTTATAAATGAAATGCAAAATGGAAAATCAATTTTTTTCTAATTCTTAACAAAATTAATAAAATATGTATATATGTATTACTATATTTATTAATATTTGTAATTTTATTTGACACAATTTCACACACAGTTTTACAGATCAACTGTTTTCAACTGATTTAGAAGTTTTCTGTTTTTGAAACAGTAGTGCCAATTTGTAACATTTTGTGATGTAATGAAAATCGCAGAATAATAAGTTAATACACAATAAAAAATATTAAATTTTTAAGTTTTATATACATATTGCAATAAAAAAAACTTTGGTAAATTTACATTGAAGATGGTCAGAAATGAATGAGAAAAAATATATAGACATTTTAGAAAAGCACATTTGATGTTAAACTTTATGCACAAAATATATGGGTTTTTGTTGTTTCGAATTTAACTGTGGCTCTAAGTGAAAAGTTTTAGACCGACCGTATATTACATCTTGAGGATCCTCACCTAATATTTTCAAATATTTTAAATTCTTTTTAACTCATTTAACCTCATTACGAAAATAGTAAAACAGTAAATATGGAAAATCCACGCACCTCAAAAAATTGTTTTCTATGAAATAAATTAAAGACATTTCATATTATACAATTTTCTTTCAAAAATGTATCAATTATTGCAAATTTGAAATTTGACATATAGTATTTGTACATATATTTGTATAGATTTCGCAGTATGAAAAGAACTATTATTTCTTTATTTAGAATATATGTAAGTATTGCTCGCAAAAAAAATGCAACATCATGAATGAAACACATAGACGACTGCTGGCAGCAGCATTTGTAGTCGTATAGTCAGCTACTTGATTTTTCTGAATACGACAGCAACATATAATACAAATGCATTTTTATTTAAATATACAATTACTTTTACTTATTTAAAATGCATTAGTACAACGGAAGAAGAACATATGACTGCCATTGTTGATGTTGTAGAGTTGTTTTTTTTTTTTTGATTTTGTTTCGTTAACTCTTTTGTATTAAAGCACCTCCAATATATGTATCCATTTTAGTTTGCAAATTCAGTATATTTATAATTTATTACTTACAGCAAAAAATAATAGAAACAATTTTATCAGTTATGCTTACGAAACTATATAAATAGACTTGAAGTTGGCTGCAAAAGCAGTAGCCTGTGTAAAGAACAAGTTAGCGACATGTAACTGTTACGTAACGTGTCAGCCTTTTTTTCACATGAAAAGTATTGGGACGTTCCGGTTACGTTCGGTAACTGTTTTAAATGATTTTCATGTAAAAAAAAAAGAACTGACTCGTTACGGTTACGGTTAGAAAACATTGACCTTTTATATGTATTATAATGCTATGAATGCATTTATCTTTATTTTATTTTATTTATATATTCTTTTTTTTTGTATTGTATATTATTTTTTTTTTTATTATTATTACTATTTCATTTAATTATTTTTTTCTTTAAATAAATTAATACATAAAAATTTGTTTTTTAAATTATTGGTGAACTTTTACTCCCTTTATTTACTGCCTTTATATTAACTGGTAGTGTCTGCTTGTAGACAAAATTTTGGATCGATTTTTAGCCCCTTTCCCGTGAGCCAATCGATCTGAAATTTTGCATGCAGGCTCGTGGCAATGACAGAAATGATCTAACAAATTTTTTTAGTGATGCCAAAACAATGGAAACTTTTAAAATTTTCTACCAGAGTTCACAAAAAAAATGTACAAAGGCTTTGTTTTTATTATATTATTACCACAACGACCACAAAAACAACAAGTCCAGCTATGACAACAATGCAACATTTAGAATAACAACAGGAACAATATGGAAACATCATGTTTTTAATTTTTTTTTTAATTTTTCATAGATTTACCTGGACCTGTTCCACCGATTTTAATGATTTTTGAAATAGAAATCTTCCCATGAATTTGGTGAATCATTCTCACTAAAAATTATCACCCTAGCTATCCTATTGAGGGCGCGATCGTGACAAGAACAACATAGAAAATTATATTTTTTCAAGACTTTTTTTAGTTCTTCATTCAAATCTCGGGCCCTAATCGACCGATTTGGACGATTTTAAATTGCAAACTTTTCAGGATGTTAAGGAATCATTTTTTATGCCAACGAGCACCCTAGCTGCCCGATTGATGCCGTCATCGTGATTTCCACAGACGGACAGACGGACAGACGGACATCGCTATATCAACTCCGGTTGTTATAAGGATCACAAATATATAAATTTTATGGGGTCCAAAATTTTTTTTCTAATTATTACAAATGGAATGACAAACTTATATATACTCTCTGCACACTGGAGTGGAGGGTATAACAACTCTACAACAGCAACAATGACAGTCATATGTTTTTCAAATAGGAAAAAACTGTTTATGTGTTAGTTTCGGTCATTCCCCAGTATGCATTGAAATATTATTTCTCCAATGTTGGAGAAAAGTTAAGTTCTTAAATTGATGTCAAATGTAATTCTCAACTTGGGTTGAACAATTTTTCTCCTTGTTTGCTTTCAACTTGACATCAAGTTGAGACTTAACATTTTTTCCAATCTTTGAGAAACATTTTTACTCTCAATTGGATATCCAACACTTTTCTCCACTTGAGACCAAACATTTTTTCAACTTGAATACGATTTGTGTTAAGTCTGAGATATTATTTAAATATGTCATAAATAATAAATTAAATTAAAAAATGCCAAAAAAGTACAAATAAATCATTGATATATTTTTAATTATTTCTGCTTTTTGTCGAATTTTTCAAAAAATGTACAACTAATTAATTCATTTATTTTTAATTCTAGATTTTAAAAAATGTACATAATATGTACATTTAATGTTAAATATGTACATAGTAATGTTAAATATATAATGAAATTAAATTGAAACATTAAAAAAAGTACATTGTTTTCATTTCTAAAATTAGTATAATATTTTTTAATATGGCAATTCCGTACCTTCCATTTGATACCGATTGGAAATATTTCTTTGCTATCAAGTTGAGAATCACAAATTTCTCAATTTGATAACTATGAAAATCGCCATATAAAAAATGTGCCTTTTAAGTTGAGAAGACTATATTCGAACTATTGAGGGCATTTGAGAATTAACGTTGGAGATTTGAGAAATGTATTTGATCTCAAATGCACCTCAAGTTGATAGCAAACAAAAATGTTTATTGGGACATTTATTGTAGGGTCGTTTGCACACACACAAAAAATAGAAAATAAATTGTCAATAAGTCGGGGGTCACACAAGGCAATTTTTATTTACTGTTTTGTTTTGTTTTTATTTTCTTATAATTTGACATTTGTGCTCTAGTCGTATAGAACAATAATAAAATTAAGTACATACATACATAAATTAATTTAATTGGTTTTGTTGAAAAATGAATTCAAAAGAAAAAAATTAAGTCCCGATTCCATTTAAAGGCCATTTTAATAAAGTAAACAATAATTACGAATTATTCACACCAAGAGCGAAACACCGAATGAAAAGAAATGTCAAATATTCAACAAAAAAAAAAAAAAGCGAATGAGAGAATTGCTTGAAATAGCCGAGAACCGGCAATTATTTTTCCCTTTTTATTCCCCTCACCGCAAACATCTATAAACTCAAGAATTGCGCAACAAAAGTTGTCTTGTGTGAATTCGGACTAAGCAAAGTAAGTGGCTTCGAAATTCGATGATGCCAGTTAATCATTTTTTGTTCACGCGGAATTTATAATTGGAGGAATTTTTTTCTCGAGAAATGTATTTTCCGTGAGAAAGAAATTCCTTGAGAATATTCATAATTGGGATGAATAACTTTTAATTGGAACTTTTCAGTCAGAATAAATCATAATTCTAGTTAGATATTGGTTAATATTTAATTAGAAAAAATATTGTGGTGGCATCTACGCAATTATTGAGGCAGTCACGGAAAAATTAAATGCAAGTCTGTTTTTTTTTTAATATAACAAAAATGGATTTTCCCTTTAACAAAATATAGCAGAATTCTTTATAAATGAAATGCAAAATGGAAAATCAATTTTGTGCCAATTCTTAACAAAATTAATAAAATATATATATGTATTATTATATTTATTAATATTTGTAATTTTATTTGACACAATTTCACACACAGTTTTACAGATCAACTGTTTTAATTAGAAAAAATATTGTGGTGGCATCTACGCAATTATTGAGGCAGTCACGGAAAAATTAAATGCAAGTCTGTTTTTTTTTAATATAACAAAAATGGATTTTCCCTTTAACAAAATATGGCAGAATTCTTTATAAATGAAATGCAAAATGGAAAATCAATTTTGTGCTAATTCTTAACAAAATTAATAAAATATGTATATATGTATTACTATATTTATTAATATTTGTAATTTTATTTGACACAATTTCACACACAGTTTTACAGATCAACTGTTTTCAACTGATTTAGAAGTTTTCTGTTTTTGAAACAGTAGTGCCAATTTGTAACATTTTGTGATGTAATGAAGATCGCAGAATAATAAGTTAATACACAATAAAAAATATTAAATTTTTAAGTTTTATATACATATTGCAATAAAAAAAACTTTGGTAAATTTACATTGAAGATGGTCAGAAATGAATGAGAAAAAATATATAGACATTTTAGAAAAGCACATTTGATGTTAAACTTTATGCACAAAATATATGGGTTTTTGTTGTTTCGAATTTAACTGTGGCTCTAAGTGAAAATTTTAGACCGACCGTATATTACATCTTGAGGATCCTCACCTAATATTTTCAAATATTTTAAATTCTTTTTAACTCATTTAACCTCATTACGAAAATAGTAAAACAGTAAATATGGAAAATCCACGCACCTCAAAAAATTGTTTTCTATGAAATAAATTAAAGACATTTCATATTATACAATTTTCTTTCAAAAATGTATCAATTATTGCAAATTTGAAATTTGACATATAGTATTTGTACATATATTTGTATAGATTTCGCAGTATGAAAAGAACTATTATTTCTTTATTTAGAATATATGTAAGTATTGCTCGCAAAAAAATGCAACATCATGAATGAAACACATAGACGACTGCTGGCAGCAGCATTTGTAGTCGTATAGTCAGCTACTTGATTGTTCTGAATAATACAAATGCATTTTTATTTAAATATACAATTACTTTTACTTATTTAAAATGCATTAGTACAACGTAAAAATAAATAAATTAGTTTAACGCCTTTTGATTATTAATGGAATTATAGCCTTTCATTTTGCGATTTTTTTTTAAACAAAATAAAATATTTCATAGCACTAACTTCTTTTACATATTTTGTTATATTGTCAACACTATTTTTGTTTAGTAGCCAAAAAAACACACTTGCAGTTTTTTTTTCTATTTGAAGAACATATGACTGCCATTGTTGATGTTGTAGAGTTGTTTTTTTTTTTTTTTTTGATTTTGTTTCGTTAACTCTTTTGTATTAAAGCACCTCCAATATATGTATCCATTTTAGTTTGCAAATTCAGTATATTTATAATTTATTACTTACAGCAAAAAATAATAGAAACAATTTTATCAGTTATGCTTACGAAACTATATAAATAGACTTGAAGTTGGCTGCAAAAGCAGTAGCCTGTGTAAAGAACAAGTTAGCGACATGTAACTGTTACGTAACGTGTCAGCCTTTTTTTCACATGAAAAGTATTGGGACGTTCCGGTTACGTTCGGTAACTGTTTTAAATGATTTTCATGTAAAAAAAACAACTGACTCGTTACGGTTACGGTTAGAAAACATTGACCTTTTATATGTATTATAATGCTATGAATGCATTTATCTTTATTTTATTTTATTTATATATTCTTTTTTTTTGTATTGTATATTATTTTTTTTTTATTATTATTACTATTTCATTTAATTATTTTTTTTCTTTAAATAAATTAATACATAAAAATTTGTTTTTTAAATTATTGGTGAACTTTTACTCCCTTTATTTACTGCCTTTATATTAACTGGTAGTGTCTGCTTGTAGACAAAATTTTGGATCGATTTTTAGCCCCTTTCCCGTGAGCCAATCGATCTGAAATTTTGCATGCATGCTCGTGGCAATGGCAGAAATGATCTAACAAATTTTTTTAGTGATGCCAAAACAATGGAAACTTTTAAAATTTTCTACCAGAGTTCACAAAAAAAATGTACAAAGGGTTTGTTTTTATTATATTATTACCACAACGACCACAAAAACAACAAGTCCAGCTATGACAACAATGCAACATTTAGAATAACAACAGGAACAATATGGAAACATCATGTTTTTCATTTTTTTTTTAATTTTTCATAGATTTACCTGGACCTGTTCCACCGATTTTAATGATTTTTGAAATAGAAATCTTCCCATGAATTTGGTGAATCATTCTCACTAAAAATTATCACCCTAGCTATCCTATTGAGGGCGTGATCGTGACAAGAACAACATAGAAAATTATATTTTTTCAAGACTTTTTTTAGTACTTCATTCAATTCTCGGGCCCTAATCGACCGATTTGGACGATTTTAAATAGCAAACTTTTCAGGATGTTAATGAATCATTTTTTATGCCAACGAGCACCCTAGCTGCCCGATTGATGCCGTCATCGTGATTTCCACAGACGGACAGACGGACATCGCTATATCAACTCCGGTTGTTATAAGGATCGCAAATATATATATTTTATGGGGTCCAAATTTTTTTTTCTAATTATTACAAACGGAATGACAAACTTATATATACCCTCTGCACACTGGAGTGGAGGGTATAAATATAAACATTAATTTTTATATAAATAAACTTATCGATGTATTTGCGTTATTTGCATTATTTGCCATATTTTATTTTATAATTATTTATGCTGATAATATTCTATGTATTTGTTTTTTCTTTTTCATAAAAACTGGCATTCACTTGGAACTGATATGTTATGATACAATATACAACATTTACTAAACATAGCAAATGAAGTTGGATCGTGTATCAGATTTTTCAGTGAAAATTACCAACAACAATTTTACACTATTGTAAAGTGATACACGATACAAGAGATACAACGATACATTACCCATTGTGAATTGCCCAATTGTTTTTTTTATTAACAACTAGGTATTTTAGCATTATTTGCTTTAGATGTTGGTGAATTTTTACTCCCTTTATATTAACTCGTAGTGTCTGCTTGTCGAAAAAATTTTGGATCGATTTTAACCACTTTGCCGCGACCCAATCGATCTGAAATTTTGCAGGCAGGCTTGTGGCAATGACAGAAATGATCTAACATATTTTTTTAGTGATGCCAAAACAATGGAAACTTTTAAATTTTTCTACCAGAGTTGATAAAAAAATGTACAAAGGGTTTGTTTTTGTTATATTATTACCATAACGACCACAAAAACAACAAGTCCAGCTATGAAAACAATGCAACATTTAGAATAACAACAAGAACAATATAGAAATATCATGTTTTTCATTTTTTTTTACTTTTTCAGAGATTTCCCTGGACCTGTTCCACCGATTTTAATGATTTTTGAAGTAGAAATCTTTCCATGAATTTGGTGAATCATTCTCACTAAAAATGATCACTGTAGCTGCACTATTGAGGGCGTGATCGTGACAAGAACAACATAGAAAATTATTTTTTTTTCAAGACTTTTTTAGTTCTTCATTCAAATTTTGGGGCCTAATCGACCGATTTGGACGATTTTAAATAGCAAACTTCTCAGGATGTTAGTGAATCATTTTTATGTCAACGAGTACCCTAGCTGCCGGATTGATGCCGTCATCGTGATTTCCACAGACGGACAGACGGACATCGCTATATCAACTCCGGTTGTTATAAGGATCACAAATATATAAATTTTATGGGGTCCAAAATTTTTTTTCTAATTATTACAAACGGAATGACAAACTTATATATACTCTCTGCACACTGGAGTGGAGGGTATAACAACTCTACAACAGCAACAATGACAGTCATATGTTTTTCAAATAGGAAAAAACTGTTTATGTGTTAGTTTCGGTCATTCCCCAGTATGCATTGAAATATTATTTCTCCAATGTTGGAGAAAAGTTAAGTTCTTAAATTGATGTCAAATGTAATTCTCAACTTGGGTTGAACAATTTTTCTCCTTGTTTGCTTTCAACTTGACATCAAGTTGAGACTTAACATTTTTTCCAATCTTTGAGAAACATTTTTACTCTCAATTGGATATCCAACACTTTTCTCCACTTGAGACCAAACATTTTTTCAACTTGAATACGATTTGTGTTAAGTCTGAGATATTATTTAAATATGTCATAAATAATAAATTAAATTAAAAAATGCCAAAAAAGTACAAATAAATCATTGATATATTTTTAATTATTTCTGCTTTTTGTCGAATTTTTCAAAAAATGTACAACTAATTAATTCATTTATTTTTAATTCTAGATTTTAAAAAATGTACATAATATGTACATTTAATGTTAAATATGTACATAGTAATGTTAAATATATAATGAAATTAAATTGAAACATTAAAAAAAGTACATTGTTTTCATTTCTAAAATTAGTATAATATTTTTTAATATGGCAATTCCGTACCTTCCATTTGATACCGATTGGAAATATTTCTTTGCTATCAAGTTGAGAATCACAAATTTCTCAATTTGATAACTATGAAAATCGCCATATAAAAAATGTGCCTTTTAAGTTGAGAAGACTATATTCGAACTATTGAGGGCATTTGAGAATTAACGTTGGAGATTTGAGAAATGTATTTGATCTCAAATGCACCTCAAGTTGATAGCAAACAAAAATGTTTATTGGGACATTTATTGTAGGGTCGTTTGCACACACACAAAAAATAGAAAATAAATTGTCAATAAGTCGGGGGTCACACAAGGCAATTTTTATTGGGCAACTTTTTGGCAATTCTCTTTTGAAATTGCTTTTATGTCCACACACGACAATTTCTTCGGCAATTTTACTGTTTTGTTTTGTTTTTATTTTCTTATAATTTGACATTTGTGCTCTAGTCGTAAAGAACAATAATAAAATTAAGTACATACATACATAAATTAATTTAATTGGTTTTGTTGAAAAATGAATTCAAAAGAAAAAAATTAAGTCCCGATTCCATTTAAAGGCCATTTTAATAAAGTAAACAATAATTACGAATTATTCACACCAAGAGCGAAACACCGAATGAAAAGAAGTGTCAAATATTCAACAAAAAAAAAAAGCGAATGAGAGAATTGCTTGAAATAGCCGAGAACCGGCAATTATTTTTCCCTTTTTATTCCCCTCACCGCAAATATCTACAAACTCAAGAATTGCGCAACAAAAGTTGCCTTGTGTGAATTCGGACTAAGCAAAGCAAGTGGCTTCGAAATTCGATGATGCCAGTTAATCATTTTTTGTTCACGCGGAATTTATAATTGGAGGAATTTTTTTCTCGAGAAATGTATTTTCCGTGAGAAAGAAATTCCTTGAGAATATTCATAATTGGGATGAATAACTTTTAATTGGAACTTTTCAGTCAGAATAAATCATAATTCTAGTTAGATATTGGTTAATATTTAATTAGAAAAAATATTGTGGTGGCATCTACGCAATTATTGAGGCAGTCACGGAAAAATTAAATGCAAGTCTGTTTTTTTTTTAATATAACAAAAATGGATTTTCCCTTTAACAAAATATAGCAGAATTCTTTATAAATGAAATGCAAAATGGAAAATCAATTTTGTGCCAATTCTTAACAAAATTAATAAAATATATATATGTATTATTATATTTATTAATATTTGTAATTTTATTTGACACAATTTCACACACAGTTTTACAGATCAACTGTTTTAATTAGAAAAAATATTGTGGTGGCATCTACGCAATTATTGAGGCAGTCACGGAAAAATTAAATGCAAGTCTGTTTTTTTTAATATAACAAAAATGGATTTTTCCTTTAACAAATTATGGCAGAATTCTTTATAAATGAAATGCAAAATGGAAAATCAATTTTGTGCTAATTCTTAACAAAATTAATAAAATATGTATATATGTATTACTATATTTATTAATATTTGTAATTTTATTTGACACAATTTCACACACAGTTTTACAGATCAACTGTTTTCAACTGATTTAGAAGTTTTCTGTTTTTGAAACAGTAGTGCCAATTTGTAACATTTTGTGATGTAATGAAAATCGCAGAATAATAAGTTAATACACAATAAAAAATATTAAATTTTTAAGTTTTATATACATATTGCAATATGTATCATTCAGAAATGAATGAGAAAAAATATATAGACATTTTAGAAAAGCACATTTGATGTTAAACTTTATGCACAAAATATATGGGTTTTTGTTGTTTCGAATTTAACTGTGGCTCTAAGTGAAAAGTTTTAGACCGACCGTATATTACATCTTGAGGATCCTCACCTAATATTTTCAAATATTTTAAATTCTTTTTATCTCATTTAACCTCATTACGAAAATAGTAAAACAGTAAATATGGAAAATCCACGCACCTCAAAAAATTGTTTTCTATGAAATAAATTAAAGACATTTCATATTATACAATTTTCTTTCAAAAATGTATCAATTACTGCAAATTTGAAATTTGACATATAGTATTTGTACATATATTTGTATAGATTTCGCAGTATGAAAAGAACTATTATTTCTTTATTTAGAATATATGTAAGTATTGCTCGCAAAAAAATGCAACATCATGAATGAAACACATAGACGACTGCTGGCAGCAGCATTTGTAGTCGTATAGTCAGCTACTTGATTTTTCTGAATACGACAGCAACATATAATACAAATGCATTTTTATTTAAATATACAATTACTTTTACTTATTTAAAATGCATTAGTACAACGTAAAAATAAATAAATTAGTTTAACGCCTTTTGATTATTAATGGAATTATAGCCTTTCATTTTGCGATTTTTTTTTAAACAAAATAAAATATTTCATAGCACTAACTTCTTTTACATATTTTGTTATATTGTCAACACTATTTTTGTTTAGTAGCCAAAAAAACACACTTGCAGTTTTTTTTTCTATTTGAAGAACATATGACTGCCATTGTTGATGTTGTAGAGTTGTTTTTTTTTTTTTTTTTGATTTTGTTTCGTTAACTCTTTTGTATTAAATATATGTATCCATTTTAGTTTGCAAATTCAGTATATTTATAATTTATTACTTACAGCAAAAAATAATAGAAACAATTTTATCAGTTATGCTTACGAAACTATATAAATAGACTTGAAGTTGGCTGCAAAAGCAGTAGCCTGTGTAAAGAACAAGTTAGCGACATGTAACTGTTACGTAACGTGTCAGCCTTCTTTTCACATGAAAAGTATTGGGACGTTCCGGTTACGTTCGGTAACTGTTTTAAATGATTTTCATGTAAAAAAAAAAAACAACTGACTCGTTACGGTTACGGTTAGAAAACATTGACCTTTTATATGTATTATAATGCTATGAATGCATTTATCTTTATTTTATTTTATTTATATATTCTTTTTTTTTTTTTGTATTGTATATTATTTTTTTTTTATTATTATTACTATTTCATTTAATTATTTTTTTCTTTAAATAAATTAATACATAAAAATTAGTTTTTTAAATTATTGGTGAACTTTTACTCCCTTTATTTACTGCCTTTATATTAACTGGTAGTGTCTGCTTGTAGACAAAATTTTGGATCGATTTTTAGCCCCTTTCCCGTGAGCCAATCTGAAATTTTGCATGCAGGCTCGTGGCAATGACAGAAATGATCTAACAAATTTTTTTAGTGATGCCAAAACAATGGAAACTTTTAAAATTTTCTACCAGAGTTCACAAAAAAAATGTACAAAGGGTTTGTTTTTATTATATTATTACCACAACGACCACAAAAACAACAAGCCCAGCTATGACAACAATGCAACATTTAGAATAACAACAGGAACAATATGGAAACATCATGTTTTTCATTTTTTTTTTTAATTTTTCATAGATTTACCTGGACCTGTTCCACCGATTTTAATGATTTTTGAAATAGAAATCTTCCCATGAATTTGGTGAATCATTCTCACTAAAAATTATCACCCTAGCTATCCTATTGAGGGCGTGATCGTGACAAGAACAACATAGAAAATTATATTTTTGCAAGACTTTTTTTAGTTCTTCATTCAAATCTCGGGCCCTAATCGACCGATTTGGACGATTTTAAATAGCAAACTTTTCAGGATGTTAATGAATCATTTTTTATGCCAACGAGCACCCTAGCTGCCCGATTGATGCCGTCATCGTGATTTCCACAGACGGACAGACGGACAGACGGACATCGCTATATCAACTCCGGTTGTTATAAGGATCACAAATATATATATTTTATGGGGTCCAAATTTTTTTTTCTAATTATTACAAACGGAATGACAAACTTATATATACCCTCTGCACACTGGAGTGGAGGGTATAAAAATTAAAAATTACTTGCTAATTCAGATAAAAATATTTTAAAATTTGCTTATTTTAATATTAATATCTATACATTTTTAGCCAAGAATCAGTTGATTTTCGTTAATTATCATGAATTATCCCAAAACTTACTTATAGGGATCAAACTTTTGATGTTATAATGCTGGCTGCGTTATATCATGAATTTCTTTAGGGGTTTTCTACTCTGGTAAAAGAAAAATAATGGCATTTTTCAAACGAATTCTTTCTAAAGAACACACGATCATCGTTTTTATAACAAGGAATTATAATAGAAACAGGCCAACAAGAAAAGCAATTAACTGTAAATTTAATTGGTATTCGAAATTTAAACTTCAGTACCGCCAACAGTTTTAAAGTGGTAGCCGTACCCAATATTGGTTGTAATACTGAGTTTAAGATACAGGTAGAGGGTATCAAAGATTTGGCCCAGCCGAATTTAACACTCTTACTTGTTTAAATCCAAATTGTTCTTTAGCAACAATAGAATTGGTCGTTACAAATTCACTAAGACGGGAATATAGTATTTTTTCAAATATTTTACCTAACTCAATTGAATAATAGGCCTGTAGCTGTTTGGGTTATTTTTTGGCTTACTAGGTTTGTTTATGGTTATAACCTTAGCATTTTTGAAATGGTTTGGGAAATAGTTGAGTTTGATGCTGCTGTTAAATATTATAACCAGTAATTTTAAAGCTTTGAGTGGTAGTTTCTGTAAGAGCAGGTTCGGAACATTGTCAAAACCAGGGGATTTTAAGGGTTTTATTGATGAGACAATATTCATTACTTCTTCAAGAGATGTATAAATAGCTGATTCAGAACTAGCATTTTCCTTCTTAAAATTATTTACTGTTGTATTTATTAATGTATCCGCTGAGTGGCTGTAGCTCGAAGTGAGGTTATTTGCTTGGACAAATGTATTTGCCAGGATTTCAACCTTGCCCTTATCAGATGTTATTTTTGTATTTCCAATTTTATAGTGAGAGATTTGATTTTTTCCTTTTCCTCGCAAGTTCCTACTTATTTTCCAGAACGATTTATCACCTGGTTTTAAATTGGATAATAATTGACACCATTTCTTATTGCGCTCCGAATTAATACTGTTATCAATCATGTTACTTAGAAACTTAGTACATTGATTATAAAAAGTTTGCTCGGTTATATTTGAAGATCGTTGGCTTCTTCTTTTAAAGCTTCTTCTTAGTTTAATGTGTTTCGCAGTGCTTTCTGGTAATGTGTAATTATTTTGTTGAGTTATTTTAGGTGTAGACACATCCCTTGCTTCGAAAACTACATTTATAAATTTTTGGATTTTCTGATCAACGTGATTTAGTCTAAAAAATTCATAAAAATGTTCCAGTTGGTTGCACTACAATCATAATAATTGAGGTCAAGCTGCAAGGCCATTGATCTTTTATGTGTACATATAATGGGGCGATGATCTGATGGTATTTCGTAATCCATTGTTTTTACGTCTATATTTAAAGCGGTATTGCTTAATATCGACTGTGGATGCTTCGCGATTGTGATGATGGGGGAATAGGGTTGGACTATTAGGATAGTGAATGACAAATTGCTTGATTGCTGTAGATTGTTGAGTGCGATACCTGCAGTATTATTTGAACGTTTGGCATTTAGGTCACCAAAAACTATATATTCTTTGGTGGAAGGTGTTAGGTTCAAGATATCAGCGCAGAAGTTATGGGTATATCTTGATGAATATAACGAAGATACAACAATAGGTGTATTATTTATAATAACTTCAATTGAGATGTTTTCGATTGATGAGGTGTTTGATATAAAGAGGTTTTTATGTGCGACAGATGTATGAATTAACAGAGCTACTCCTCCTCCTCTTGCATCTGTTCTGTCGCTTCTATATAAATAATTTTTAAAATACGGTCTATGATTTTCTGAAAAAATGTTTAATTCAAAGACGCTAATTTAATATTTTCTCGTTCAATTAGTATCTCAAATTGTTTTAATTTAGAAAAGTTTGAAATGCCATTAGCATTCAAGTGAAGCATTCTGAATTCGTTTAAGTTAGTATAATCCATGGGCGTATTTCACCATTGACATTACAACTTTGATTTGTTGTACTTTTGAAGTGCACCTATGCAAATCATTCATAGCTGTAGTGGAAATATCAAAAAGCTCATCGATGCTAAATAAATCGTTGTTTGTTCTCAGCTGGTTAGCATATGTGGCTTTGCTGTTATTATTGATATTATTATTGATATTAGTGTTGTTGTTTCTTAAATTAGGGAAATCTCCTACCTTTGATTGAAATGTGTTGTTTTGTTGTTTTCTGCTGCTATTCTGACTTTTAGAAGTAACTCTTGTCTTAGTTTCCAAATAGACAGAACGTAACGCACAGTTGGTGTCGTTTGCAGAGTGATAAGTAGTGCGCTTCTGTAAATTTTAACGATCCGATAATCGCAAAATGTATCCACAGCTATTGTTGTTTGCACTAACGATTAAGTGATTCACTAACTACACATTAACGATAGTCGACAAATCTATTTTCTATTTATTTAAATTGTAAACGAATGTCATCTCTGTCAAAATAAGCGAAAAACTCAAAGTATAGAAAAAAACAAATCATTTCGTGTGTGACAGGATGATTTTATGTTTAAGTTTAATTTCTTTATTTTTTATTAATATTTTTGTTTATTTATTTGAATATAAAATAATGAATGGAATATGTTATTTCATTTTTTTTATTTATATAACCAGTTTTTATAATAAATGCAAAATATTTTCATTATTTTAGGATTTTTATTTATGTTTGACGACATTTCAACCTAAAACTCTAACTTTTTAACACAAAAATTGTTGTCATTTAGATAAAAACAACAGCTGACTTTAACAATAGCGAATATCGTTTAAAAATTTTACTGAATACTAAAATCGATAATTTTGTTGTTTTTTTTAACGATTTCATTATCGTTAAAAGAAATTACTGAATCGCTGAATCAATTGAAGCATGTAAAAAGAGCTGGTCTTTTTTCATTTGTGTTAAACGGACACACACTTTTATGATGTTGTTCTGCACATATCATACACGCAGCACTTCGATGACAATGTTCACCGCCATGGCCATATATTAAGCAGTTCCAGCATTGAGTTGGTTTGTTCCTGTATTTAGATTTGTATTTTTTCCAAGAAATTATAATATTGGAAATTCTTCTTACGTTTTTTAAGGCAGTTGGATTAAAATTTTTACGTACAAATTGAACTTTGTAAACTGCATTGTTGTTTGAACTGAATTTGATGACTATTTCAGCTACGGACGAAGGGGACAGATTGTAGTTTTTTAACTCTTCGGTGATGTCCTCAGTTTTTATGCGTGGTAAACCGTGTAAAAAAGTGATCTATAACCTATTATATTTGGAGCCATAAGAATGAAATTCTATCTTACTCTCTTTAAGGATTTGCTTGTAGTATTCGTACATTTCTTTACTTGGAGCAAAAATTTTGGTACCAATTGAAGTACGTTAGAAAATACAATCCTTACCAAGTAGTTTTTGTATTTCTGTAAATGAGGCGTCAGCTTCTACAACAATAGGTAGAGGTTTGTGTTGCTTAACATCGTTTTTATTTGATAAGGGAGTTACGTCCATATCATTGAGGCCAGCCAGCAGGCTGAATCTGTTGCTTGAAGTTGAAGCGATGTTCGGGTTAACAAAACCCGGAGGAAGTTTTATCATCGTCTTTTGGCCCCTTGGGACATCGCTAAATTTTTATTCCTGTTGTCTACCACGTGAGTTCAAATGAGATCAAGAATAGGCAATTGCAAAAACAAAAATGTAAATTTGTTTTTAATTTTAAATAGCTGTACTTTAAGCGCTTTAATTATTTACACGACAGTTCGTAAAGAGAATTAGAATGGAACCGATTAACCGGTTATGAACTATTGATTTTTAGTATTTTTTTCAGAGTTCAGAAAAAAACACACACTGAATAAAAAACTCGTACATATATGTAAAAAAACATAGCTCAGACCAACAAACACATATTTTTATTTTCATATTTTAAGTTCGTGTTCTGGCTCGTGTACAGCGGAAAATAGAACATGAACAATAAACAGGTTCGAGTTCAGTTATATTTTAAGCTCGTGTTCTGGCTCGTGTATTGCGAAAAAATAGAACATGAACAATAAACAGGTTCGAGTTCAGTTATATTTTAAGCAGAGTTCAGAAAAAAACACACACTGGATAAAAAACTCGTACATATATGTAAACAAACATAACTTAGACCAACACACACATATTTTTATTTTCATATCAATTATGTGCGTTTCTAAATTTTCTACGGTGCCCAACACCATCATGACTGTGTTCGTTTTAATATTTCGTTATTTACACGAACATTTTTCTATCACGTACTTTTTGTTTCTATCACACATAAACCACACAGATTCGAATGTTGCTTTATTTGAAGTTCGTGTTGTGGTACGTGTACTGAAAAAAAAACTGAACATGTACAATAAACAGTTTCGAGTTCAGTTATATTTTAAGTCGTGTTGTGGCTCGTGTACTAAGAAAAAACAGAACATGTACAATAAACAGGTTCGAGTTCAGTTATATTTTAATTCGTGTTCTGGCTCGTGTATTAAGAAAAAATAGAACATGTACAATAAACAGGTTCGAGTTCAGTTATATTTTAAGTCATGTTCTGGCTCGTGTACTAAGAAAAAATAGAACATGTACAATAAACAGGTTCGAGTTCAGTTATATTTTAAATTCGTGTTCTGGCTCGTGTACTGCGAAAAATTGAAACATCAATTCGCGATCTGGTACACCCCGATAAAAACGACGACAATTGTTTCAACCAAATTTATTACAATTTTATTGACCCTTTTTTATGACTTACGTTGCAAATTGTTTACAATTGTCAAATATTTTAAAATTTTATTGGCCATTTTTTTGTGATTTACGTTGAAATTATTTACAATTGTTTTTATTGGCTGGTTTTTATTTAATAAAAGATGGTAATAAAATACTTAAGACACAAAAACTGCACAAAACACTTAAATCTTTCTTGCAGGTTTCAATCAGACATGTAAATTTTTTCGTTTCGCTATTAAAAGTTGCGTATTTTTTATAGCAAAACTTATTTCTGTTATTGCTTTCCAATTTTTTTAATTTTCACAAAATATTTGCAATTTACACAATAACACAGTACACTTATAGATCACGATCTAATGAAAACTGAACCACTTTTAATGAATAAATGACGCACGCACTCTCTATTTATTGCAAAATCAATTGCGTGAAATTGTAACACTTGCAAGCAATTGTAACGTAAGTCATAAAAAAGGGACAATAAAATATGAAAATTTTTTTTGGTTTTTTTTTTATTGACACTCTATTGTGTTTTTACGCAAAAATTCCCAAAAACTCATTGAGAAAAGGATTGTGCATTGACACTAATTGGTTCGCAAATTAAGGGTGGGTGATTGTGTTTTTTATGATGCAAAATTTGTTTGTGTCTAAAGTTATTTGTTACCAAAAAAAAAAAAAAAATGCAAAGGATCCTAACAACCAACAAGTGTGTCTTTTATGCCGCAAAATTGGGTTTTTCGTCTATGACACTAATTGGTTGCGAAAATAGGGGTGGGTAATGCAAAAAAACCTAACAACCAACAAGTGTAACTTTTATGATGCTAAATAGTTTTTGTGTCTTAAGTATTTTATTACCATATTTTGTTAAAATAAAAACCAGCCAATAAAAACAATTGTAAATAATTTCAACGTAAATCACAAAAAAATGGCCAATAAAAGTTTAAAATGTTTGACAATTGTAAACAATTTGCAACGTAAGTCATAAAAAAGGGTCAATAAAATTTTAATAAATTTGGTTGAAACAATTGTCGTCGTTTTTATCGGGGTGTACCAGATCGCGAATTGATGTTTCAATTTTTCGCAGTACAAGAACCAGAACACGAATTTAAAATATAACTGAACTCGAACCTGTTTATTGTACATGTTCTATTTTTTCTTAGTACAGGACCCAGAACACGACTTAAAATATAACTGAACTCGAACCTGTTTATTGTACATGTTCTGTTTTTTCTTAGTACACGAGCCAGAACACGACTTAAAATATAACTGAACTCGAACCTGTTTATTGTACATGTTCTGTTTTTTTTTCAGTACACGTACCAGAACACGAACTTCAAATAAAGCAACATTCGAATCTGTGTGGTTTATGTGTGATAGAAACAAAAAGTACGTGATAGAAAAATGTTCGTGTAAATAACGAAATATTAAAACGAACACAGTCATGATGGTGTTGGGCACCGTAGAAAATTTAGAAACGCACATAATTGATATGAAAATAAAGATATGTGTTGGCTGCTTTTGAACAGAACATTGTGTGTTTCATGTGTGTATTTTCTGAACCTTGATTTTAAGTTCGTGTTCTGGATTGTGTACTGTGAAAAATTAAAACATCAATTCGCGATCTGATACACCCTGATAAAAACGACGACAATTGTTTCAACCGATTTTATTCAAATTTTATTTACCCTTTTTTATTGTAGCGTAACACGACTTTCGTAGTGTGCTGTATAATACCCACACTGCATAGCGTACAATATTTGCAAATGCGGAAATAACAAATATCAATATTGTTGACCACTGCATTTGCAAAACATTGTATGACTGCGTATATTGTTATTGTATGTTGTTGTTACGCTGGCACACTTATGTTTATGCTGACCCAAGTGCAGGTAACACATTGTTGTTAATATAGGTTGAAAATATGTATATAAAGAAGAACATTTTATAATCAATTAATCATTAATAATTTAGCATTAAAAAGACTCAGCTCCTAGATAGAGCTGAAGCATAAATAAAATAAATACTATTAAACTAAAAAACTATCTTGTTTTGCTATATGGCGATCCTGCCAGTGCTCCTTAGATGAGCATTGTAAAAAAAAATATATATATATTACGAAAAAAAAATATATATATATATAATACAAGGATTATGCTCTCAAATTGAGCAATCCTGAAAATAAAAAAAAAAAAAATCGCATAATAATATTGTCCTGGTGGATCAGCCACAACGATCCATCAGCTGCGTTGATGGAAGATACTGTCTGGCCTAAAGACAGTGGAGATTGCAAAATCAATGGCGGAAGGGCCAAAACATATCTTCATAGAAGAGTACAGAAGAAAGACGGGCCAGCAGAAAACGAAGGAAAAACACATCAAAAGACCCCTGGTATATATCAATATACACATCAATATGCCCCTAATAAAACAACGAACAGGTAGTTCATCCTAGTTTTACCAAAAAAAAAAAAAAAAGTGGAGCATCCCGTTATGCACCCGTAGGCCAGAAAGCGTTAACCGCTCTTGGCAAATAAATAAAAAAAAAAAAATTTGAAATAGAAAATAAAAACAGTAATTTGTAAGAAAAAATCCACAAAGGAATGCAGTTAATCTAATTTTTTTTTGAAAAGGTTATATTTAATCTTGATGCTATTATATATATAAAAACAAAAACACTATGGTAATTATGCTGTTGAAAAAAAAAAACAGATATTAAATTAGAATGAAATATTTTATAAATTAAATATATACATAAATAAAACTGATGCATGTAAAATAGTATAAGCTATTGATAAAAATAATGAATTACTAGGGAAGATATATAATTAGCAAGATATAAGATTCGGTTAAATTATTGAGGCAGTCAGAAAAATATTTAATAGAAATAAATAATAGAAAAAAATACAAAATAAATAGCGAAGGAAAATGGGAGGTCGTCAATCAAAAATAGAGAATCCCAATGCAAATGTTATTAATGAAGTAGAAATAAAAGAAGACTCAATCGACCTAAAATTAATTGAGTGTTGTTTACTAATAATAACCGTACTGATTAGCTTAAATTTTGCATTACATATTTATGCCTTAAACACCAAGAAATTAAAAAAGAAATATTTGAGCAGAGCCAATGACTTAAACAAAATTTAAATAATTTTCCCATGGATTGGCAAGAACTAATTCAGAAGGTGAGACTAATCAAAGAGGAGTTCGACAAATCTTATAAATGTTTAAATATAGATAGAAGCACAAAAGAGGAAACAATAATAAAACATATTAGAATCTTATGCGAAAAGTTAGAACAAATCAGGGTTTTGCTAAATGCAAATTATAACAGACTCACGACACCACATAGGACAGCTGCTGAAAGTTTTTTCTTAGATGTCAAGACTAGAATCCTGATTATATCATCTAAGAAGGGTGTTAAAGTAAAATTACCAGATACACTACACGAAGAGGTAAAATTCTTAGTAGAAACTGAAAATTCAGAGAATATTGGAACCTCTTTGGAAAGTACAGAAGTAAAAATGACACAAACAGTCGTTGACTTTCTGAACACAGCTTCAAAGCTGATCATAGAATTTGATGGAAAACCAGAAAATTTACGTTCCTTTATAGACTCGTTACAGTTAATAGAATCCATCAAAGGTGACCACGAATCTATCGCAGTCTCTTTAATAAAAACAAAGTTAAAGGGAAGTGCAAGAAATTTAATAGGTAATGAACAAACCATTACTGAGATAATACATAAACTAAAAAACTCAGTAAAGGGCGAGTCGGTTGAGGTATTGACAGCAAAAATAATGAATACCCGACAAAACAATAAAACTGCCAATAACTATTGCAGTGAAATAGAGAATTTAACGAAGTCATTAGAAAATGCCTATTTATCAGATGGTTTGCCATGCGAATTGGCATGTAAATATTCAACACAGGTTGCAGTAAAGGCACTAACCAAAAATTGCACCATCGATAAAGTTAAACTTAACATGGAAGCAGGCCAATTCACTAACATGAATGAGGCCGTTGGCAAATTCATAAACAGTTGCACTGAAGCAACAGGGCAACAAAATGCCGTATTGTATTTCGGGCAGAAGTTTAACCGAAATAATAACTACAGACAATATCGTGGAAGGTACAATTACCCACGCAATAATAGTAATAACAGTAACAACGGCAGACCCCAACAAAAACCTATTCATAACAGAGGTCAACAAAATCAGAACCACAGACGTAACAGAAATTACGTCAGAGCAGCACAGTCACATGAAAATGATTCGGAAAACTGCTAAAATCCTCTGAGATATATCATAATAACAATACCAACTACATATACAACCTTAACCTCAGCTTAAGTTTTTATGTTAATATAAAAATTAACGACACGAACAACACGGTAACACTGTTGGTAGATACAGGAGCAGACATTTCGGTTATAAAAACTAAACATTTTTATCAAACACAAATTAACAGAAACAGAACAACCACATTGAGTGGAATAGGACAGGGTAAAATTCGTTCAATAGGTAATGTATTTATTGACCTAAAATTTAGAGGTTTTTTGATACCACATGATTTCCAAGTAGTACAAAATAATTTTCCAATACCTTGCGACGGTATCCTTGGAATGGATTTTTTTAAGAAGTATAAATGTATACTAGATTTCAATGGGAACCATGATTACCTCGTACTACGACCACCCAATCTGTCGCATGTAATAGAAATTGCACTTACGATCGGCTTCAATGGAATAACACTCCCACCAAGGTCAGAAGTGATTCGTCAAATCAGGTTTCCGGAGCTTGAAGACGATGTACTAATACCAAATCAAGAAATCGTACCAGGTGTCTTTGTACCAAATACACTGGTAAAATCAAATAACGCATTGGTTCGTTTTTTAAATACCACACATAAAATAGTAACAATTAGGCAAAATAACATAAAAACCGGGAAAATGTCTGACTATGAAATAGTAAAACAAAAACCACATGAAAATAGCCAAAGAAAATCTGAAGTTTTGGACCTTTTGAAGGGAAACTTTCCTGAACAGTTCAGAACAATTTTAACTAAGCTTTGTTTAGAATACAATGATATTTTTGGCTTAGGGACTGAAACAATTACTACCAACAATTTCTATGAACAAAAACTGAGAGTAAAAGATAATCAACCAACGTATATTAAAAATTATCGCATACCAGAATCTCATAAGGACGAAATAAACAAACAGGTTGAAAAACTAATAGATGACAAGATAATCGAACCATCATTTTCGGAATACAATAGCCCAATTCTGTTGGTACCAAAGAAATCACTTCCCGGAACAGATGAAAAAAGATGGCGCTTGGTGATAGATTATAGGCAGATAAATAAAAAACTCATATCAGATAAATTCCCGTTGCCTAGAATAGACGATATTCTAGACCAACTAGGTAGAGCAAAATATTTTTCTTGTTTGGACTTGATGTCCGGGTTTCATCAAATTGGTTTGGAAAAGAACTCTAGAGACTTGACATCAGACTACCATATGGCTTAAAAATAGCACCGAATTCATTCCAAAGAATGATGACATTAGCCTTCAGTGGTCTGAAGCCGAATCAAGCATTCCTATATATGGATGACTTGGTTGTATTGGGATGTTCTGAAAAACATATGCTTTCAAATTTGAAGGATATATTTGATCTTTGCCGTAAACACAATCTTAAACTACACCCCCAAAAATGTTCATTCTTTGTGAGAGAGGTAACCTACCTTGGCCACAAATGTACTGATAGAGGAATATTACCGGATGATAGTAAATATTCGGTGATAGAAAATTACCCGACGCCTACGGACGCCGATAGCGCACGAAGGTTTGTCGCATTTTGCAACTATTACCGCCGATTTATTAGAAACTTCTCTGAATATTCCAGACACCTTACAAGGCTATCCAAAAAGGGAGTACCATTTCAGTGGACAAAAGATTGTGAGTGCGCGTTTAAATACTTAAAGAAGGCATTAATGAGCCGAACATTGCTTCAGTACCCAGACTTTACGAAGAAATTTTGCATAACAACAGATGCGAGTAAGCATGCTTGCGGTGGAGTTTTAACACAGGAACATGAAGGTAGACACCTACCTGTGGCCTATGCATCTAAAACTTTCACTAAAGGCGAAAGCAACAAATCGACCATTGAACAGGAATTAACTGCCATACACTGGGCTGTCACATATTTCAGACCATATATATATGGAAAACATTTTTTGGTCCGAACAGACCATAGACCACTTTCATACCTGTTCTCCATGAAAAATCCAAGTTCTAAACTAACGAGAATGAGACTCGATCTGGAGGAATATGATTTCACAGTAGAATATCTCAGGGGAAAAGATAATTATGTTGCCGACGCACTGTCGCGCATTACAATAAATGACTTAAAGGATATTAACGACAAGATTTCATCCGTTTTAAGGGTCACGACAAGATCGATGACTAAAGAAGAGAAAATTAGTAAACCAGTAGTAAATCAGCAAAATATCAATAATAATAATAAGTCCAAGGTATATATACCATTGAATAATATAGACGTCAAAAGATATTATAAATTAAAGATTTTACCCAACAGATGTTACATCAAAAAGGGAAAATCCATATATGCTAGCATAAGAATAGATGATTTGTTTACTAAAGGGAATATTGACTTAGGACAATTTTTCCCTAGGCTAGAACGAATAGCCTGTAAACTAAATATTAATAAGATTCAAATTTCACCACATGAGAAGATTTTCGAATTTGTCTCGATAAGTGAATTTGAGAATATGGGCAATAAAACAGAAATCAGAATAGCGCTATTAAACGAAGTAACTAAAATTGATAACACGAATGCAAAGGCAATACGTGAGATAATGCTGAAATACCATGATGATCCTATAGAAGGAGGATATTGTGGGATATATAGAACCACTGAGAAGATCAGGAGATACTATTACTGGAAAAATATGACAAAAGACATTGCCAAATATGTGAAAACATGCCATAAATGTCAATTGGCTAAAACGGAGAAACATATAAAAAGTCCAATGACAATAACGGAGACACCAAATAGGGCTTTTGATACGGTGTACGTAGATACAATTGGACCATTTCCAAAGTCAATTTATGGAAATGAATATGCAGTCACAATGATATGTGACTTAACTAAATACTTGGTAACAATACCAATAAAAGATAAATCAGCTAAGACGATCGCAAAAGCGATATTTGAAAATTTTCTGCTTATATACGGTCCAATGAAGACGTTCATTTCGGATATGGGCACAGAATACAAGAACTCTATACTGACAGAGCTTTGCAACCTATTGAATGTAGATAAACGCACATCGACAGCATATCATCACCAGACACTAGGTACGATAGAAAGAAGTCACCGGACTTTTAACGAATACGTACGAAACTACATATCAGTAGATAAAGACGACTGGGATGAATGGCTCAAATATTTCACGTACTGTTTTAACACTACACCATCTACAGTACATGATTATTGCCCTTATGAACTTATTTTTGGAAAAATTCCAAACAATTTTAGACAATTTAGTGAAGTAGATAGAGTTGCACGACTTTATAATATAGATAATTATGCTAAGGAAATTAAATTTAGATTAGAAGTAGCAATAGATAGAGTTAAAAAAACTATCTTGTCTGCATAAATAAAATAAAACAAAAAATTAATTATGATAAAACAAAATTAGATTACAATTTTAAAATAGGAGATTTAGTCTTAGTAAGAAATGATGCAGGACATAAGTTAGAGATGGCATATAAAGGGCCATATAAAATTAAGAAAATAGATTTCAGAAATAATGTAACCATAGTTGATAAGAAAACAAATAAAGAACAAATAGTTCATACGAATAGACTTAAGTTATACAATATTAAATAAACAATATGCATTCTTTTCTTTAAATCTATATTTGTAAATAAAATAAAATAAATTTATTGTAAAATGTGAAACTTGCACTTGATACAACCACAAAAAAAAAAAAAAAAAACCCAACAGTACAAATAATAAAAGAATGTCCATAGAACAAAATGTTATATGAACATTCTTATAAAAAAGGAAGGTGTAGCGTAACACGACTTTCGTAGTGTGCTGTATAATACCCACACTGCATAGCGTACAATATTTGCAAATGCGGAAATAACAAATATCAATATTGTTGACCACTGCATTTGCAAAACATTGTATGACTGCGTATATTGTTATTGTATGTTGTTGTTACGAACATTTTATAATCAATTAATCATTAATAATTTAGCATTAAAAAGACTCAGCTCCTAGATAGAGCTGAAGCATAAATAAAATAAATACTATTAAACTAAAAAACTATCTTGTTTTGCTATATTATGATTTACGATGAAATTGTTTACAGTTGTTTTTATTGGTTGGTTTTCATTTTAATAAAAGATGGTAATAAAAGACTTAAAACACAAACACAATTTAGCATCATAAAGTTACACTTGTTGGTTGTTAGGTTTTTTTACATTACCCACCCCTATTTTCGCAACCACTTAGTGTCAATAGAATTAATTGTGAAATTATATTGACCATTTTTTATGATGTACTAAACAATTGTTTTTTTGCCGTTTGAGTTTTGAATTCGTAACAAACGACTTAAAACAAAAACGCAATTTAGCTTCATAAAAATTTCACATGTGTAACTTTCTTCAGAAAAGAATTTTATGAAGCCTATTACAAAAACAATTACAATCCTTTTCTAAAATTACATACTGTTTTTGTTGTTTCGGTTATTTGCGATGTTTTGCATACATTAGCACAAATCTCCCTCTGTTATTTTGCCAACCAATGAGTGTCAATAGAAATAATATTTACAATCCTTTTTTTAAGTTGAGGCTTCATGGGTTTTTTTTTCCAAATTTCTTTGATCCTTTTTTATGATTTTCGTTGCAATTGTTTACAATTGGTTTGTTCTCGTAATTTTCATTTCATTTCGTAGACGAAAAACCAAATTTTGCGGCATAAAAGACACTTGTTGGTTGTTAGGATCTTTTGCAAACATTTTTTTTTTACAAATAACTTTAGACAGAAACACAATTTTGCATCATAAAAAACACTCGCTGGTTGTTAGGATGTTTTGCATGCATTAACACAATCACCCACCCTTAATTTGCGAACCAATTAGTGTCAATGCACAATCTTTTCTCAATGATTTTTTCTGGACAATTGTAAACAATTTCAAGGTAAGTCATAAAAAAGGGTCAATAAAATTTGAAAATATTTGACAATTGTAAACAATTTCAACGTACGTCATAAAAAAGGGTCAATAAAATTCAGTTGAAACAATTGTCGTCGTTTTTATCGGGGTGTATCAGATCGCGAATTGATGTTTTAATTTTTCACAGTACACAATCCAGAACGAGAACTTAAAATATAACTGAAATCGAACCTGTTTATTGTTCATGTTCTGTATTTTCACAATACACGAGCCAGAACACGAATTTAAAATATAACTAAACTCGAACCTGTTTATTGTTCATGTTCTATTTTCCGCTGTACACGAGCCAGAACACGAACTTAAAATATAACTGAACTCGAACCTGTTTATTGTTCATGTTCTGTTTTTTCGCTGAACACGTACCAGAACACGAACTTAAAATAAAGCTACACACGAATCTGTGTGGTTTATGTGTGTTCGAAACAAAAAACACGTGATAGAAAAATGTTCGTGTAGATAACGAAATATTCCCAGCTAGCCTTTTCAATCGCAGATGAGTCTTTTGCGAATCACAAGATCTTTTTTAATCGCCGACGAGCGCGTATTTTAATCGTGGGATATACTTCGCACGGGAGAAACTGTTTCACGTAGACGATTCATCTGCAAGAGCCTTTAATAACGCTGCGAAAGACGCTTATTTGAATCGTAGACTAAATCATTTGGGATTTATTTGCAGATTATCTTACAAATCTTTTATGAATAACATAATGAATCGTATGAGACTCTCGTAGAGATTATTTTAAAACTTCTGCAATGCTCGTCTGTTATTCTTATATGATTCATTGAGAGAGTCGTAAAAAACACATTAGATGATGATTTAACAAGGCGTACAATGCCTGGTGGGCGATTTAAATATTCAAAAAACTATGATAATTTTTGTAGTATTTATTATTATTATTAATAACATTTTTCATTTAATTCATTTAAATTACATAAAAACATAAAACTTTTTTCTTAAAATTAAGAAAACTAAAATAATTATTTTGACAAATTTTGTTTTTTTAAACGGCGATCAATTCTGTCCTTCGCGTGGACAAAATGTTGCTGCAGCGTTCTGTTGATTATTGAGTCGTCACATTGTACGAATTTTGAATGGCACAGATCTGAAAAACAATGTTATTAATAAAGGAAATGAGTTTCTTTTAAAAGTTGTTTATGTACTTCTCATAATATTTACAACGATATATTGTTGGATGCTCCCCTTTTCATTCGTTCCTCTCCAAGTAAATTCTGTTGCGACTTCATCGCTCATTAGTTTTTTCACTGCCCCTCTAAGAAATGATGCCGGATCAACTGCTGCAACCTTTCCTAATACATATTTCTAGAAATTAAAAAAATAGAAATTATTTTTTTTTATGTTTGTAAATAAGCGTACTTAAACAACTTACTAATTTCTTGCACATATCATCATTTTTCAAATTTTCGTTCATTAATTTAAAGGACTCAATATCTTTAATTGGCAAGGATGGCAGCAAATTCGTAGGTATATCTTCAGGGACCAATTTCAATTGTCGCACTTCATTTCTCAACGTGATTACTTCTTTCGTTAACTTTTCTAACAATTTTCCCTGGTTTTCTTCCAGTAAGTTAATGCGATTATTCAAATTGCTCAATCGGTAAGAATTTCATGAGTTGGAATTGGCCCTGAAAGAAAATGTAAAATTGCATTAAAAATTACGAATACAAACCTGAATTAAAATTAACATTGCGCAATTCAACATATTCAGAAGTTTGTTGAGAGTTGATATAATTTTCCTCCGACATTTAAATCAAAAGTATGAAAGAAAACAGTTGATCTTTCTTATCTTGAATCAAAGCAACTTTTTTTATTGGGTTTTTGTTGTCAAATCTAACGAGTTGTCCCTCCTCGATGTCCTCCTTTGTTTTATATATACCAATTTTTTTAGAATCTAAAGGAATTTCAAAAAGAGCTTCTAAGTTGTTTATTATTTTTCCTTCAAAATAAGGTGTATTAGTTGTCATATATATGTTTGTTATTTTTATAATGTTATCATGTGCGAAGCAAAAGTTGTTTGGTTTTAATGTCGAAAAAATCAATCCACTTATTGTAATATGCGTATTATGTCCATTTGAATCAGTTTTTAATGCATAACTGGAAGACTTGCTACTAAAAACCATCCCATGGTTAGAACAACTTAATTCAACTTGGCGCTTGTATAGTTGTGCAGCCACGTTGTTATACTTTTTGACTTGTTTTTTTATTTTTTGTAGGTGATTCTCATATTTGAAAGCGCTTGTAGCTTGTAGCGAGCCAAATTTTTTAGCATCTTCATGCATATGCAATAAATAGTGAAAATTACAGGTCATAAATTTTAAACTGTATAATGTTGATACATCTTTAACAAAATTAAAAATGACATTTTGAGCATACAAGTTGTTTACTTGGCAATTGGCTTTATCAACCAAAATTCTCATAGCAACACATAATTTTAAAAAGTGTCAATACCTCTCTTCAGATAAAATATTTTTAAAGACAATTGGTCCAGTATATAAAAGTATTTGCCTTAATTCAGTAGCATTCCACCTATCAAGTTCCTTTACAGAACGCGGTTTTCTGCCAAACTCATCGGGGATGCAGTCCTTAAGATCAATTAACTTTTCCGAAAGCAAATTAATTTTTTCCGAAGAAAGGGAGTATAACTCTCCTTTTTGCTTGGTCCATGCATGTCTTTACGACGCCAAGGCAAACAATGTGCGTGAAATCTAAGCCAACTTGCTGGATTATATCTATAGGAAGTCTTTCAATTGTTGTAGTTATTTGTACGTTGTGGGGCTGTGGTTGAGAGCGACTTCGAAATGATTCATTTGTTCGTAAAGTTAGAGTCTGTGTTACGGGGAAAACTAGTCGCTTTTCGAACATTTGGCCTTTTTGTGTACATCTCGTGCATGAATAATAACCTGTGTGACCTTTTGTTCCTAAAATGTAAGAACGTGCTGGTGCATCCATTATAAAACATCCAATTTCAAAGGAATAGTGTTTATTATGGTACTCCAAACCATTTTCAACTAAGTCAATTAGCTCATCTACAGTATCCATTAAGAATTCGTCTGCGCTCTTGGGCTTAGAAAATCCTTCATATGCACCTACTAAAAGTACTTCTGATGAATTGCTAACACTGCATAAAATTGGCCACACTTGCTTTTTGGAGCTTTTACACAAGGGCAAACCATCTACATTAAAATCCAGGACAATAACTTGCGAGTCATAATTATTTAATCGAAGGTAGTCTGTTATAGCGTCTTTTACCCCATAATTAACATACCAACCTTCGTACATTTGTTTGGTCACTAAATCTCTCGGCGTTTTCTTTAGCGTCCGCACATCTCTTGGTAGGTCAATATTATGATCTCTTAAAATTTGCAGTAGATCATTTACTGCCGTTGTGTTAAGCGCATGTTTTATAGCCCATTGAGATAAACGTTGCCGCAGAATATTTGCTTCGCTTATGGCATCTTCCCAAAAAGCTTCATTATACTCTTCTTCTGCATCTTCTTCAATAATGTACTGTTCCCCATCTTCATTTACTCCACTTTCACACAGAGATGCATTACATTTTTCTTCTGCTTCAACTTGTTGAAAGCATTCCTTTTGTTCTATTTGTTTTTGTTTTTTGCTGCTACCACAATCACTTTCATTTCTTTTAAAAATTGTCTTCATAATTAGGGAAGCCTCACGCTTTCTTCTCATATTGATTGCTTGCGATGACAACATTATTATTTTATTAATTATTTTACTTTACCAATATTTTATGCGAAATACCAAACACATTTAATTTAAACTTTTCACATTTAATTTATTTTTTTCTTTAAAATTCTTACCAAAAAAACACTAAACCACCGGAACGAAATTCAAAACTTAAATGAAAACATCAACGAACGAAAGAAGAAAACAAAAATTTATAACAGTAAATTGCATGACAATAGAAAAAACAATTTTTTTTTTGCAGAAAACAATCGTCGATTAAACACTGCAAGAGTTTCAAAGTGAGTTGAAAGAACATAAACAAAAAATATCTTTAAAGAGTTGTATAAAAAACATCGCAAGATTGAAAGGCAAACGTGTCAGAATATATTCCAAAAAGTAAAAATTAATAAAAAAAAAAAAATAATATTGTTTTGTTATTGTTACTCTTCAAATAATCATCGGGAGATTCGTTTAGGAGTTATATTTTATTCACCATCTTCTATTAAACAGCTCTTGGCTAGCTGGGTATATTCCAAAAAGTAAAAATTAATAAAAAAAAAAATAATATTGTTTTGTTATTGTTAAACTTCAAATAATCATCGGGAGATTCGTTTAGGAGTTGTATTTTATTCACCATCGTCTATTAAACAGCTCTTGGGTAGCTGGGTTCAAACGAAGCACAGTCATGATGTGTTCGGCACCGTACAAAATTTAGAAACACACATAATTGATATGAAAATAAAAATATGTGTTGGCTGCTTTAGAACAGAACATTGTGTGTTTCATGTGTGTATTTTCTGAACCTTGATTTTTTTACAATTTTTTTCAATGTGGCATTATCTCCAAAAATAACGTATTTAATGTATGTAGTGACCAAGACCCGGTAAAAGCATTTACCATAAGCTTCATTTTGATGTACGTAATGTCTTTGTAGCTCCTTAAGTGCTGGAGATATTAGGGGGTAAAGTTGGATTATTAAAATAATAAAATTTCATTCGGCTTAAAAAATAGCTAGGACCATTTAAAACCATTGACAATAAAACAAACACTGTGTAAAATATAAAGTTATAAGAAGAAAGTTATATTTTGTTTATAAACTTTAATTAAAAATACCACAATGCCTGATTGCAGTAAATGCAAAACAGCAATACGAGGGGAACGGGTGTAAGATGTATTGGAGTGTGTAATAAAGAATATCATTATACAACTAAATGTGCCGGAATAGACCAATATTCAGCAAAGGTTCTGGAAGCAAACAATTATGTCCGCTTTATATTTGATGACTGCCTGCAGTACATACAAAATGTTGATTTGTGCCTGTTTACACATGAAAGTTTTCTTGCTGAAAGTCTTGAGTTTATAGGTGAGACGGGAGAGAAGAATGGCAGGTGGTACATACTTTCGTGTACTCTGAAATTCTCTTTTGTTTCTTGCTTCGCAATTGTCTATTTACGTTTTCTTTCATTGTTATGTTTTGTTTGTGTTAATAAAGATAATAAATTGACATAAAGTTAATTTTAATGAAATAAAATGATAAAATAAATAGATAAAATGATAAAGTAAACATGAACAAATCTTGAATTTCAATACAAAAATTTCAGTGTGTAGACACGGATGAAAGTTTAAAAGAGAATTTCAAACAGTTTCAGAAAGAAAAATTTCATGTGTAAACCGGGACTTTGGTACTTAAGGATATACAAGACGATGTCAATAAAAATAAACAAAACTTAGCCGAGTATAAACACGAATTCAAAATGTCGTTGAAAGAAAATGAAATTGAAATAAAGCAACTACTAGAGGCTATTGAAAAAAGATACGAAGAAAGATTAAAAAAAATAGATAGTGGCAAAAAATCATTTGAAAAAAATGCACGAGAAATAAAAAATTATGTGAAAATGTAAACCAATTTTAAAATAAAAGTAATGCAATATGCAACAAAATGGAAGAAAATAAAGATGTGCAAAGCAAAATGTCATATGCTGATAGAGTGCAATTTAAAACAATGATGCCAGATGCTAATAAACAAATGCCACTAATAATAAAGCAAAAGAAAAGCAAAATGTCGAAAAAACAAAGGAAGAATTAAATAAAAAAGTGAATCCCGTTAATTTAAAAATAACTAATGTCGGACATAGAAGAAATAGAGCTGTAGTAATTCAAAGCGAAAACAAAGAAGAGGGGGATAAAATAAAAAATGCTGTACAAAATGAATTGATTGATGATTACGAAAAAAAAGTTGTCCAAACAAACAGAATTTTATATAGACATAACGATATTTCGTTTAAATATTCGGAAGAAGAAATTACTGAAAAAATAAGGAACCAAAATCCAATTATAAACAATTGTGAAATTAAGTAATAAAAGCATACGAATATAAAACAAAAAAATAGAACAATATATAATGTTAAAATAAAAACTGATGGTGAATTATACCTATACGAAAATAATAAATGCGCAAAGGTTAAATATAGGTTGGGAAAGATGCAGAGTTTTTGATGGCACTAATATAAAGAGATGCTTTATATGCAAGGGCTTTAATCATTTATCAAATGACTGTAAAAATCAAGAAGTGTGTGTGAAGTGCCATGGAAATCACAAATCCAAAGAATGTATCAAAGAACCAGTAACTAAATGCATAAATTGTATAAGGATGAATCTAAAATTAAATATGGGATTAGTTCAGTTTACCAAAATAAATTTAAAATGAAAAAGAGAAAAATGGATCTATTGTAATGGTTCGATGTTTTAATTTTTGAGCTATAAAAAAAAGAAAAGAAAAGTTTTAAATACCATTGATAAATGGTCCATTATTGGGCACCATATGTGATGGGTTTAGTTTTTCCTTTTTTTTTTTTATCTTGGGTTTTTGCGGATGGCACTCTATGCTTTTTGGCTCCGGCTTGAGCTCGTCGGAAATGGGGGGTTGTTCCGCACGCTTCCATTAACATTAATTAAGTTATAGTGCCGGTTGGTATAACCCTCACATTACAAAAAATTTAATAAACGAAAAAGGTTTGAGTACAAACCCATATGAGCGGACGGACGGACATTCTACAATTGTGATTGTGTAAAATAACATTCACCTTGTCGGCACAGTAAGATTCTCGTGAGGTCCGATGTAAATGACCTTCCAGGCTGCCCTCCCTTCGATTGATTGGATGCCAATCATTCCATTAGACTTCTCCTACCTGTTTGCAATGTTATTATAGAAAAGTCTCCCTGTTCACTGTTATACTATCTCCTTTTTTTTTTTTTATAACTACATACCTCTTTGTTTCCTTTTAGCCGAGACAATTCATTTTTAGATTTCGGTTATTTTTGATTTATATTTTTTTTTCTTAGTCTAGTTACAATTGTTATTTACTGTTATTTTACTGACCTAGTCGGTAAAGATTTGTTTATATATATATATATATATATATATCAAATGAGTATATCTGTATGTTAAAGGGAATGATAAATTTTTAATGTATATATGTATATGTATAGGCATCAATTGGTTTTCTGTAAAAAAAAATACCTTTTCCTTTTTTTTTTTTTTTGTTATTAATCGTATTTATAAATGACTACGAAAACTTTTTTTATTTTTATTTATTGTTACAAAATATAGATTTCTTTTATTTTTTTTTTTTTTATTAAATATTTGGTCATCTCTCTTTTTGTTTTGTTTTATTTTTCAATTCGAAATGGATGAAGGATCTTTAGAACTAATTGTGTAAGATAAACAGTAATATATGAAATTCAAGTGGCCTTTTTTTTTTATATATATTTATATGCTAAAATTTCTTCCATAGGGTTTATTTCTGATATTGTTATTTTAATTATTGCTGTAGTGTGTTTATATATGTTGCTATAGCTTGTTTTTTTTTTTCTTTCTTTTATATATATGTTTTTTTCTTTTAAAAATTTTAAGGGTGATATGGTGAGGACAATTTTTTTTTTTTTTAAATATATTCTTGTTCTTTTACGGCTAATTTTGAATTTAAATACCTTATATATGTATATATATATATTTTATTTTTTTTTTTAATTAAACGACAAAATCAGATTTCTATACCTATGTGTAGCTCATACATATATACGCGAATACGTCTGTCGAGTTTGCCCTTAATTTAAACTGTCGGAAATAATTAATTAAATCAACTACAGAGTACCTGGTTTTTGTGGTGGTTTGAGGGTATTATTCCTGGTGCTGTTGCTTGCTGTTGCTGGAGATACTGCTCTTGTTATTGTTGATCTAGTTATTGTTGGGATACGTCTTCTATGGGTGCTGTTGGTGTTTCGTTTATTGTTGTGGATGTTTCTGTTGTGGATGATTCTGTTGCGGAGGTTGTTGGCATGGTTAACTGTACCTGCTGTCGGGTATAACCTCGACATCGACCGGGTTCTGCGACGCGGCCGATGGAAACCCCGGCAGTAGATTTTGCTTCTATTGTCGGTCTGGGGGATGAAATGGAGCTGCTGTGGCTGTAGTTGAAGTTAAAGTTGTTAGCAAGGTATTCGAGACAGCCGTGGAGGTGGTGGACTTTGGTGAAGTGGTTGGTGTAATTGCACTATCCGTTGTTGTGTGATTAATGACAGCCGTATTCTTTATAGATGCCTCCGTTGAATCTTTTTCATCGTTGGTCTCGGCTTCCGTTTTAATAGCTGCTATTGCTGCTATAGGTGGTGTTCTATGTTGACACTGAAAGTGTTGTGTCCATGGAGATGTTGATTTGGCTATAGCATTGCCAACACTTAGTCCAAACTCATCAATTTCGTGAGGGCGGTGTGGATAAACAACTGCTTGCACTTGTTTTATTGCCGATCTGTGATCACACAAGTAAAAGACAACGTGGTTCTTAAATGGAGCCACATGGAGCGTCGGGTGGTTGCACCGATATTTTCAGTACTTTGAATTACGGGCACTAAGACGCTGATGCCAGGTGTAATGGTTTTACAAGTGGTTTCGAGGAATTTGTCTTATAAGCACGTGTCGTTATTTTATAATTTTTTTTTTTTTCAGTTTTATTTTAGTCAAAACCGCGCGCTACACAATCTTGTCAGGCCAGACGAAACTTAAAAAAAGGCCTTCACCACGCCATAAATTTTCTTTTTATATGTCCCTAGGGATGCCGTTTTTTCGTTCTTTTTTTTTTTCTTTCTTTCTATTTTCGTTAAAAATCTCGGTTGGAATTCTATTTACTTATTTCACAAAGTCGCTTTTTGCCGTAGTATTTTCTTTAGTTGTAAATTTGGGCATACTGAGCCGTTACACTATCCTTTTAACAATTAAAGAATATATATATTTTATATACAAACGTACAAGGCCTTGCAAATAATTTTAATCAGGTAGAAATAATAGCTGCAACGGAAACACCAGATTTTTTTTTAAACTACCAGAAGCACATATGACAGAAGATGTTGCCGAAGATGAAATAACTCTACAAGATTATAATTAACTAGTACCGTTTTCAAATTCTTCAAGAACTGGAGGTGTAATCATATACTACAAACAAGAATGGAAAGTCACAAAAAAATTCGAAAAAAAGTCAAATTCTAAATATTGGATTATAGCTTGTACAGCAATTCGTAAAAATATACACTTGATAATTGTAGCAGTTGACAGATCGCCCAGTGGTTTTGAATCAGAGTTCTGTGAAATTTTCCAGGAAGCCTTAGACGATTTGTGTGAAGAAACCAATGATATAATTATGGCAGGAGATTTTAACATAGATTGGTCATCAAATAATTTTAAAAAAAAATAAAATCGAAAGTTCATTGAACGATAATGGTGTTAAACAAATAGTAAATGAATACACTCGTGTAACAAATACATCCAGAACGATAATTGATTGTTAATTCAAACAGCGTTAAGATAACTGTGAAAAATTGTAATCAAAATTAAATATCAGATCACGAAATTTAAAATATTAATAAAGGATGAAGAAAAAAACAACGAAAAAGAAAAAAACACTTTAGAATTTTTTAAATATAACAAAAACCAATTTTTAAGGGAGCTAAGTTTTTTTTTTTTTCAATTATATATTCATCCTTTATTTACATATTTTAACAAATTTGATATTCACATATGAGATCTTATCTTTACATATAGATATTGCAACAAATAATATAACGGATCTAAAGATATTAAATAGTTTTTATTTTATTTTTAATGATTTTTAAAGGAAAATGGGAGAAAAAAACCTTTATATGATTTAATAAATTCAAATACTATCTGAAAATATTTATGTGCTTATAGGAGGTTTATTAGAAATAATAGACCTCTATAAGCACATATTTTTCAATTTGGTGATTTCTTTTTAATTTTACGTTAATTCTCTACATTCTCTTATCAGTGGGTAAGAGGAATTTTCAATTTTGGCAAAGTAATTGTTATTAATCCTTGTTATGAAATCGATAATTTTTTCATAACCTGTTTCTTCATGAAGAAGATTTGTAGGATATCTCCAGGGCTTTTTATTTATCATTTTAAGACATTTGTTTTGTATAATTTGTAAGCGTTTTAGGTGGCAGTTGGCAGCGTCACTCCAAATAGGACACGCGTATGTTAATATTGGCCTTATAACACTTTTGAAGAGTAGGTTTTTGTTTTTGGGGTTTAGAAATGACCTTCTATTTAGCAGTGGCCATAATGCTTTAAATGAATTTATAGCTTTTTGGCATGTAGCCATAATATGTTGTTTAAAAGTAAGCTTTTTGTCCAAGACAACTCCGAGATATTTGACATGATTAAGTACATGTATGGTATTATTTCCAATAAGAAGATGACGTCTTGGCAGTCTTTTGGGAGATTTGTTGAATGGAAAAATTATTGCTTGGGTCTTGTTTGGATTAATTTTGATTTTCCATTTGTGAAAATATTTACTGCATTTTACAAGTCCCTTTTCCATTTTCTTCAGGAGTGCACTTGTAAGTTTGTTTGAAGAAATTAACGCAGTATCATCTGCGTAGTACGCAACTTTCATATATTTCGGGACTTTGAAATCAGATGTATATATCGAATAAAGCAATGGCGACAAAACTGATCCTTGAGGTAACCCTGTGGTAATGGTTTTTGGAGATGATGTTTCATTATTAATTGCAACTTTAAAGTTTCTGCCGTGAATAAAATCTGAAATAAGTTTGCATAAATATTTTGGTATATTTGCATCAAGAAGTTTAAATACTAGGCCATTATGCCAAACGGTGTCAAACGCTTTTTCAATATCTAACAATATTACACCCGTTGAACGTTTATTGTTTTTATTGGTGATTATTTGATTTTTAATTCTGTTTATTTGGTGAGTAGTGCTATGTCCTTTTTTAAATCCAAATTGTTCTTTAGCAACAATAGAATTGGTCGTTATAAATTCACTAAGACGAGAATGTAGAATTTTTTCAAATATTTTACCAAAGTTACTTAATAGACTAATAGGTCTATAGCTATTTGGGTTATTTTTTGGCTTGCTAGGTTTGTTGACAGCTATAACCTTAGCGTTTTTGAAATGGTCTGGGAAATAGTTGAGTTTGATGCAGCTGTTAAATATTATAACCAGTAATTTTAGAGCTTTGAGTGGTAGTTTCTTTAAGAGAAGGTTGGGAACATTGTCAAAACCAGGGGATTTTGAGGGTTTTATTGATGAGACAATATTCATTACTTCTTCAAGAGATGTATAAATTGCAGATTCAGAACTGGGGTTTTCCTTCTTAAAATTATTAACTGTTGTATTTATTAGTGTATCTGCCGAGTGGTTATAGTTCGAAGTGAGGTTATTTGCTTGGACAAATGTATTTGCCAGGACTTCAGCCTTGTCCTTATCAGATGTTATTTTTGTATTTCCAACTTTAAAGTGAGCAATTTGATTTTTTCCTTTTCCTCGCAAGTTCCTGCTTATTTTCCAAAATGATTTATCACCTGGTTTTAAACTGGATAATAATTGAGACCATTTCTTATTGCGCTCCGAATTAATACTTTTATCAATCATGTTGCTTAGAAACTTAGTACATTGATTATAAAAAGTTTGCTCGGCTATATTTGAAGATCGTTGGCTTTTTCTTTTAAAGCTTCTTCTTAGTTTTATATATTTCACAGTACTTTCTGGTAATGTGTAATTATTTTGTTGAGTTATTTTAGGTGTAGACGCATCCCTTGCTTCGAAAACTACAGTTATAAATTTTTGGATTTCCTGATCAATTACTGCCTTGGTATTGTATATATCGGAAAATAATGTAATTTTATTGTCTAAAAAATTCATATAAATGTTCCAGTTGGTTGCACTATAATCATAATAATTGAGGTCAACCTGCAAGGCCATTGATCTTTTAAGTGTACATATAATGGGGCGATGGTCTGATGGTATTTCGTAATCCATTGTTTTTACATCTATATTTAAAGTGGAGTTGCTTAAAATAATATCGACTGTGGATGCTTCGCGATTTTGTTGATGGGGGAATAGGGTTGGACTATTAGGATAGTGTATGAAAAAATTGCTTGATTGCTGTAGATTGTTCGGTGCGATTCCTGCCGTATTATTTGAACGGCAATTCCAAGAACAATGTTTGGCATTTAGGTCACCAAAAAAGGGGAGCTAAGTCAAAAAATGTGCTTTCAAGAAAATATGAATGTTAATCAAAATGTACTCACGCTTGATGAATGCTTGGAGGAGCCGGTACAAAAGTTTACGTTAAAAAAACAATTAATAAACAAAATAAAGTTAATAAATGGTTTAATGATGAATTACGTGCTATAAAAAGAGACAAAAATATTGCTAAATTTGAAAACACTACCGAAGCATGGGCAAATTACAAATCAGTTTGTACAAGGTTAAAATTGAAAATGAAAAATATTAATACATTAACAATCAAATAAATAATGCAAAGCACCAAAAACAAATGTGGAAAGAAATAAAGGACTTAGTCATAAAGAAAAGCCAAAATGTGATAAAATCTGTGATATTTAAAAACGTAGAATTTAAGGAAAATATTCAAAAAGCTAATAACTTCAACAAATATTTTGTGGATAGTATTAAGATAATAACGTACTCGATGTGCAGTATACCAGTCAAATGCTTATGACCAACCAAAGATTTGAATTTAGTGCAATAACAATTTCAGACCTTAAAAATATAGTAAATTAAAAAACAAACCGGATTACTGTAAAGTATCAACAAAAATTATTCTTGATAATGCATATAACTGGAAAAATTTTACTCGAAACTGTAAATAAATCATTTGAAACAGGGCAGTTCCAAGAAAATTGGAAGGAAACTATGGTTATCCCAGTAGAAAAAGTGGCAAAGACGAAAAAATGCGATGAATATCGTCCCATAAATATGTTAAAAACATGTGAAAAAAATAACAAAAAAAGTCGTAAAAGAACAGTTGGAAAAATATATGGAAAATCATAATTTATTTTCAAAATATCAATCTGGTTTTGTTATAAAAAAGCAAAAAGTGTAGGTAAAATCCCTAATATATCCGGTCCTGAAAGGGCTAAGAGGTCAAAACATACATCGAAATGAATCTAGTGGACCCAGATTTCATTCAGTTGTTGTATAGATCATTTTATGAGATATTGGGACGTTTTCGAAAAAAAAAAATTTTAAATCCCAAAAATTAATAGGTTCATAATGGGTGAATTGATTTCGAATTGTGATATACCATGAAAGGCACTCAAGTAAGCTTTCCAATGATATATATATTGTTGAAATCCGAGAATTAGTAACAAAGTTATATACAAATAAAGTCAAAACTTTGTTGGTCCATAACATCGAAAAAAGGCTCGACCGCCAAAAAAGTGCTAAACATTTAGAACCGATCGGGGTGTAGCCCGTAAACTAGACTTAAGCCGAAACGTAAAAGTAGGGTAGCAGAAAAATGACGTGTATTTATATATTGATTTAGTTCTAACACAAATGAAATTACTTTTGATAAAAATGTAAGTTAAAAGAACTCACTCAAAAAAAAGATAAGATATGTGTTGCACAGATTTTCTGGTTTACTGACCAGTAATTTTGTTGAACTTTCAGAAATTGTTCTTCGTATAATTCAGTTTTAAAATAAATGTTAAATGTTACGTACATATTCTGATTAAGTTTTTATTTTTAATTTTACAATTGAATACAAATCGTAAAAGTTTCTTATCTCAAATTCTGGTCCCAGTTCACTGTATGCATAAATCAATAGGTTCTTCATTTCGATAATGAATAGTAAAAACAATTGGCTGGGTATATACTATTTTTAAAACTAAATGGGGATAAAAATTACTAACCGCTGAATTGAAAATCGTGCAGATAAATATCCACAAAAACATACACAGTTGTCACCAACGGCTAAAGCTGCGTTCACACTACGTGTTTTGCTCGTGTTTTTCGTATTTTTTTAGCACGTGTAATTTGTACACATAGTGTGAACCCTTTCAAACATTGTTTATGTACAACACATTTTGCAAGACATATGTAAATTTTTCAATTAGAGCAGGTTCTATTTTGACAAGATAAACATATGAAAATACAACACTGTTTGTGGCGAAAGAAAAACAGAGTAAATTATAAAGATTAATATTGAGAGAAAAATAAATTATTTAATATTAATTAACAATTAAAAAATATATAAAATATATAACTTTATTTTTAACAATAATTTTTTGTAAATTCACAAATTAAATCAGCTGTTGTTTACATTTAGAGGTTATGTCATACGGAAATACATATGTACGTTTGAACGCAAAAATTATGAATCGTATGTAAAACGGCAATTTTGACACACACACGGAATTACGTATGGATCGTAAAACTGAATTTACACATGGAAAATACACATAGTGTAAACACACCTTAAGTTTTATTTGTTTACTTGCATGCCAATGCCAGACTATAAAAATGTATTGGCGATATTACATTATTTTATATGTATATATGAAAACAATACATTGAATCTGGCATCTTGTGAAATTATACTTCCAATTGAAAATTTTAGATCGAAATAGCAACAAAAGTGAAGTTAATTAATACATCACAAATATAAAATTTAGCCGCATTTGTAATTATAATGAAAATATTTGATATGAAAGGAATGTAGTTCTTTGTATAAGCAAATAAATAAATAATATTGGCAACACCTAAATTGCGGTGGTTGTTTGTGTATTTACTTCCAATGGCACTTTTCTCTATACCGTTCTTTTGTTTTGGTGAATCCACTGTGTATTCGTACATTTTATGTTAATATGTTGGAAAATAAAGCGTCGCGAATGAAAAATGTTATAAATGAAATCTGCATAAATAAAATTATATTAATATACATAATTTAATAAAATAGTTTGCAAACAGAGAATAAGTGTTAAAAACAAAAATTACAAATTTTCAAGTTTGCATTAAGAAGCAAACCAGACGACTATATTATGGAATGGAAAGTAAGAAGGTAATACAAGTATAACGTAATTAATAATTTAAAGAAAAGAATTAAAAATCTCCAGAATTTAATTAAAAATCAATGTTATCATAAGTGCTTTAATCAGTTAACCTATGCCTAAATCATGTGTATGGAATGTACTGAAACTTACATGTATATGTATAATTTATGTATACATCTGTGGTCAGGCATATACACGAATGCTCATTCTAATATATGTAATATACAGAGGGCATAACATTGGTCGCCCCATACTGTCGCAGACGAATTATATCCGTTACACTTATTCAATATGCATAGCTATAAATATCCTGTAGGCATTCCTATCGAAAATCTGTTCTGGTTTGTAATAACATTTTTGAGAATAATACAAGTTTAGTGGTATATGTCATATTATGTTTAAATTAATTTGTATTACTGAAAGAATGTATTACAGTTGGGTATCTACTTTTAGTTCGTAATAATATATAGCAAATATTTAATAAGGCTAGATTTTTTTAGTATTAGTGCAATTTTGAACATATTAAAAACTTTTTGTTCTTTATTATTTAAATGAAAATGTTCATACATGATTTTAAGTATTGGTCATGTTGGAAAATGTTTTCATTTCTGAAATAAACACATAAACTACGCACAGAGATTCATAATTATAATCCAAATTTAATCGTATTATAGTGTTTGAATACTTAATGTTAGTGTAGCATTCACTGAATAAGAAATAAAACTTGTTACTTTTTATGATATAAATAAATATATATAGTTTTTATGACATACATAAATTATTTATTTATTTATTTACATGATATTAAACTTATATGAATATAAGACTAATATATAAAGATACTAGCATTGGCTGCCGGGACATCGGCTATTATTAAGTACTTGATTCAAATATTTATATTCAATATAAAATATTTATATTAAAATAAAATATAATTAATGCTATCAATGGAAGGTTCCTTAAGTGGATTGCGACCATTGTTGAATAGTTATTTGGTTTGGAGACTTTTTTAATTAGGGCAAGTTGATAAAACGTATTTTACTGTAACTATTGATCCACAGTTGTTAAAGTTGCTGTTTATTAGATGTTTTTGTGTGGTGAGTGTGTGACCCATACGCAGGCGGAAAATGTTGTAATATTGTTTTATTATTATTATTATTTATTTATTTATTTATTTATTGAAAGTATTATATAAAGATAAATTTATAAAATACAAAGAAGAAATAGTGTGGGCTACTAGGCCATTACACTATATATTTTGAATTTAAATTTCATTTAATACATTGGCAAGTCTAAGGATATTCTTAATTTTTGTTACTGTGTTCTTGTTATTGCAGTTGAGTACTTCTTCAAGTGGTTCATTTGTTGAGCTTATGGGACAATCTTTGAAGATGTGACTTATTGTAAGTTCCTCTGAGCAATTTTCACATTGCCTTCGTTGCGTTCTTTCAAAAAAATGTTGTGTGCTAAATATTGTTGTTCCAACCCTGATTCTGGCTATTGTGATGCAGTCTTTCCTGCTGAAGTGTTTATTGTAAGAAGGTCGTGACGTACTGCTGTTGTGAGATTTTAAAAAGTTGTTTGATGTACTCCATCGTTGTTGTTGGAGCTCTAGTTGAAGGTGTTTATGGAAGTTTGATATCACAGGCACAAAAGGTGGTACTTCTGTAATTAATGGATGATTGTTTGCATTTTTAGCAGCTTTGTCAGCGGATTCGTTACCTTTGATCCCTACGTGTCCTGGAATCCAAAGGATAATAATTTCATTAAGCAATATGGAATTACCGAGTACAAATTTTCTGCTTTCGCTATCAAGTTTTAGTGATTTGACTGCACTAAGACTGTCAGTACATATCAAAGATTTTTCTCGTTTTTTTGATGCATAGCATACAGCGTGCCTTATGGCTGCTAGTTCGGCTGCGAAAATGCCTGCATGATTAGGAAGAATAGATTGTTTAATGGTTTCGAAGTTTTCATTGTTTTGTTCAACGACAGCATATGAGGTGTTTCCATTAGAAAAAGACCCATCGGTAAATATTGTGGTGTTAGTATTATATTTTTCCTTTTCTCTTAAGTATAGTTGCTGGAAAATATCTAGATTAATTCCATCTTTTTTAATAGAGTTAAGTGTAGTATTAATGATTAATTTGGCATTAGATGGATTTTTTGTTGTTGTAATACTTGATCGAGATGGAAGTGGTATCTGCATTTCCTTGGCATAATTTATTATGTGTTTTATACTACAAGGATAGGGCAATTCCTCCAGGTCCATACATTTCCAGATCTGCTCGTATAAGCCGTGGTTGATGTTAGTTATCCCTTTAGCTAATAGCTTGATGGATTGTCTTTTTAAGATGGTTTCGAAGTCATTTATTTTGGCTTCTATTCTTAACGCATCCATAGGAGTTGCCTGAAGAATGCCTGTAGCTGTGCGAAAACATCTGTTTATGCTGGCGTTTATCTTGTTTATGTTTGTTTTTGTTGTCCAGCCATACATTGTTATACAGTGCTGAATAATGCCCTCTGTCAACGTGCGGCAAATTGAAATTGCAGTTTCCATATGAGGACCTTTCTGTTTGGTACAAACTATTTTTAAGAGATTATTGGTTCTTTTTAATTTATCGATGTTGTTCTGTATATGTTTGTTCCAAAGAATATTTTTTGTAAATGTTATACCGAGGATTCTCAATTCGGACTTTGTTGGGATATTTTGTCCTCTTATATGAAAGGATGTTAAATTACATTTGTATTTTTTGCAAACATGAATTATTTCACATTTGTTTATGGGGATAGATGCTCCTGTATTATTTGTCCATTCGTTTATTTCTAAATCGCACCGATTTAGAGATGTAGCGATTTCATTATGTGTGCCTGAAATTATGACAAATATGTTGTCTGCGTATATCGATATGTGGTCAATGCCATTGAGTCTTTTAAGTTTTACTAATAATGAGTTTACGTATGCTGTGTACAGTACCACAGAAAGTGGAGAGCCCTGTGGGACTCCATTATCTAATCTGCATGCCTTAGATAGAAAACCATCTACTCTTACTGATATTTTTCTATGAGAAAGAAAAGAATGTACAAGTTTTAATAAATTTTTTGGTACACCCCATTTGTGTAATTCTTGTATAACAACGAAATTGACAACTTTGTCAAATGCTTTTTCCAGATCTTCTGACAAAATGACCGAGTGTTTGTTTTTTCCTACATTTTCCTTTATTTTACTCTCAATTTGGTGAACTAATGTGAATACTCCTCTGTTGGGTAGGTATGCATGCTGTTCATTTACTATACTGGTTTGGCAGTGTTTCCACAATCGTTGTGAAATGATTTTGTCTAACACCTTCGATATGACGGACAACAGTGAGATTGGTCTATATCCCTCGGTGCTATTTAAGTTTTTTCCAGGTTTTGGAATTGGTGATAAAACGGCATGTTTCCATGCATGGGGGTATATTCCTTTAGTCAAAATATTGGTATATAATTTGCAAAGTCTTAATTTGAAAGTTATTGAGGAGTTCTTTATCATTGCATAGCTGATTTTATCCAAGCCTGGTGTTGAACCCTTACATTTTTGCAGTGCATTTTTTAAATCAATTTTGGATATTGGTTCATTTAAACTGAGAATTTCGTTAGAATTGTTGCTAAGAAGATCAATGTCCAGCTGATTTTTTTCTTGTATAATTGTGGAACTAAACGAATTGTTGGAGCCAATTGAACACCACGATTTTGCAAATGCATCTCCTATCTCTTCAGGGTGCGATAAAATTTGATTTTCTTGATAAATTGAAGGAAACCCGATTGACCTGGTTGACGTTATTTTTCTTACTTTATTCCACAATGTTCTAGAGTCTGCTTGGGGGTTGATTGAATTTAAAAAGTTTTCCCAAGTTTTTCGTTTGGTTTCTCTGCAGGCTTTGCGCACTAATGCACAATTTTTCCTATAATTTACAGCATGTGATAGAGTGTTTCTTCTTCTAAAAAGCTTCCAGGCTTTGTTTTTTTCTTTAATAAGCATTGCAATGTGAGTGTTGAACCATAGCGGGTTGTTTTGGTTGTTTTGTTTCGGGCCTTGACTTATCGGCATTGTTTTGTTTGCTGAGCTTCTTATAATTTTACCTAGTACTACTGCTTCTTTGTTGATGTTATCGGAGAAAGGTGTGGAGTTAGATAATTCAGTCGTGCATTATTATTATTAAAAATAAATCCACCCCTGCATAGGTCCGCATATGATAGAGAGTACTCATCCCTGGTACGAACCACGGGATAAGCTCTGTTGCAGCTAAGCTATATGAACTATGGTTTTGGAATAATTTATTATTAGTAGTATTTAAATACTTTTAAATGACATTTCATATTAATTAACAAATATTATCATATATTCTGATTAAAAGTTAAAATTTTTAATAAAATTTACTGTTTTCTTTCTAAGAAGATTTCAGTTCGAATCTAATTCTCTTTACGAACGGTCGTGTAAATAATTAAAGCGCTTAGAGTACAACTATTTAAAATTAATAACAAGTGTATATTTTTGTTTTTGCAATTGCCTATTCTTAATCTCATTTGAACTCACGTGTTAGTCAATTCAGCTTAAAACAGGAATAAAAAATCCAACGATGGCCCAGGGGCCAAATCTTCATCAAAAAGAAAGCTCCTTGCCAACAAGAAGATGACAAAACTTCCTCCGGGTTTTAACCCGAACATCGCGTCAACTTCAAGCAACAGATTTAGCCTGCTTGCTGGCCTTAATGATATGGACGTAACTCCTGTATCAAAAGGTTAAACAACACAAACCTCCACCTATTGTTGTTGAAGCTAACGCCTCATTTACAGAAATACAAAAACTACTTGGTAAAGATTGTATTTTCAAACGTACTTCAATTGGTACTAAAATTTTTGCTCCAAGTAAAGAAATGTTCGAATGCTACAAGCAAATTCTTAAAGAGAGTAAGTTGGAGTTTCACTCTTATGGCTCCAAAGATAATAGGTTATACACCACTTTTTTACACGGTTTACCCCACATAAAAACTGAGGACATCACCGCAGAGCTAAAAAACTACAACCTGTCCCCTTCTTCTGTAGCTGAAATAGTCACCAAATTCAGTTCGAACAACAATGCAGTTTACAAAGTTCAATTTGTACGTAAAAATTTTAACCCAACTTAACCCAACCTTAAGAAACGTCAATTCAATTTTCAAATATAATAATTTTCTGGAAAAAAATACAAATCTAGATCCAGAAATAAACCAACTCAATGCTGGAACTGCTTAATGTATGGCCATGGCGGTGAACATTGTCATCGTAGTGCTGCCTGTATGATATGTGCAGAACAACATCATACAAGTGTGTGTCCGTTTAACACAAATGAAAAAAGACCAGCTGTTTTTACATGCTTTAATTGCAAAAAACAAGGAAAAGAGAGAACTGATCACTCTGCAAACGATATCAACTGTCCGTTACGTTCTCTCTATTTGGAAACTAGAACAAGAGTTACTTCTAAAAGTCCGAATAAAAGCAGACAACAACAAAATAACTCATTTCAATTTAATGTGGGACATTTCCCTAATTTAAGAAAGAACAACACAAATTGTAAAAATAACATCAATAATAACAGCAAAGCTACATATGCTAACCAGCTGAAAACAAACAACGATTTATTTAGCATTGATGAGCTTTTTGATATTTTCACTACAACTATGGATGATTTGCATAGGTGCACTTCAAAAGTACAACGAATCAAAGTTGTAATGTCAATGGTAAAATACGCCCATGGATTATACTAATAATTTAAACGAATTCAAAATGCTTCACTTGAATGCTAATGGCATTTCAAACTTTTCTAAATTAAAACAATTTGAGATACTAATTGAACGAGAAAATATTAAAATAGCGTCTTTGAATGAAACATTTTTTTCAGAAAATCATAGACCCTATTTTAAAAATTATTATTTGTATAGAAGTGACAGAACAGATGTAAGAGGAGGAAGAGTAGCTCTGTTAATTCATAAATCTGTCGCTCATAAAAACCTCTTTATATCAAACACGTCATCAATCGAAAACATCTCAATTGAAGTTATTATAAATAATAGACCTATTGTTGTATCTTCGTTATATTCACCAAGATACACTCATAACTTCTGTGCTGATATCTTGAACCTAACACCTTCCACCAAAGAATATATAGTTTTTGGTGACCTAAATGCCAAACATTTTCTTGGAATTGCCGTTCAAATAATACTGCAGGAATTGCACTCAACAACCTACAGCAATCAAGCAATTTTTTCATTCACTACCCTAATAGTCCAACCCTATTCCCCCATCAACACAATCGCGAAGCATCCACAGTCGATATTATTTTAAGCAATTCCGCTTTAGATATAGACGTAAAAACAATGGATTACGAAATACCATCAGACCATCGCCCCATTATATGTACACTTAAAAGATCAACGGCCTTGCAGGTTGACCTCAATTATTATGATTATAGTGCAACCAACTGCAACATTTTTATGAATTTTTTAGACAATAGAATCACGTTATATTCTGATATATACAATACTAAAGTTATTGATCAGGAAATCCAAAAACTTAAAAATGTAGTTTTCGAAGCAAGGGATGTGTCCACACCTAAAATAACTCAATAAAATAATTACACATTACCAGAAAGTACTGTGAAATATATTAAACTAAGAAGAAGCTTTAAAAGAAAAAGCCAACGATCTTCAAATATAGCCGAGCAAACTTTTTATAATCAATGTACTAAGTTTCTAAGTAACATGATTGATAAAAGTATTAATTCGGAGCGAAATAAGAAATGGTCTCAATTATTATCCAATTTAAAACCAGGTGATAAATCATTTTGGAAAATAAGCAGGAACTTGCGAGGAAAAGGAAAAAAATCAAATCGCTCACTTTAAAGTTGGAAATACAAAAATCACATCTGATAATGCTGAAGTCCTGGCAAATACATTTGTCCAAACAAATAACCTCACTTCGAACTATAACCACTCGGCAGATACACTAATAAATACAACAGTAAATAATTTTAAAAAGGAAAACCCCAGTTCTGAATCTGCAATTTATACATCTCTTGAAGAAGTAATGAATATTGTCTCATCAATAAAACCCTCAAAATCCCCTGGTTTTGACAATGTTCCCAACCTGCTCTTAAAGAAACTACCACTCAAAGCTCTAAAATTACTGGTTATAATATTTAACAGCTGCATCAAACTCAACTATTTCCCAAATCATTTCAAAAATGCTAAGGTTATAGCCATAAACAAACCTAGTAAGCCAAAAAATAACCCAAACAGCTACAGACCTATTAGTCTATTAAGTAACTTAGGTAAAATATTTGAAAAAATACTACATTCTCGTCTTAGTGAATTTGTAACGACCAGTTCTATTGTTGCCAAAGAACAATTTGGATTTAAAAAAGGGCATAGCACTACGCACCAAATAAACAGAATCAAAAATCAAATAATCACAAATAAAAACAATAAACGTTCAACGGGTCTAATATTGTTAGATATTGAAAAAGCGTTTGACACCGTTTGGCATAATGGCCTAGTATTTAAACTTCTTGATGCAAATATACCAAAATATTTATGCAAACTTATTTCAGATTTCATTCACGGCAGAAACTTTAAAGTTGCGATTAATAATGAAACATCATCTCCAAAAACCATTACCACAGGGTTACCTCAAGGATCTGTCTTGTCGCCATTGCTTTACTCGATATATACATCCGATTTTAAAGTCCCGAAATATATGAAAATTGCTTATTACGCAGATGATACTGCGTTAATTTCTTCAAGCAAACTTACAAGCGCACTCCTGAAGAAAATGGAAAAGGGACTTGTAAATTGCAGTAAATATTTTCACAAATGAAAAATCAAAATTAATCCAAACAAGACCCAAGCAATAATTTTTCCATTCAACAAATCTCCCAAAAGACTGAGAAGACGTCATCTTCTTATTGGAAATAATACCATAAATGTACTTAACGATGTCAAATATCTCGGAGTTATCTTGGACAAAAAGCTTACATTTAAACAACATATTATGGCTACGTGTCAAAAAGCTATAAAATCATTTAAAGCATTATGGCCACTACTAAACAGAAGGTCATTTCTAAACCCCAAAAACAAAAATCCACTCTTCAAAAGTGTTATAAGGCCGATATTAACATACGCGTGTCCTATTTGGAGTGACGCTGCCAACTGCCACCTAAAACGCTTACAAATTATACAAAACAAATGTCTTAAAATGATAAATAAAAAGCCCTGGAGGTATCCTACAAATCTTCTTCATGAAGAAATAGGTTATGAAAAAATTATCGATTTCATAAAGGTGCTATTACATGATGTGTTTTTTACATATGTATGTACTGTCAAATTTTCCCACAAAAGTTGTACACATCGTGTGATACATATGAAACATTGTTTATGTACAATACATGAGGAAAGTCACATGTACATTTTTCAATTAGAGCAGGTTCTATTTTTGTATGACAAACATATGAAAATACAACACTGCTTGTGGCGAAAGAAAAACAGAGTAAATTATAAAGATTAATATTGAAAGAAAAATAAATAGTTTAATATTAATTAACAATTAAAAAATATATAAGTTTTTTTAACAATAAATTTTTGTAAATTCACAAATTAAATCAGCTGTTGTTTACATTTAGAGGTTATGTCATACGGAAATACATATGCATGTGTGATAGCAAAAATTTTGAGTCGTATGTAAAAGACAATTTTGACAGACATGAGGAATTTCATATGGATAAAAAAAGTGACAGTACATATGTAAAAAACACATCGTGTAATAGCACCTTAAAAAGGATTAATAACAATTACTTTACCAAAATTGAAAATTCCTCTTACCCACTGGTAAGAGAATGTAGAGGAATAACGTAAAATTAAAAAGAAATCAAATTGAAAATTATATGCTTATAGAGGTCTATTATTTCAAATAAACCTCCTATAAGCACATAAATATTTTTCAGATAGTATTTGAATTTATTAAATCATATAAAGGTTTTTTCCTCCCATTTTCCTTTAAAAATCATTAAAAATAATATAAATACTATTTAATATCTCTAGATCCTATGTATTATTTGTTGCAATATCTATATGTAAAGATAAGATCTCATATGTAAATATCAAAATTTGTTAAAATATGTAAATAAAGGAAGAATATTTAATTGAAAAAATTTCTAAGAAGATTTATATTCATTTCGTTCTTGACATCATTCGACATCATGTTGTAAAGATTAAATCCTTTGTAAAATAAAGATTTTTGTATTGCTGTTGTATCTGCTCTCTGTGGTCTAAAGGCATTCCTAAGGTTATTATTATTTAATTTATTAGTAGTATTTAAAATACTTTTCATTTCTCTGAAGATGTTTTACAAATAAATATAAATATCCTAAGGATCTATTGCATATTATTTCTTACATATCTAACAATATTTCTTTTAAAAACATTAAAATTTCTCTCATTTTTAATATAAATTGGTAGGCTATTATATATTTTAAGTCCTTTAAAAAATGGGGATTTTTGCATCGCACTTGTTGTTACTCTCATCAGTCTGAAATTACCCGTATTTCTAAGGCCATATGGCAGTATTTCCCCAACGTATGTTAACTGCTCCATTAAATATTCCGGTGCATTTTCCAATTTCATTTTTTGTATAAAGTTTATCGTGTTTAATTCCAGTCTTTGTCGAATGTTGAGCCATGTATCTAGCATGTGTTGTATTGGTGTATATTTGTTGCATCTTAATATCGTACGCATTGCTTTATTTTGTAACTTTTGTAATCTATCCATTTGTGTTTTATTGCAGCATGTGTATAAAATTGTTGAACCAAACTCAAAATGTGGTTTTATCACTGTGTTATATATATTTATAGCTGTTATTATTGAAACTTTGTTCCTTATTCTTTTAAAAAATCCAATTTTCTTGCCGATTTTTTTACATATAAATTCTATATGTTTTTTTAGTTTTAATTCTTTATCTATTATAAACCCAAGATATTTTATACTATCGACTTTTTCTATTATTTCGTTATTTATTTTAAATACTGATTCGCTTTTCATGTTAATTTCCATTAGTTTTGTTTTATTCTCATTTAGTTTTAGTTTATTCATTTTTAACCAGTTATTTATAGTTTTCATGTCTTCTGCTAAGTTCATGTAACATTGTTCATTTGTACTTGCTTCTGTAAAAATTAAAGTATCATCTGCATATAGTACTATTTCACATTTGTTTATAATGTTTGGCATATCATATATGTAAATAATAAATAATAGTGCTCCCAGTATTGAACGTTGTGGCACTCCGAATCCATTGCTTATCGGATCTGATTTAACCCCATTAACTTTTGTGATTTGTCTTCTATGTGTAATATATGATTTAAACCATTCCAATTCGTTTTCTGTGATACCGTACATATTTAGTTTTTGTATTAATATGTTTCTATCTATTGTTTCAAAAGCCCGTTTAAAATCCAAGAATACTGCCGTGATTTTTTTATTTTTCTCTACTAATTTCCATCGATTTATAACGTAATTAATGCTGTTTCGCACGAAAATTTCCTACGAAAACCAGATTGGTATTTTGAAAATAAGTTGTTTGTTTCCATATAGTTTTCCAATTGTTCTTTTACAACTTTTTCTATAATTTTCTCACATGTCTTTAGGGTATTTATTGGGCGAAACTCTTCACATTTTTTTGTTTTAGCAATTTTTTCAATTGGCGTTACCATTGATTCTTTCCAGTTATCGGGGAAAATTCCAGTTTCTAGTGATTTGTTTATTAAATTTAGCATAATATTGCCTGTTACGTTCCAGTTATCTATTATAATTTTTGTTGATACATTATTGTATTGTACATCTTGTATTGTTATTGCACGGAATTTAAATTTATGGTTTATCGTAGGTATTTGGTTAACGTATTGCACATATTCTATTTTATCTCTAATTCACTTAATACTATGGACAAAATATTGGTTAAAATGATATGCTATTTGATAGTTCTCCTTATATTCTATTTGGTTAAATATCACAGATTGAATCACATTTTTGTTTTTTTTAAGTACTAAGTCTTTAATTGCCTTCCACATCTGCTTTTGGTCTTTGGTATTGCTTATTTTATTATTAACATATTTGTCTTTTTCTTTATTAATTCTTGTTTTGTATATATTTCTTATTTCCTTATAAGCATTCCATGCTGCAATAGTATTTTCAGTTTTTGCCGTTTGATATTTACAAATTTTTTGTCTTTTAAGAATTTTTAGATCATTATTAAACCATTTGCTAGTGTTATTATTTTCTTTTATTACTTTTTTATATGTAAATTGTTTTATAGTGTTTTCTAGACATGAGTCAAAAAAGATAACATTATTATTTAAAATGTCATTTGTATTTCTACTTATTCTTTGGATTAATTCTCGGGAAAATACACTTTTATTATATTTAAATATTTCAATTTCTTTGGTATGAACTTGTTCATCATTTTCGTTATTAAAGTCTATTATTATATCTATTGATTCATGATCTGCTATCTTATTATACCCTATACCACTATGTGGTTTGGGTATAATGACTTTGTGCTGCTGTTTGTAACAACCAAAAATATTTGACCTAGACCCATCTTTAATTATACCGATCGAATCAGAATCACTTTCTGAGTTGATTTAACAATGTCCGTCCGTCCGTCCGTTTGTGTGTCCATGTAAAGCTTGTTATCAAACTGCAGGTCGCAAATATGAATATATTTTGATGAAATTTGGTATATAAGCTTTTATCGGCCATGGGATGAACGCTATTGAAATTGGTGAGAATCGGTCCATGTTCAGACCTAGCCCCCATACAAATTACACATATGAAATCGACATAAATTGCCATAAGATCCAAATTGTCATATATATCTTACTCAAATTGGGTTTGTATGCGTTCATTACATCCACTAATGAGTAGTCCAAAAATGATCCCTTTGACCCCATATAGAGCTGCTTCTCGATCTGCACTTAAATCTATTAATAAACAAAAATATTGCATGGATTCTTCTCAAATTTTGTTTGTATATATTTTTGCAAAATACAAGAGACTTTACCAAACATGATCAGGATCGGTCCATTTTTGGACCTAGTCCCTTTATAGATATATCATCCGATATGAACTTTTTCATATCTGCAGCCAAAAAAATTAATAAAAATCCCACTCAAATTTGGTTTTTTGCTTATTTTCAATGTCCAGTTAGTTGGGCCTAAGAGATAGGGTTTCTAAACGCATGGTGTAGGGTATCGTATAGTCGGTCTAGACCGACTATAATTTTCTTACTTGTTTTTATTATTATTTTTTACTGTTATTTTTTTGTTGTTCGTTATGATGTAATCAATTAATGTTCTAGAATTTGCTGTTATTCTTGTATATTCCGAAACAATTTGTGTAAGACCGTTATCATTTAGAATACTCTCCATTTTGCTTTGGTATGTTCCTTCTTTGCACCAGTCTATGTTGAAGTCTCCTGCTATTAATATTTCACAGTTCTGTTCATCCAGTTCTTCTAAAGTTTCTTCAAATGCTTCAAAAAATTCAATTTCCCTACAATTTGGTGATCTATATACTGCCATTAATATGAAAAATATTTTTTTGTATTTAGCTGTACACACATTTATCCAGTATTTTGAGTTATTTACTTTTTCGAAAAGGCTTGTTATAGTCCATTGATTTTTAAAGTAGCTTATCACACCACCAGTTCTTGTCGAGTTGGAAAATGTACTTGTATGTTTATATCCTTGAAGTTCTATCTCCTTTTCATCAATTTCTTCAGTCATGTGCGTTTCAGTCAGTATAATGAAATCTGGATTTTCGATTGCCGCTATTATTTCCAATTGGTTATAGTTGTTAATTAGACCTTGTATATTTGTATATATTCCTCGAATGTGCTTTGGTTGTTAGGAATTTAAACCAATTTTTCTTTTTTATACCCTATACCACTATGTGGTTTGGGTATAATGACTTTGTGCTGCTGTTTGTAACAACCAAAAATATGTGACCTAGACCCATCTTTAATTATACCGATCGAATCAGAATCACTTTCTGAGTTGATTTAACAATGTCCGTCCGTCCGTCCGTCCGTCCGTCTGTGTGTCCATGTAAACCTTGTAATCAAACTGCAGGTCGCAAATATGAATATATTTTGATGAAATTTGGTATATAAGCTTCTATCGGCCATGGGATGAACGCTATTGAAATTGGTGAGAATCAGTCCATGTTCAGACCTAGCCCCCATACAAATTACCCCTATGAAATCGACATAAATTGTCATAAGATCCAAATTGTCATATAGATCTTACTCAAATTGGGTTTATATGCGTTCATTACATCCATTAATGAGTAGTCCAAAAATGATCCCTTTGGGCCCATATAGAGCTGCGCTTCCCGATTTTCACTTAAATCTATTAAAAAACAAAAATATTGCACTGATTCTTCTCAAATTTCGTTTGTATATATTTTTGCAAAATACAAGAGACTTTACCAAACATGATCAGGATCGGTCCATTTTTGGACCTAGTCCCCATATAGATATAGCATCCGATATGAACTTTTTCATATCTGCAGCCAAAAAAATAAATAAAAATCCCACTCAAATTTGGTTTTGCTTATTTTCTATGTCCAGTTAGTTGAGCCTAAGAGATAGGGTTTCTAAACGCATGGTATAGGGTATCGTATAGTCGGTCTAGACCGACTATAATTTTCTTACTTGTTTAATATTAAGTTTATTTTGGTAAACGGAGCATTTTTTATCCATTGTATAATGATTTTCTTCCAGGCCTAAGTTTAGCTTTTTATTTATTTTAACACAATTTATACATTTTTTGATATCTTCTTTATCACATACATTTGTTTTATGGTTTCCATGGCATCCCAGACATACTTCACCATTTTTACACTCGCTGTGTTTGTGATTATACCCTTTACATTTAAAACATTGCAGTATTTCGGTTCCATCGAACACTCTGCATTTCTCCTATCCTATATTAATTTTTTGTGCCGCTATCACATTTTTGTATGATTCGACATCCAGATTACATTTAACGTTATATATTGTTCTATTGTTCCTTTTAAATTCATACATTCTAACAATTTTCATTTCACTCCCTTTAAGCATTGGATTTTGTTTCTTTAATTTATCTAATAACTCATTTTCCGAAAATTTGAAAGTCATGTCCGTTATTGTAATTGCCATTTCTATTGGGTTGGGAATCTTTATTTCGTAGCCTTCATTCATCTCATTTTGAATAGCTTCTTTTATTTTTTCTCTTTCTTCAATAGTATCGGTTTGGGCTTAAGTCTAGTTTAGGGGCGATGCCCCGATCGGTTCAAAATTTTTACCACTTATAAAACTTTTTAATGTGATTCCAGGGAAATATTTTTTTTTTGTCGGTCGAGCCTATTTTCCGAGTGATGGACCCCCAAAGTTTTGATATTGACTAGTGTATAACTTTGTTATTTAGTATCGGATTTCGACATATCGTTGGAAAGCTTATTTGAGCGCCTTCTATGTGGCATTTTAAAATTTGAAATCCATTAACCCATTATGAACCTATTGCAAATTTTGCATTTTTGTGAGAGAGTATTTTTTTTAATATGGGATTATCTCATAAATAGACGTATGTAATGTATGGTTTTATATTAACTGAATAAAAGGTAGGTCCACAAGCTTTATTTTGATGTATCTCATGGCAACTTAACCCTTTCAGAACCGGATATATTTGGTATTGTATCGCGCGATTTTTTCTAAAAAATTTTCATAATAGGACGGATGAAGAATTTTGTTGTGTTGTTTTAAAGCGCTGCAGGCTAGAATTAGGAATAAATTTTTCAAAAAGCCTTAAAAATGAAGATAAAATACCAAATATATCCGGTTCTGAAAGGGTTAAGTTGCCATGAGATACATCAAAATAAAGCTTGTGGACCTACCTTTTATTCAGTTAATATAAAACCATACATTACATACGTCTATTTATGAGATAATCCCATATTAAAAAAATACTCTCTCACAAAAATGCAAAATTTGCAATAGGTTCATAATGGGTTAATGGATTTCAAATTTTAAAATACCACATAGAAGGCGCTCAAATAAGTTTTCCAACGATATGTCGAAATCCGATACTAAATAACAAAGTTATACACTAGTCAATATCAAAACTTTGGGGGTCCATCACTCGGAAAATAGGCTCGACCGACAAAAAAAAAAATATTTCCCTGGAATCACATTAAAAAGTTTTATAAGTGGTAAAAATTTTGAACCGATCGGGGCATCGCCCCTAAACTAGACTTAAGCCCAAACCGATACTATTGAAGAAAGAGAAAAAATAAAAGAAGCTATTCAAAATGAGATGAATGAAGGCTACGAAATAAAGATTCCCAACCCAATAGAAATGGCAATTACAATAACGGACATGACTTTCAAATTTTCGGAAAATGAGTTATTAGATAAATTAAAGAAACAAAATCCAATGCTTAAAGGGAGTGAAATAAAAATTGTTAGAATGTATGAATTTAAAAGGAACAATAGAACAATCTATAACGTTAAATGTAATCTGGATGTCGAATCATACAAAAATGTGATAGCGGCACAAAAAATTAATATAGGATGGGAGAAATGCAGAGTGTTCGATGGAACCGAAATACTGCAATGTTTTAAATGTAAAGGGTATAATCACAAACACAGCGAGTGTAAAAATGATGAAGTATGTCTGAGATGCCATGGAAACCATAAAACAAATGTATGTGATAAAGAAGATATCAAAAAATGTATAAATTGTGTTAAAATAAAAAGCTAAACTTAGGCCTGGAAGAAAATCATTATACAATGGATAAAAAATGCTCCGTTTACCAAAATAAACTTAATATTAAACAAGTAAGAAAATTATAGTCGGTCTAGACCGACTATACGATACCCTATACCATGCGTTTAGAAACCCTATCTCTTAGGCTCAACTAACTGGACATAGAAAATAAGCAAAACCAAATTTGAGTGGGATTTTTATTAATTTTTTTGGCTGCAGATATGAAAAAGTTCATATCGGATGCTATATCTATATGGGGACTAGGTCCAAAAATGGACCGATCCTGATCATGTTTGGTAAAGTCTCTTGTATTTTGCAAAAATATATACAAACAAAATTTGAGAAGAATCAGTGCAATATTTTTGTTTTTTAATAGATTTAAGTGAAAATCGGGAAGCAGCTCTATATGGGCCCAAAGGGATCATTTTTGGACTACTCATTAATGGATGTAATGAACGCATATAAACCCAATTTGAGTAAGATCTATATGACAATTTGGATCTTATGACAATTTATGTCGATTTCATAGGGGTAATTTGTATGGGGGCTAGGTCTGAACATGGACCGATTCTCACCAATTTCAATAGCGTTCATCCCATGGCCGATAGAAGCTTATATACCAAATTTCATCAAAATATATTCATATTTGCGACCTGCAGTTTGATTACAAGGTTTACATGGATACACAGACGGACGGACGGACGGACGGACGGACGGACATTGTTAAATCAACTCAGAAAGTGATTCTGATTCGATCGGTATAATTAAAGATGGGTCTAGGTCACATATTTTTGGTTGTTACAAACAGCAGCACAAAGTCATTATACCCAAACCACATAGTGGTATAGGGTATAAAAAAGAAAAATTGGTTTAAATTCCTAACAACCAAAGCACATTCGAGGAATATATACAAATATACAAGGTCTAATTAACAACTATAACCAATTGGAAATAATAGCGGCAATCGAAAATCCAGATTTCATTATACTGACTGAAACGCACATGACTGAAGAAATTGATGAAAAAGAGATAGAACTTCAAGGATATAAACATACAAGTACATTTTCCAACTCGACAAGAACTGGTGGTGTGATAAGCTACTTTAAAAATCAATGGACTATAACAAGCCTTTTCGAAAAAGTAAATAACTCAAAATACTGGATAAATGTGTGTACAGCTAAATACAAAAAAATATTTTTCATATTAATGGCAGTAATAGATCACCAAATTGTAGGGAAATTGAATTTTTTGAAGCATTTGAAGAAACTTTAGAAGAACTGGATGAACAGAACTGTGAAATATTAATAGCAGGAGACTTCAACATAGACTGGTGCAAAGAAGGAACATACCAAAGCAAAATGGAGAGTATTCTAAATGATAACGGTCTTACACAAATTGTTTCGGAATATACAAGAATAACAGCAAATTCTAGAACATTAATTGATTACATCATAACGAACAACAAAAAAATAACAGTAAAAAATAATAATAAAAACAAGTAAGAAAATTATAGTCGGTCTAGACCGACTATACGATACCCTACACCATGCGTTTAGAAACCCTATCTCTTAGGCCCAACTAACTGGACATTGAAAATAAGCAAAAAACCAAATTTGAGTGGGATTTTTATTAATTTTTTTGGCTGCAGATATGAAAAAGTTCATATCGGATGCTATATCTATAAAGGGACTAGGTCCAAAAATGGACCGATCCTGATCATGTTTGGTAAAGTCTCTTGTATTTTGCAAAAATATATACAAACAAAATTTGAGAAGAATCCATGCAATATTTTTGTTTATTAATAGATTTAAGTGAAGATCGAGAAGCAGCTCTATATGGGGTCAAAGGGATCATTTTTGGACTACTCATTAGTGGATGTAATGAACGCATACAAACCCAATTTGAGTAAGATATATATGACAATTTGGATCTTATGGCAATTTATGTCGATTTCATATGTGTAATTTGTATGGGGGCTAGGTCTGAACATGGACCGATTCTCACCAATTTCAATAGCGTTCATCCCATGGCCGATAAAAGCTTATATACGAAATTTCATCAAAATATATTCATATTTGCGACCTGCAGTTTGATAACAAGCTTTACATGGACACACAGACGGACGGACGGACGGACATTGTTAAATCAACTCAGAAAGTGATTCTGATTCGATCGGTATAATTAAAGATGGGTCTAGGTCAAATATTTTTGGTTGTTACAAACAGCAGCACAAAGTCATTATACCCAAACCACATAGTGGTATAGGGTATAATAAGATAGCAGATCATGAATCAATAGATATAATAATAGACTTTAATAACGAAAATGATGAACAAGTTCATACCAAAGAAATTGAAATATTTAAATATAATAAAAGTGTATTTTCCCGAGAATTAATCCAAAGAATAAGTAGAAATACAAATGACATTTTAAATAATAATGTTATCTTTTTTGACTCATGTCTAGAAAACACTATAAAACAATTTACATATAAAAAAGTAATAAAAGAAAATAATAACACTAGCAAATGGTTTAATAATGATCTAAAAATTCTTAAAAGACAAAAAAATTGTAAATATCAAACGGCAAAAACTGAAAATACTATTGCAGCATGGAATGATTATAAGGAAATAAGAAATATATACAAAACAAGAATTAATAAAGAAAAAGACAAATATGTTAATAATAAAATAAGCAATACCAAAGACCAAAAGCAGATGTGGAAGGCAATTAAAGACTTAGTACTTAAAAAAAACAAAAATGTGATTCAATCTGTGATATTTAACCAAATAGAATATAAGGAGAACTATCAAATAGCATATCATTTTAACCAATATTTTGTCCATAGTATTAAGTCAATTAGAGATAAAATAGAATATGTGCAATACGTTAACCAAATACCTACGATAAACCATAAATTTAAATTCCGTGCAATAACAATACAAGAACTAAAAAGTATATGTAAAGACCTAAAAAACAAACCCGACTACAATAATGTATCAACAAAAATTATAATAGATAACTGGAACGTAACAGGCAATATTATGCTAAATTTAATAAACAAATCACTAGAAACTGGAATTTTCCCCGATAACTGGAAAGAATCAATGGTAACGCCAATTGAAAAAATTGCTAAAACAAAAAAATGTGAAGAGTTTCGCCCAATAAATACCCTAAAGACATGTGAGAAAATTATAGAAAAAGTTGTAAAAGAACAATTGGAAAACTATATGGAAACAAACAACTTATTTTCAAAATACCAATCTGGTTTTCGTAGGAAATTTTCGTGCGAAACAGCATTAATTACGTTATAAATCGATGGAAATTAGTAGAGAAAAATAAAAAAATCACGGCAGTATTCTTGGATTTTAAACGGGCTTTTGAAACAATAGATAGAAACATATTAATACAAAAACTAAATATGTACGGTATCACAGAAAACGAATTGGAATGGTTTAAATCATATATTACACATAGAAGACAAATCACAAAAGTTAATGGGGTTAAATCAGATCCGATAAGCAATGGATTCGGAGTGCCACAACGTTCAATACTGGGAGCACTATTATTTATTATTTACATAAATGATATGCCAAACATTATAAACAAATGTGAAATAGTACTATATGCAGATGATACTTTAATTTTTACAGAAGCAAGTACAAATGAACAATGTTACATGAACTTAGCAGAACACATGAAAACTATAAATAACTGGTTAAAAATGAATAAACTAAAACTAAATGAGAATAAAACAAAACTAATGGAAATTAACATGAAAAGCGAATCAGTATTTAAAATAAATAACGAAATAATAGAAAAAGTCGATAGTATAAAATATCTTGGGTTTATAATAGATAAAGAATTAAAACTAAAAAAACATATAGAATTTATATGTAAAAAAATCGGCAAGAAAATTGGATTTTTTAAAAGAATAAGGAACAAAGTTTCAATAATAACAGCTATAAATATATATAACACAGTGATAAAACCACATTTTGAGTTTGGTTCAACAATTTTATACACATGCTGCAATAAAACACAAATGGATAGATTACAAAAGTTACAAAATAAAGCAATGCGTACGATATTAAGATGCAACAAATATACACCAATACAACACATGCTAGATACATGGCTCAACATTCGACAAAGACTGGAATTAAACACGATAAACTTTATACAAAAAATGAAATTGGAAAATGCACCGGAATATTTAATGGAGCAGTTAACATACGTTGGGGAAATACTGCCATATGGCCTTAGAAATACGGGTAATTTCAGAATGATGAGAGTAACAACAAGTGCGATGCAAAAATCCCCATTTTTTAAAGGACTTAAAATATATAATAGCCTACCAATTTATATTAAAAATGAGAGAAATTTTAATGTTTTTAAAAGAAATATTGTTAGATATGTAAGAAATAATATGCAATAGATCCTTAGGATATTTATATTTATTTGTAAAACATCTTCAGAGAAATGAAAAGTATTTTAAATACTACTAATAAATTAAATAATAATAACCTTAGGAATGCCTTAACACCACAGAGAGCAGATACAACAGCAATACAAAAATCTTTATTTTACAAAGGATTTAATCTTTACAACATGATGTCGAATGATGTCAAGAACGAAATGAATATAAATCTTTTTAGAAATTTTTTCAATTAAATATTCTTCCTTTATTTACATATTTTAACAAATTTTGATATTTACATATGAGATCTTATCTTTACATATAGATATTGCAACAAATAATACATAGGATCTAGAGATATTAAATAGTATTTATATTATTTTTAATGATTTTTAAAGGAAAATGGGAGGAAAAAACCTTTATATGATTTAATAAATTCAAATACTACCTGAAAAATATTTATGTGCTTATAGGAGGTTTATTTGAAATAATAGACCTCTATAAGCATATAATTTTCAATTTGATTTCTTTTTAATTTTACGTTATTCCTCTACATTCTCTTACCAGTGGGTAAGAGGAATTTTCAATTTTGGTAAAGTAATTGTTATTAATCCTTTTTAAGGTGCTATTACACGATGTGTTTTTTACATATGTACTGTCACTTTTTTTATCCATATGAAATTCCTCATGTCTGTCAAAATTGTCTTTTACATACGACTCAAAATTTTTGCTATCACACATGCATATGTATTTCCGTATGACATAACCTCTAAATGTAAATAACAGCTGATTTAATTTGTGAATTTACAAAAATTTATTGTTAAAAAAAGTTATATATTTTTTAATTGTTAATTAATATTAAACTATTTATTTTTCTTTCAATATTAATCTTTATAATTTACTCTGTTTTTCTTTCGCCACAAGCAGTGTTGTATTTTCATATGTTTGTCATACAAAAATAGAACCTGCTCTAATTGAAAAATGTACATGTGACTTTCCTCATGTATTGTACATAAACAATGTTTCATATGTATCACACGATGTGTACAACTTTTGTGGGAAAATTTGACAGTACATACATATGTAAAAAACACATCATGTAATAGCACCTTTATGAAATCGATAATTTTTTCATAACCTATTTCTTCATGAAGAAGATTTGTAGGATACCTCCAGGGCTTTTTATTTATCATTTTAAGACATTTGTTTTGTATAATTTGTAAGCGTTTTAGGTGGCAGTTGGCAGCGTCACTCCAAATAGGACACGCGTATGTTAATATCGGCCTTATAACACTTTTGAAGAGTAGATTTTTGTTTTTGGGGTTTAGAAATGACCTTCTGTTTAGTAGTGGCCATAATGCTTTAAATGATTTTATAGCTTTTTGACACGTAGCCATAATATGTTGTTTAAATGTAAGCTTTTTGTGGTGGACCCCCAAAGTTTTGATATTGACTAGTGTATAACTTTGTTATTTTGTATCGGATTTCGACATATCGTTGGAAAGCTTATTTGAGCGCCTTCTATGTGGTATTTTAAAATTTGAAATCCATTAACCCATTATGAACCTATTTCAAATTTTCCATTTTTGTGAGAGAGTATTTTTTTTAATATGGGATTATCTCATAAATAGACGTATGTAATGTATGGTTTTATATTAACTGAATAAAAGGTAGGTCCACAAGCTTTATTTTGATGTATCTCATGGCAACTTAACCCTTTCAGAACCGGATATATTTGGTATTTTATCTTCATTTTTAAGGCTTTTTGAAAAATTTATTCCTAATTCTAGCCTGCAGCGCTTTAAAACAACACAACAAAATTCTTCATCCGTCCTATTATGAAAATTTTGTAGAAAAAATCGCGCGATTTTTTCTAAAAAATTTTCGCCTGCGGCGCTTTAAAATGCGACAACTAATTTTTTATATTTTTTAAAACAACACAACAAAATTCTTTATCCGTCCTATTATGAAAATTTTTTAGAACAAATCGCGCGATTTTTTCTAAAAAATTTTCGCATGCGGCGCTTTAAAATGAGACAACTAATTGTTTATATTTTTTATAACAACACAACAAAATTCTTTATCAGTCCTATTATCAAAATTTTTTAAATCAATAAAGTTGCCACAATTTAAAAAAATAATATAAATTTTAACTACCTTCGAAATACAAATATATTTTCCAAAAAGCATTACAAATATGACTAAATATATAAAATAAATACACAAATAAAATAAAAAAATATCAAAAATCCATAAAATATATTTTTCAAAAAGCATAAAAATGTAGATAAAATACCAAATATGTCCGGTTCTGAAAGGGTTAAGTGGTCATGAGATACATCAAAATAAAACTTATGGACCTACCTTTTATTCAGTTAATATAAAACCATATATGATATATCTCTATTTATGAGATAATCCCATATTAAAAAAAAAACTCACAAAAATGCAAAATTTTAAGTAGGTTCACAATGGGTTAATGGATTTCAAATACCAAATAGAAGGCCCTCAAATAAGCTTTCCAGCGATATATATATTGTCGAAATCCGATGCTAAATAACAAAGTTATACACTAGTCAATATCAAAACTTTGGGGGTCCATAACTCGGAAAATAGGCTCGACCGACAAAAAAAAATATTTCCCTGGAATCACCCCAAAAGCCCCTACCCCCTCCAAAATAAAACTAAAATATCGGGGCATCGCCCCTAAACTAGACTTGTTCCTCGGTTTGAATAACTACAGTTCCGTTTTTTCTATTTTCTACATTTGATATTTGTAAATTTACCGGATTGACCTTTTTATTTAGCTCCATTTTGGTTTTTTCTACCCCTGTTTTTCTTTCGGTTTTATAATTAAAGGTATCTTTTTTACTACCTCTGGCATCACTATATTTTTTCGCACCGATTGAGCATATGATATATTATTTTCTTTTTGGCTATTTTCTTCTATCACCTTCTTTATTTCATTACACGCTATAATGTTTTTTTCAATAGAGTTGTGCATTTCGTTATTTTTATTTCCAAAGTCATTTATTGTTCCACATAATTTTCTAACTTCTTCGACATTTTTTCACATATTTTTTGCGCTTTATCAATTTTTTTAAATCTGTCTTTATATCTCTTTTCAATCGCCTCCAATAGTTGTTTAAGTTCTTTCTCATTTTGTTTCATTGATGTTTTAAATTCATTTTTATATTCTTGTAAGTTTATATTCTTGTGTACTAGACCTGCCCTTATTTCTATGAAGATTTTTCAAAATGGCGGCGCATAGGAGAGTAGGGTCCAAGTTTCCATTTTATGCCACAATGCTCCATGTAAAATTTGGGCTCGATCCGACAACTCTAAGTGGACCCAAAATTGAGTTGAATAATAAGACAAGGTTTTATTATAAAAAATTAGGAACTTTATTCGGCATTTTTGGAAAAAACTCAATTTTGGAAACAGTTTTGTCAATATTTTGTAATTTTTTTATTTTTACGTTATTTTTCACTAAATTACCTTTTCACTAAGCTATTACTCAGAAAAATCTGATAAAAAATAAAGGTACAATATCTTTAACATTAACTAAATATGTTTTTTTGAACGATGGATATTTTTTGCGATAAGCTTCAACAACTTGCAATAAGAATTGCTTTTCGTCTTCTTTGTTGGTCAATATCCGATTATAGTCCTTCATGAACTTCACTCCTCTTTCAGCGGTGTCATTAACGACGGCTAAATTTTTGCAGAAAACGCGGCCTTCTTTAAAACTCTCGTTGGTTTCCCATGTTGATGGGTCAAATTCCAAAAACTCCGGCGACAAACCGAACCGCACAAAGAAATTGTTAGTCTTGTTTGAAATGAAGTCGCTCAATCTATGGTTCGCGAATGCTTGCGGTTTTGAAACGGTCCGATTTTGATCCACTTTAATAATAGGCTCATCGTATACAAGGCGCTCAACCATTTTTCTTTTCTGTTCAAGGGAAACATTCGAGTCAAAGAAAGCCAAAGCCATTGGTTCTGCTGATAAATACCACATGTGGTTACTCATCTTCTTCAATATGGCAGCAGAAACTGGAGCATCAATTTGAGCGTATTCAATGGCATCTCGTATGAAATTGAAATCCTGGTTTGGAGCATTGATTGGATTTGTACAACCAATCCATGCACGAATGTAGATTCGCGCCAAGAAAATGCACACGTCGCGCAATCCACTCAGTTCTCTGGCCGTCAATGTGAAATGGTTGCGGAAAAGGAAAATTTTGAGTGCATAAATGCCTTTTGCCATCCATCGCGCGTTGCTGGTAGCGCCAGGAGAACGGAAGCTACCACAATGTGTTTCACCCAAGAAAACAGCAACCAGTTGGAGAAACTTTATATAATCATTACGAGGGTGACGTTCTTTCAACTGCTGATTGCAGTAATTTCTGATGCCGGCTTGTTCGTTCATCCGGGGGAATTTTTGAACCAACGATTTCGTCCTCGACACCATGCTGGAATGCAGTCTGGTCAAGACTCTTCCAGACTTTCGCGAATTTCTCGAACAATTGAACTTCAGGACCGCTGCTTGTCGACAATTTCACTTCAAAAACCTGGCGCAGAACGATTTCGTAAATATGATGGCGACAGTCCAAGTGCAGCAGTTCTCGACGGCAATACTGTGGTTTCTGCAAGATAGTGCAAGCGCCAGTGAGAGCTCCAGTGTTACTGGAGGTCGTGTCGAATGACATTGCTTCAACTCGATCGGCAATGTTCCAACGAACCAACAGATTGTAAACAGCGTCAGCTATATCTTTTCCGCTTGAAGATTTTATTTGAGGTGTTCCAAGGAACTTCGAAGTCCCATAATAGCTGACCATAACCGCAACTCTCTCAACTTTTGTGCTGCCTACAAGGTCAGCCAACATTTTGCCGTCCCAATGTACGACAAGCGGCTTATTAATACTTAGCTGTTTAGGGGAAGAGACGAATGACTTATAACTACTTATATCGCTAACTATAAATAATACTAAATTACGTTTTCTACGAATTCGGTGTGGATAACTTCTGCTTCCTTCCGGCGGTTTTCTCGACAATATCGATTAATCGTGGTTCGGTTAATAGCCAGCTCGTCTACGGAATAATTCAATGCATCGGCGCAGGCTATCAACACATTGGATCGGTTAGCTTGGCGTGGTCAAGCGCAGAAGCAAGTCGTGGCGTTATAAAATTGCTACGACCTCTCTTCTGTACACTTTTGTACGGTTCAACGATGTCACCAGCTGTGGCATCGGCAGTGCGCTCCTCAATTGCTTCACCCACGTCCTCAGCTTTTTCATCAATTCCTTCCATAACCTCAACCTCACCATCACTCGATTCTGTATATTGGCCGGCAGCAAAAAGTTTAAAATGTGTTATGTATTACATAAATCAATAAGATAGAAAATGACATAAAGCCAAATACGAACCACTATCTTCCGACTTGGACATTTCTTCAAATTTCCGCTTTCTCTGCTTCTCTTTCTCCTTTCGTTCCGATGCTCTTTTTTCTCGCATAAATAAAAGCATATCGCAGCCAATCATGCATGCATCCCGGGCGTCCTGGTTGTCGTTGTAGAATGAGAAACTTCTTATCTTCTTCAATTCGAATTGTTTTTAGGGCATCTGCAGTCGCAATAACAAACAAATTGTCCAGATCGTTGGTAAATGCAAGCTCCTTTTGTTTCCAAGCCACAGATCTCTTGCAAGCGGGCACTTTTTGTATATCTTTCCACGTATTGTACAATTTCAACAATTTCTCCGCGCATCTTGTTCCGTATCGTGTTGGAATTCGTGCTTGTTGCCAGAAAATATACACAGCATCGAGCGTTAATTTTGCACTTTCCTTTGCGTCGAGTTTCACAAAACGCATGTTATGAAAGAAGACCTGTAGGACTTGCCTATTGGACTGTTCTGCCCACTAAGTCTATGTTGTAGAGCGATTGAACGGTTTGACGCGTTTGTACCGAGGAAATTGCTGATGCAGAAGCCGATGCAGGTTTTGATGTTGATGGTTCTGACATTATAATTGTAACAACCTATAATAACAAAATAATAACAATTATAATTTGGTTTACAACAATTAACTTTGGTACTTTATTATTTTGGTTTACTTCTTTAGCACAATTAAGTAACTCACTGGTTGGCTGTTCTCATACGACTGACTCCAAACGTCTACTCATTCGTTTGACAGTTGTTCTCTCGTTCTTAGGCTGGTTGTGTGTGAGTGTGTGTGTCTCGAAACCGGTTGTCACATTAATTAAATCAGATCACGGTATTTTGCAGGAAAATGTAATAACTAATTCAGAAGTAAGCAGTAACGCAGTTATGCTAAATAACAATGCCACTAGAGATGTGCGCGTAACGTGATTTTTCCGCCTCAGGCGTGTTTAACATGTAATTTATTGGAGAATAACGTAAAAATAAGAAAATTACAAAATATTGACAAAACTGTTTCCAAAATTGAGTTTTTTCCAAAAATGCCGAATGAAGTTCCTAATTTCTTATAATAAAACCTTGTCTTATTATTCAACTCAATTTTGGGTCCACTTAGAGTCGTCGGATCGAGCCCAAATTTTACGTGGAGCATTGTGGCATAAAATGGAAACTTTTTGGACCCTACTCTCCTATGCGCCGCCATTTTGAAAAATAAGGGCATGTCTATTGTGCACACCATTTTGGATTTCGTTTATGACCAAATCAACATTGCGAATATATTGTATACAGTCGTCGCATATAAATCTCACAAAATTTTTGGCATCCAAAATTCCCATGGAGTATTGATCGGTGCCTGAGCATTTGACTGACACATGATAGACCTTGTCGCATACACCGTTACATCTTATTCTCGTTTCACCCCGAATCGACGCTCTGCACGCGCTGCACTCGACCATCTCATTGAGATTTTTTTCGCTTAAGAACAAAATTTTTCTTTTCTTAGCTTTTTTAATAAACTTTATTATACGCCCGTTCTAATATTCTTTATATTTGTGTTTTATAGTCTTTTTTCTATTTTTAAACACTTAAATATATTTATTTTTTATTATTTTTACAGTTTTTAATTTTTTTGCTTGTTTACTTGCTATAAGGTTATAAGGTTGAACATCTCCAACATATCTAATTTGTTCGATCAAGTAATCTGGTGCTCTTCCCATTCTCATTTTTTGCATAAAGAATATTGTATTAAGTTGCAGCCTTTGTTGGATGTTTAGCCATTTCAGTGCGTCTAACCGAACTGAACAGCATGTAAATAATATGGTTGACCGTACTCAAAATGAGGTTTTATCGTTAATATTGTTACCCTGTTTTTTAAACGTTTAAAAAACCCCGATTTTCTTGCCAATTTTCTTTCATATGTATGTATTCGACATGATCTTTAAAGTTTAAATCTTTGTCAATTAAGAAACCCAGATATTTTATATTATTCACTTTTTCTATTACATTATTTATTTTGAATGTTATGTTTGTGTTCATATTGATTTCCATTAATTTAGTCAGTTCGAATCTAACTCTCTTTACGAACGGTTGTGTAAAAAATCAAAGCGCTTAGAGTACAACTATTTAAAATTAAAAACAAGTGTATATTTTTGTTTTTGCAATTGCCTATTCTTGATCTCATTTGAACTCAGTGGTAGACAATCCATCTTAAAACAGGAATAAAAATTTTGCGATGGCCCGAGGGGCCAAATCTTCATCAAAAAGAAAGCTTGTGAATAAGAAGATGACAAAACTTCCTCCGGGTTTTGTTAACCCGAACATGGCGTCAACTTCAAGCAACAGATTTAGCCTGCTTGCTGGCCTCAATGATATGGACGTAACTCCCGTATCAAATATTAACGATGTTAAGGAACACAAACCTCCACCCATTGTTGTAGAAGCTAACGCTTCATTTACAGAAATACAAAAGCTGCTTGGTAAGGATTGCATTTTCAAACGTACTTCAATTGGTACCAAAATTTTTGCTCCTAGTAATAAAATGTACGAATGTTACAAGCAAATACTTAAAGAGAATAAGATGGAGTTTCATTCTTATGGCTCCAAATAAAATAGGTTATACACCACCTTTTTACACGGTTTACCCCGCATAAGCTCTGAGGAAATCTCCAAGGAGCTAAAAAACTACAACCTAACCCCCTCTTCCGTAACTGAAATAGTCACCAAATTCAGTTCAAACAATAATGCAGTTTATAAAGTTCAATTTGTTCGTAAAAATTTTAATCCAACTGCTTTAAAAAATGTACGAACAATTTCTAATATTATAATTTCTTGGAAAAAATACAAATCGAAAACCAAGAACAAACCAACTCAATGCTGGAACTGCTTGATGTATGGCCATGGCGGTGAACATTGCCATCGAAGTGCTGCATGTATGATATGTGCAGAACAACATCATACAAGTGTGTGTCCGTTTAACACAAATGAAAAAATGCCATCTGCTTTTACATGTTTTAATTGCAAAAAACAAGGAAAAGAGAGAACTGATCACTCTGCAAACGATATCAACTGTCCGTTACGTTCTCTCTATTTGGAAACTAGAACAAGAGTTACTTCTAAAAGTCCGAATAAAAGCAGACAACTACAAAATAACTCATTTCAATTTAATGTGGGAGATTTTCCTAATTTAAGAAACAACAACACAAATTGTAACAATAACATCAATAATAACAGCAAAGCTACATATGCTAACCAGCTGAAAACAAACAACGATTTATTTAGCATTGATGAGCTTTTTGATATTTTCACTACAGCTATGGATGATTTGCATAGGTGTACCTCAAAAGTACAACAAATGAAAGTTGTAATGTCAATGGTAAAATACGCCCATGGATTATACTAATAATTTAAACGAATTCAAAATGCTTCACTTGAATGCCAATGGCATTTCAAACTTTTCTAAATTAAAACAATTTGAGATACTAATTGAACGAGAAAATATTAAAATAGCGTCTTTGAATGAAACTTTTTTTTCAGAAAATCATAGACCCTATTTTAAAAATTATTATTTATATAGAAGTGACAGAACAGATGCAAGAGGTGGAGGAGTAGCTCTGTTAATTCATAAATCTGTCGCTCATAAAAACCTCTTTATTTCAAACACCTCATCAATCGAAAACATCTCAATTGAAGTTATTATAAATAATAGACCTATTGTTGTATCTTCGTTATATTCACCAAAATATACTCATAACTTCTGTGCTGATATCTTGAACCTAACACCTTCCACCAAATAATATATAGTTTTTGGTGACCTAAATGCCAAACATTGTTCATGGAATTGTTGTTCAAATAATACTGCAGGAATCGCACTTAACAACCTACAGCAATCAAGCAATTTTTTTATTCATTATCCTAATAGTCCAACCCTATTCCCCCATCAACACAATCGCGAAGCATCCACAGTCGATATTATTTTAAGCAACTCCGCTTTAAATATAGACGTAAAAACAATGGATTACGAAATACCATCAGACCATCGCCCCATTATATGTACACTTAAAAGGTCAATGGCCTTGCAGGTTGACCTCAATTATTATGATTATAGTGCAACCAACTGGAACATTTATATGAATTTTTTAGACAATAAAATCACGTTATATTCCGATATATACAATACCAAGGCAGTAATTGATCAGGAAATCCAAAAATTTATAAATGTAGTTTTCGAAGCAAGGGATGTGTCTACACCTAAAATAACTCAACAAAATAATTACACATTACCAGAAAGTACTGTGAAATATATAAAACCAAGAAGAAGCTTTAAAAGAAAAAGCCAACGATCTTCAAATATAGCCGAGCAAACATTTTATAATCAATGTACTAAGTTTCTAAGTAACGTGATTGATAATAGTATTAATTCGGAGCGCAATAAGAAATGGTCTCAATTATTATCCAATTTAAAACCAGGTGATAAATCGTTTTGGAAAATAAGCAGGAATTTGCGAGGAAAAGGAAAAAATCAAATCGCTCACTTCAAAGTTGGAAATACAAAAATAACATCTGATAAGGACAAGGCTGAAGTCCTGGCAAATACATTTGTCCAAGCAAATAACCTCACTTCGAACTACAACCACTCGGCAGATACACTAATAAATACAACAGTAAATAATTTTAAGAAGGAAAATCCCAGTTCTGAATCTGCAATTTATACATCTCTTGAAGAAGTAATGAATATTGTCTCATCAATAAAACCCTCAAAATCCCCTGGTTTTGACAATGTTCCCAACCTGCTTTTAAAGAAACTACCAATTAAAGCTTTAAAATTACTGGTTATAATATTTAACAGCTGCATCAAACTCAACTATTTCCCAAACCATTTCAAAAATGCTAAGGTTATAGCTATTAACAAACCTAGCAAGCCAAAAACTAACCCAAACAGCTACAGACCTATCAGTCTATTAAGTAACTTTGGTAAAATATTTGAAAAAATACTACATTCTCGTCTTATGCCGTTTTCTTTTCTGACAAAAAATGTCGCCCTTTTTTTGCCCTTTTTTTGGAAAAGTGTATTTTTTATATATTCTGACTTAAGACCAACCTTGTATTATATATCAATCGAAAGGTCTCAAAGTGCTGTGTTCATAAATACAAAAAAAAATTGATTATTATCCTCTTGGAAGTCATAGGGTGAAAATATTCAAAAAAGGGGAACAGTGGGGAAATATTCTCCCACTATGACCTGAAAGAAGTCAATGGCTCGAATTTTTTGTGATTTATGAGGGCTCGACTTTGAGACCTTTCGATTGATATATAAGATAAGGTTGCCCTTAATTCAGAATATATAAAAAAATACACTTTTCGAAAAAAGGGCAAAAAAAGGGCGACATTTTTTGTCAGAAAAGAAAACGGCATTAGTGAATTTGTAACGACCAGTTCTATTGTTGCCAAAGAACAATTTGGATTTAAAAAAGGGCATAGCACTACTCACCAAATAAACAGAATTAAAAATCAAATAATCACCAATAAAAACAATAAACGTTCAACGGGTGTAATATTGTTAGATATTGAAAAAGCGTTTGACACCGTTTGGCATAATGGCCTCTTATATAAACTTCTTGATGCAAATATACCAAAATATCTATGTAAACTTATTTCAGATTTCATTCACGACAGAAGCTTTAAAGTTGCAATTAATAATGAAACATCAACTCCAAAAACCATTACCTCAGGGTTACCTCAAGGATCAGTCTTGTCGCCATTGCTTTACTCGATATATACATCCGATTTTAAAGTCCCAAAATATATGAAAATTGCCTATTACGCAGATGACACTGCGTTAATTTCTTCAAACAAACTTACAAGTGCACTCCTGAAGAAAATGGAAAAGGGACTTGTAAATTGCAGTAAATATTTCCACAAATGGAAAATCAAAATTAATCCAAACAAGACCCAAGCAATAATTTTTCCATTCAACAAATCTCCCAAAAGACTGCCAAGACGTCACCTTCTTATTGGAAATAATACCATAAATGTACTTAACGATGTCAAATATCTCGGAGTTGTCTTGGACAAAAAGCTTACATTTAAACAACATATTATGGCTACGTGCCAAAAAGCTATAAAATCATTTAAAGCATTATGGCCGCTACTAAATAGAAGGTCATTTCTAAACCACCAAAACAAAAATCTACTCTTCAAAAGTGTTATAAGGCCGATATTAACATACGCGTGTCCTATTTGGAGTGACGCTGCCAACTGCCACCTAAAACGCTTACAAATTATACAAAACAAATGTCTTAAAATGATATATAAAAAGCTCTGGAGGTATCCTACAAATCTTCTTCATGAAGAAACCGGTTATGAAAAAATTATCGATTTCATATCAAGGATTAATAACAATTACTTTGCCAAAATTGAAAATTCCTCTTACCCACTGCTAAGAGAATGTATAGAAATAACGTAAAATTAAAAAAGAAATCACCAAATTGAAAATTATATGCTTATAGAGGTCTATTATTACTAATAAACCTCCTATAAGCATATAAACATTTTCAGATAGTATTTGAATATATTAAATCATATAAAGGTTTTTTCCTCCCATTTTCCTTTAAAAATCATTAAAAAATAAAATAAAAACTATTTAATATCTTTAGATCCTATGTATTATTTGTTGCAATATCTATATGTAAAGATAAGATCTCATATGTAAATATCAAATTTGTTAAAATATGTAAATAAAGGAAGAATATATAATTGAAATTGAAAAAATTATGGGAATGTTGAGACAGTTCGCATCTTCTTATGAAATTTTCAGTCAATCTGCTTATTTTTTCATTAATTTGTTCGATGTTAGCAATTATATGCAAACGTCTGGTGGAGTAATGCCAGGGAAGTTGAAATATCATTTTTAACAGTTTGTTCTGAGCTATTTGTAGCTTACTGATATGACATTTTGCAGCAGTGGACCAAACTGGACAACAGTAGAACATGATGGGATGGAAGATAGCTTTTATTATTTGCTTTTTGTTATCAGTATTTAGATCAGAATTTCGGTTTATCAGTGGGTACATAAGCCGTGTAGTTTTGTTTATTTTGTCGAGCAGATAGTGTATATGTTCATTAAAGTTTAATTTGGTATCTAGAATAACTCCAAGATATTTAACTTTACTTTCCCAAGAAATATCATGGCTCATAAACCTGAGCGGTGACTGTGGAATAAAACATGCTTTCCTTTTCCTCGTAAAATATATGGCTTGCGTTTTTTCGGGGTTTACTAGGATGTTCCATTTGTTAAAGTACTTGTTTAACTCAACTAATGCACTTTGTAGATTTGTAAATGATGCTAGTTGCGTGAAGACCGGAGCTTAATATTGAAGTATCATCTGCAAAGATTGAAGTGGTACAATTTGGGAAGGTTGGAATGTCTGATGTAAAAATATTATATAATATTGGTGAAAGACGTGAGCCTTGCGGACAACCTGCTGATATGTAGGTTTGTTGAGAACAAGTTTTACCCAAATATACCTGAAACGACCTGCCATGCAAAAAACTTTGTATTATTTTTATTATTTCCAAAGGAAAGTTACTTCCTTTTAATTTGAAAATGAGGCCATCGTGCCAGACTGAGTCAAAAGCAGCTTTTATGTCTAGCAGTACCATACCGGATGATTTTCCATTTCGAAAATTATTTTTGACCAAATTCCTGATTTTTTTCAAAGGTTGGCATGTATTGTGTTCACTTCTAAATCCAAATTGTTGTCTTGGAAGTATATTATTTGAATCAATAAATATAGATAATTTTTCTTTTATAATTTTTTCTAATATTTTGCTCACAGAAGAAAGCAGACTTATTGGTCTGTATGAAAGAGGTGAGTTAGATGGTTTATTTGGTTTTGGTATTGCTATTGTTTTGGATATTTTCCAGGAATTTGGGAAGTAACATTGTTTTAAACATCCATTAAAGATAGTGGTAAGATATGTTATAGCTTTTTTTTGGTCGCTTTTTTAAGCATTTATTATTAATTTGATCCAGTCGTGGTGACTTTTTCGTCTTTAAATTTTTAATAATTTGCGCTATTTTCTCATGCGTTACGAAGTAACAATTTTGAGGACTTGTTTCCACTGATCGCACGAAGTCAGCTGTATTGTTCACTTCTAAAACAGTTTCTGTATCGCTAAGATGAGATGAAAGACAATGATTCATTTTAAAATTGTGAGCTAAGATTTCACACTTATCTTGCTGGGTGTAATACGTTTCATTATTTTGTTTAAGTATCGGCATATTTTTAGATTTCTTTCTTAACATTTTAGAAATTTTCCAAAACGAAGAAGAAAATTTATCCAATGTTGACAGCATACTATTCCAGGACTTATTTTTAAAGTCATTTATTTCTTTTGTGATCTGGTTGTTCAGTCTCGCCATTTGTTGGTGGTCATAACTATCCCTATAGCGTTTCCAATTCCGCCCGAATCTGTTCCTAATTTGTATCATCAATTTGATGTTATGAGGTAATGGTTTTGACGATGGTGTAATTCTGCGTTTAGGCACACTGTTTTCTATTGCTATTTTAATGATTTCATTGAAAATATTTATCATGCTATCGATCTGAGTGCAGTCATTTATTTCACTTCACGTCCTCTTGGCAGATTTCTTTTAATGAACCTAGAAAATCGGGTCCAGTTAGCTTTATTAAAATCGTAGTATAGATCATCCAAAAAAACACACCTTAAATCAATCTCACTACTAATAGGTAGGTGATCAGAGCTTAGATCATTTATCACTATAACTGCAGACATGTTAATCGCTACATTTGTTAGAAAAAAGTAGAGTAGACCCTTGTTTATTTGGATTTGATGGTATGTACGTGTGTTCGTGGGGAAAATTTATTTGGGTTTGATTTAATTGCAGTTTTCCATACAATATATTTCCCCAACAATTGTTTCTTATACAGCCCCAGTAGCTGTGCCTGCAGTTGAAATCGCCCCCTATAATATATTTATGATTTGATGCTGTTAATTTTCGAAGATCATTAGTAAAGGCTTGTGTTTTAGATTGGTCGTGTCCCGATGAACCCCCTGGAAAGTAACAGGAGTAGATGTGTACAAAATCATTAACATTTTGGATCATAACACCTACATTTTCAATTAATGATGTATTTATTACAGGTAATAGTTGATGTTTAATATTTTTTTAAACAAGAATTGCTACTCCCCCACCTCTGCCTTCTTGACGGTCATTTCTATAGCAATAGTAATTCTGGTTTCTTATTGAAATATTTTCATTAAGCCATGTTTCGCATAACACACAGACATCAACATTGTTTTCTTCCAAAAACTGAAACAATTCTAATTTTTTGTTGCGTACTCCTCGTGCGTTCCATGATACTATTTTGGTTTTCGCATTCATTGAAAAAGAAATTTACAAGCTAGGTCGGTAACAACCTTAAACTGATCTTTTCTAGATTTGCAATTTCCTAGTCTAGAAATCAGTTCAAACGTAAGATCTTTTATTTCTTCAATAGAAAACATGTTGTTTGTGTTATTATTTCCATTAGTACCATTTGTTGTAGTACTGAATGGTAGATTATAATTTAAATTTGGAGCGTTTGCCCTAACATTTTGGTTTAACGCGTTGGGGAAGTTACCATTGTAATTTGCAGTGGTATTATATGTTCGACTGGCTACCCTGCGCGTTTTCGGTTGTGTGCGCTGTCGTATCTGCATGTAGGTACCTCTACTTGGCCATTCGAGAGACATGGCTTTATGAGGACCATTGCAATTTGCACATTTTTCGAAAGATGCGTTACATTCTATAGTTTTGTGTTCCCCTGCACAGTGGGCACAGAATGATTTTACCTTACATTTACTTGAACCGTGTCCATACATTTGACAGTTATAACATTGTGTCACCCTCGACTTGTTGGGCTTTTGGTACTCCCACCTGACTTTAATATAATTTATGACCGAGTAATTTTCCCGCAATTCCTTTAACGTAATAGTTTTATGTTCGAAATACACAATATATATAACTATTTCATTACGATTTTCTCTCGTTTTTGTAACGATTTTAACATCAGAACATTTCAAACCTAATGATGTAAGTTCATGTTTTATTACTTTTGGGTCTGTTTTATCCAAACCTAAAAGGACAGCTTTATAGGGTTTTTCACTTTTACTGGCATATGTGAAATATTCCAATTGAAATGTTTTTGTTAATGACTCACAAATGTCGTCAAAGTCTTTTTTATTGGTACAGAAAAGTTTTAGACCAATAGATATTTTTCGTATTGAATATTCTTTTATATTTAATATTCTGCATACTTCATGGACTTGCTCTGTTTTGCATTTAAGTATAGTTATTGGTGGTATTTTAACTTTTACGGTGGTATCGATAACAACTTCGTCATCTTGATCGTCGATTGTTTGTAGAGGTGCATAATAATTTTGATTTGCAGTTCTCTGAGAACTGTTTGGTTTTGTTTTTTTAGTCATGCTCTGACTAGCAGAGGCATCGACATCACTCGCTCGCACGAGTTACGTTCCCACACATTTATTATAATATTAACATGTTTTATGTTACGAAATCAAGGTCTTAAAAAATAAAGAACTTGATACCTTGAATTTCGTTGCATACGAAAATCATGGGAACATACATTTGTGCTGACCAAAGCGTCTGGCTTTTGTTGTTCTCACGATACCTGTTGTATAGATTTAAGCTACAAGTAAAAATTAATGTTAGTTGGTAAGTTAGTCTTAAGATTCAATGCAAACCTGAAGGTTTGAATTTCTTTAGTAAATAAAGTTTTTATTCCAATAATAAAAAAAAATTTTTTGACTTGTAATTTTTTTTAAACATATAACTGGCGCAGTCGGTAAAGGAAAAATATTCCGAAGAATATTTTGGTCGCGACAGTGAAATAGAAAAAATTTAAAATATAAATACAGCGAAATTTTAAATAAAATTTTTTTTTTCACAAAATAAAAAAAGCAACTAATTTAATAACTCTCAAATAAAAATAAAATAAAAAAAAAAAAAACAGTGAAATAGTGAGAAAAACAAAAACTGGGTTTTTGTTAAAACAACAAATAATTAATGCTAAATCACTGTTGGTTATGAACCGCAAACATATCTTTGACAAGAATCGACAGTTGGAACAGCAAAATATGGAGGAGATGCAGCAGAAAATATACGAATTGGAAGCAGTGCTCCAACAACAAGAAAATAAAATTACACAACAACAGCAGCAACTACAGCAACAGCACTTACAACAAGAGCACCAGCAGCAACAACAGCAACAGCAATTGCAACAAGAACAACAACAGCAACTACAACAAAATCAACTACAACAACAGCACCTACTACAGGAACAACAATGGCAGCTCCAACTGAGACCAATAGATATATTGGAACAATTTAGAAGGCTAAAACCTTTGGACAAAAATCATAATCCAAGGTCCTTCATAAGATCAGTTGAATCAACAATAACTTTATGTGCCGGTAATGAAGCACTTTTGGACTATGGTCTCCAAATCATCATTAACGAGAAACTGACAGGAGATGCGGGTAGAGTTGTCAGAGAGCTGGATGAAGGGGCAACTTGGGAACAGGTAAAGCAAAAGCTCCTCATCAATCTACAGCCAAAGAAGACCTATGCGGAAATCTACAATTTTGCCAGAAAGGTAAAGGTCAATAATTTAAGTGAATTATTTGATATATTTTTAAGATCTAAATATGAAATTAATGAATTATATCAGGTCGATATAAGAAAACCAGATATATATAGGCCATCTAATGTTGATAGGGATATGGTAGATTTACTTTTAGAGAAAATAGACGGACATGTGAGAGCTCACATATCAGATAACGAAACCCTGCAGGACATTATAACTAAATATACTAAGCTAAAGTTACTGGAAGATAGAAGAGCTATAGATTTTAGACACAGAAAGAATAGTTATACTTACAAAGACAGTCCAGGACAAAATTATACAAAATATGCAATTAATAATAATAATAATAATAATAATAAAGGAAACTATAATGATAACAGAAATAATTATAAAGGCAGTTCAAGACAAAATTATACGAAATATGGGATTGACAATAACAACAGATTTAATTATGATGATAGCAAAAATAATTATAAAGACAATTCAAGACAAAATTATAACAAAGGTAATTATGATAACAGAAATAATAGTAATAATTATGAAGGCAATTCAGGTCAAAATTATACAAGACACAGAATCGATAACAGTAATAGAACTTATTATGATGACAGAGGTGGAAAGGTAATGAAGGTGAGGGTAAATCCAACCAAACCAGAAACTCTCATCACAGTAGGCAATCTCGCCAAACAAATAGTTATAACCAAAAACCAGAGCCGATGGATATCGGTATCTTAAATGAAGAAGAGGATGTAAATTTTTTTGTAAGACCTTATTCACAAAATTGCCCATAATAGTAGTGACAATTGGCAATTATAGAATTAAATGTCTCATAGACACAGGTTCCGACACAAGTATAATTAAACCAAATTCCCTTGGAAATTCATTTCCCACTCAAAAAATTAATAAACCCCTTTTGTACAGAACCATAAACGGAATAAATCAAGTGACACATAAAATTATTACCCCCATACCTAGAGAATTTAATATCTCAGGTACCTTCTCTTGGAAGGTTATTGATTTCAATAGTGCAAATTATTCAGCCATAATTGGTCAAAATTTTCTCATCGCTCTTAAAGCTAAGATTGATTTAGAGAATAAATTTATTACCATTTTAGGTAACTCTATACCGTTTGGACATTACAACCCATACAATAGTCAGGAAATCAGTTCACTTGAATACAGCGACATACAAAAATTAAATTTAGAACATTTAAATTCAGAGGAAACTCAATTGCTTACAAGGTTACTACGAAATTTCAAAGAATTGTTTTATAGGGAGGGAGATAAACTTTCAGCAACTAATGAGATAAAACACGAAATAACAACAACAGACCGGCCAATATATTCAAAAATTTACAGATACCCACAAATACACGAAAAAGAAATCCAGAAACAGATAAAGGAGATGTTAGAGCAAAATATAATTAGGGAAAGCAATTCACCTTATAATAGCCCTTTGTGGGTAGTGCCAAAGAAGACCGACAATTCGGGCCTTCAAAAGTGGCGAATCGTTATCGACTACAGAAGGCTAAATGAGAATACAGTAAATGATAAGTTTCCGATTCCTAATATGGACGGAATTCTGGACAAGTTGGATAAAGCCCAATATTTCTCTTCTATTGACCTTGCTAAAGGTTTCCACCAAATTTTAATGAATGAAAATGACATGAAGAAAACTGCATTTTCCACACCCTTCGGACATTATGAGTTTATAAGAATGCCATTTGGACTTAAAAATGCTCCATCGACATTCCAGCGTCTTATGAATTCTGTGCTCCGCCAATATATAAATAAGATTTGTGTAGTCTATTTGGACGACATCTTAATATTTAGTACATCATTATCCGAGCATATAGAAAACATGATAAAAATATTTCAAACGCTAAAAGAAGCGGGACTAAAGATTCAAATAGATAAATGCAATTTTTTGAAAAAGGAAACTGAATTTTTGGGTCATATCCTTACACCTCAAGGTGTCAAACCAAACCCGAACAAAATTGAGGTGATTCAAAAATTGAACCTCCCGACGACGCAAAAGCAAATTAAATCATTTTTGGGGATTACAGGTTTCTACCGAAAATTTATAAAAGACTATTCTAAAATAGCTTACCCTATGATAAAGTATTTGAAGAAAAATGCAAAAGTTAACATAAGGGACCCAAATTATATTGTTGCTTTTGAAAAACTGAAGGACATTATAACAAATCCTCCTATTCTGAGGTACCCTGACTTTAACAAACGCTTCAAGCTTATTACTGATGCCAGCAATTTCTCAATCGGCGCAGTTTTGACCCAAGGGGGTCATCCAATTTCGTTTGCGTCGCGAACTTTAAACAACCACGAACAAAACTACTCCACTATTGAAAAGGAACTATTGGCGATAGTTTGGGGAGTGAAGTATTATAGGCCTTATATTTTTGGAAGAGAATTTGATTTGCAAACAGATCATCAGCCACTGAAGTGGTTGCAGGCTAAAAATTCAGGTAGAGATATTAACCCCAGATTGCAACGATGGTTAATACAGTTAGGAGAATATGATGCGAAGATTGATTATATTTCGGGGAAGGAAAATAAAATAGCTGATTTTCTCAGTAGAATTAATTGTGAAAAATGTGAAATAAACACGTTTGATTCCGAGAATTTGGGAATCACCTTAAGTGAAATGCTTAGTATTAAAAATATGAACGTAGGAGAGCATCAGAGGCAATCAGAAGCCTCTCTGGCGGTTCAAACTGATCATTCTCAGGAAGAAAATTTATTCGAAATTCCAAGTACTAGTAATCGCGGTCAATCAGACGAATGCGAAACTGTACATTCACAAGTGGAAAATTTTAATGATCACTTTCCGATTCTCGACACAATTGTAAATCGTTTTAAATACCAAATAATTTTACTTGAGACTAAAGAAATCGAAATGACAACAATTTTTAATAACAAGAGAATTTTCATCGATAAACATGACCTCGATTCTGACAATGTTATTAATATAGTCCGAAGACATATTGATAAAGGAAAAGTTGCGATATTTTCCAAGCTCAACGATCACCAATTTCACAGACTACAACTTATTTTATTGGACATATATTCAGGTATTGAAAGGATTTCCTTTGTGAAATGTAGCTATTTCGCTAAGGATATCGAGGATGAAAATGAGCTAGGAAAACAGATATCGTTTTTCCACAAAGACGAAGTGGGCCATGCCGGAATTATCCCAACTTATGAGGGGATGAAACATAGAATCTATCACCCACAACTGAAAACAAGAATACATGAAATCATTAATAATTGCGACATATGTTCCGGAGGAAAATATGACAGAAATCCAATCAAAACAAAATTTCACATTACCAAAACGCCAACAACAGTGAACGAAATTGTTCACGTTGATACATATGTAAACAGCAAACACTCATTTATAATTTTTATCGACAAATTTTCAAAATATGCTGTAGGTTTCCATTTGCCAGATAGAAACAACCAAACGATTATAGGAAAAATAAATTAATTTTTGGCAATAAAAGGACCAGTTAAAAAATTTGTTTTTGACAACGAATTCAATACTAGAAACGTGAGAAATTTCTTAGCACAGGAAGGCATCGAATTTCATGCCACTAAACCAAACAGTCATACAGGAAATTCTGATATCGAACGCCTTAACAACACATTAACTGAGAAAATTAGAACTCTTAACCTTGAGGAAAAGTTACCAATTATTACTCAAATGACAAAAGCCATAAAATTTTACAATAACACAGTGCACAGCACTATCAAATGTACTCCATTTGACGTATTAGGTGGTATAATAAATCACGAACTTATCAGAAGTAGACTGGAAAGTAGAAAAAATAATACTATTCAAAGACTAAACCGCAACAGGGAATTTTACATAGAAAGAAGGGAAACAGGATTTATAAAAAATTACAAAAGTTTAAAGCATAAGGAAGAACCAAAGTTTATAAAACGCAAATTAGAAAATGTCCACTCAACAAATATTAAAAGACCTTCCAAATTTGCAGATCATGACAATCGTAGTGGTGATGATGATGTTCACAGCTGAGACCCAGGGAATATTGCAGATTAACCCAATTACCGAAGAGGTGGGATATGCACAAATTAAACTGAGAAAAGTTGAAGTCGTAAACCAAACTTCCACAATTTTACATCTAATTGACACTAGGGAATTGAAGCATATTGTAACACAAATCGAAAGTAATATAAGAAATTTAGATTTATATAATAGGAAAATAATTGAAACAGAAATAGAGACAATAAAATCCAAATTGAAATCAATTACTCCAATAGAACTTAGAAAAAAAAGGGGACTGTTTAACTTCTTGGGTCATGCCTACAAATGGTTGGCTGGGGTTATGGACGATGACGATCGACAGGAAATTCTTGAACACCTTGACGTAATCGACCAGAACAGTCATACTGCCATAGAAACTGTTAATAAGCAAATTTATATAAACACACATTTCAACGAGTCAATCCAAATATTAAAATCGGCTATAGAAGAAGACAGGGAAAATATTAAAAACACATTAAGCGATTTAAGGAACAGACACCATGAAATCGTTCAGAGACTTTTGTATACTGATCAAATGCTTAAACTCACATACCTAAAGGGAAAAATTGAGCATATTCAGGATAACATAGCATCCGCAAAAAACTATATTTTCCACCCAAGTATTCTAACATCTGAGGAAATCGATAAATTTGAAATAGATTTCTTTAAACTGAAGTTTATGAAAGTTGACGTTTTAAACTACAAAGATGGAATACTAATTCTTGCAATAAAAATTCCAAATGATTGCATTCAAACTGACCTAAAAATGATTTTACCTCTGCCTAATAGAAATTATATAGAAATTAATGAGCCAAACGGATTTATTATTGAAATTGAGAATCATGTATTGGATTACGAAGAAAATGTCTATCTCAAAAATCTAAAAAATAGAAAACACTGCACTCTATCAAATAACTGTAATTTTAAATATAATAACAAAACAGAAGTTGAAGCATTCGAAGACGATATGATTTTGGTAAAAAACGCTAACGATTTAGAAATTATACAGGACTGTGACAGTAGAAAGATGAGAATTAATAAAAATTACCTCCTTATGTTCTATAATTGCAAAATAGAAATCAAAGACCAAATTTTCCAAAATCAAAAGACAACTGTTCAGGACAAATATTTTTATCCTAATAACAACTTTTCACAATCCGACATAATACCAGTAGATTTTAAGCCAATAGAATTAAAAAATTTCGAAAATATTAAAGAAATAAAAGAACTTAAATTCCATAGAAATGTGTCGTATGGAATAAGTTTTACACTTGTATTTATAATGCTTGCTATGTTTTTCACTTTGTATTGTTTAACTAGGAAAAACCATGTTAAGGTTAATATTAAGCAAGAGAGAGAAAACTCACAAATAAGGGACAGAGAAGCTTCGATATCTCCACAACCCCACATAAGTGAAATACTTGCTAAATATTCAAAATAATTATATTGAAGAATTTTTTTTTTCTTTTTTTTTTTTTTTCAATTCTGTATTTACATTAAGAAGTATTTTAAACCTTTATATTATAATTTTTCAAACTTATTAATGAATACATACTAAATAAAACGTAATTATCGAAAATTTTATTTGTATGAGAGGAATATACTATGTTCGATAAAATAAATACAAATTATACTATTATAAATCCATAAATCTTTAAAGTGACATATATATTATTTTTTTTACATATTTTATTTTATATATATCTACTTAATTAAATTAATAACCGTATAAACATTATATCAATACTTAACGATTATCAAAATCCAGGAGTATTTTGAGTATTTTATTATAATATTAACATGTTCTATGTTACGAAATCAAGGTCTTAAAAAATAAAGAACTTGATACCTTGAATTTCGTTGCATACGAAAATCATGGGAACATACATTTGTGCTGACTAAAGCGTCTGGCTTTTGTTGTTCTCACGATACCTGTTGTATAGATTTAAGCTACAAGTAAAAATTAATGTTAGTTGGTAAGTTAGTCTTAAGATTCAATGCAAACCTGAAGGTTTGAATTTCTTTAGTAAATAAAGTTTTTATTCCAATAATAAAAAAAAATTTTTTTACTTGTAATTTTTTTTAAACATATAACTCACGCGTTTAATTTTGTTGTTTTTTATAGTTGTTTGTTTTTATTAAAAATGTTTTACAAAAGTAAGAAAAAAAAAGAAAAAGTAGCTGTAAACTGAGTTTTACAAGAAGACAATAAATCACGACCATACGCATTAAATGCTAGTACGAGACTGATATGTTTTTTTTAGAAAATAAAATCACGTTAAATTCGGATATATACAATACCAAGGTAGTAATTGATCAGGAAATACAAAAATTTATAAATGTAGTCTTCGAAGCAAGGGATGCGTCTACACCTAAAATAACCCAACAAAATAATTACACATTACCAGAAAGTACTGTGAAATATATTAAACTAAGAAGAAGCTTTAAAAGAAAAAGCCAACGATCTTCAAATATAGCCGAGCAAACTTTTTATAATCAATGTACTAAGTTTCTAAGTAACATGATTGTTAAAAGTATTAATTCGGAACGCAATAAGAAATGGTGTCAATTATTATCCAATTTAAAACCAGGTGATAAATCATTTTGGAGAATAAGCAGGAACTTGCGAGGAAAAGGAAAAAATCAAATCTCTCACCTTGAGGTTGGAAATACAAGGATAACATCTGATAAGGACAAGGCTGAAGTCCTGGCAAATACATTTGTCAAAGCAAATAACCTCACTTCGAATTACAACCACTCAGCGGATATTGTAATAAATACAACAGTAAATAATTTTAAGACCGGAAAATCCCAGTTCTGATTCAGCAATTTATACATCTCTAGAAGAAGTAATGAATATTGTCTCATTAATAAAACCCTCAAAATCTCCTGGTTTTGACAATGTTCCCAACCTGCTCTTAAAGAAACTACCACTCAAAGCTCTAAAATTACTGGTTATAACAGCTGCATCAAACTCAAATATTTCCCAAACCATTTCAAAAATGCTAAGGTTATAGCTATCAACAAACCTAGTAAGCCAAAAAATAACCCAAATAGCTATAGACCTATTAGTTTATTAAGTAACTTAGGTAAAATATTTGAAAAAATACTACATTCTCGTCTTAGTGAATTTGTAACGACCAATTCTATTGTTGCTAAAGAACAATTTGGATTTAAAAAGGGCATAGCACTACTCACCAAATAAACAGAATTAAAAATCAAATAATCACCAATAAAAACAATAAACGTTCAACGGGTCTAATATTGTTAGATATCGAAAAAGCGTTTGACACAGTTTAGCATAATGGCCTAGTATTTAAACTTCTTGATGCAAATATACCAAAATATTTATGCAAACTTATTTCAGATTTCATTCACGGCAGAAGCTTTGAAGTTGCGATTAATAATGAAACATCATCTCCAAAAACCATCACCACAGGGTTACCTCAAGGATCAGTCTTGTCGCCATTGCTTTACTCGATATATACATCCGATTTCAAAGTTCCGAAATATATGAAAGTTGCTTACTACGCAGATGATACTGCGTTAATTTCTTCAAACAAACTTACAAGTGCACTCCTGAAGAAAATGGAAAAGGGACTTGTAAATTGCAGTAAATATTCACAAATGGAAAATCAAAATTAATCCAAACAAGACCCAAGCAATAATTTTTCCATTCAACAAATCTCCCAAAAGACTGCCAAGACGTCATCTTCTTATTGGAAATAATACCATAAATGTACTTAACGAGGTCAAATATCTCGGAGTTGTCTTGGACAAAAAGCTTACATTTAAACAACATATTATGGCTACGTGTCAAAAAGCTATAAAATCATTTAAAGCATTATGGCCACTACTAAACAGAAGGTCATTTCTAAACCTCAAAAACAAAAATCTCCTATTCAAAAGTGTTATAAGGCCAATATTAACATACGCGTGTCCTATTTGGAGTGACGCTGCCAACTGCCACCTAAAACGCTTACAAATTATACAAAACAAATGTCATAAAATGATAAATAAAAAGCCCTGGAGGTATCCTACAAATCTTATGAAAAAATTATCGATTTTATAACAAGGATTAACAACAATTATTTTGCCAAAATTGAAAATTCCTCTTACCCACTGATAAGAGAATGTAGAGAAGTAACGTAAAATTAAAAAGAAATCACCAAATTGAAAATTATATGCTTATAGAGGTCTATTATTTATAATAAACCTTCTATAAGCATATAAATATTTTCAGATAGTATTTGAATTTATTAAATCATATAAAGGTTTTTTCCCTCCCATTTTCCTTTAAAAATCATTAAAAAATAAAATAAAAACTATTTAATGTCTTTAGATCCTATATATTATTTGTTGCAATATCTATGTAAAGATAAGATCTCATATGTAAATATCAAATTTGTTAAAATATGTAAATAAAGGAAGAATATATAATTGAAAAAAAAAAATCCATTAATTTAGTTTTGCTTTCATTAAGTTTTAATTTATTCATTTTTAGCCATTTATTAATATTATCTATATCATTATTTAAACTTTCATGACATATTTCCTCCGTTGCTGCTTCAAAGTATCGTCTCCATATAGTACAGCTTCGCATTTCTCTAATGTATTTTCAATATCGTTTATATATGTATATAACAAATAAAAGAGCTCCTAAAATTGAGCCTTGTGGTACTCCAAAATCATTGTTATGTTTGTGTTCATATTGATTTCCATTAATTTAGTCAGTTCGAATCTAACTCTCTTTACGAACGGTTGTGTAAAAAATCAAAGCGCTTAGAGTACAACTATTTAAAATTAAAAACAAGTGTATATTTTTGTTTTTGCAATTGCCTATTCTTGATCTCATTTGAACTCAGTGGTAGACAATCCATCTTAAAACAGGAATAAAAATTTTGCGATGGCCCGAGGGGCCAAATCTTCATCAAAAAGAAAGCTTGTGAATAAGAAGATGACAAAACTTCCTCCGGGTTTTGTTAACCCGAACATGGCGTCAACTTCAAGCAACAGATTTAGCCTGCTTACTGGCCTCAATGATATGGACGTAACTCCCGTATCAAATATTAACGATGTTAAGGAACACAAACCTCCACCTATTGTTGTAGAAGCTAACGCTTCATTTACAGAAATACAAAAGCTGCTTGGTAAGGATTGCATTTTCAAACGTACTTCAATTGGTACCAAAATTTTTGCTCCTAGTAATAAAATGTACGAATGCTACAAGCAAATACTTAAAGAGAATAAGATGGAGTTTCATTCTTATGGCTCCAAAGAAAATAGGTTATACACCACCTTTTTACACGGTTTACCCCGCATAAGCTCTGAGGAAATCTCCAAGGAGCTAAAAAACTACAACCTAACCCCCTCTTCCGTAACTGAAATAGTCACCAAATTCAGTTCAAACAATAATGCAGTTTATAAAGTTCAATTTGTTCGTAAAAATTTTAATCCAACTGCTTTAAAAAATGTACGAACAATTTCTAATATTATAATTTCTTGGAAAAAATACAAATCGAAAACCAAGAACAAACCAACTCAATGCTGGAACTGCTTGATGTATGGCCATGGCGGTGAACATTGCCATCGAAGTGCTGCATGTATGATATGTGCAGAACAACATCATACAAGTGTGTGCCCGTTTAACACAAATGAAATAAGGCCAGCTGCTTTTACATGCTTTAATTGCAAAAAACAAGGAAAAGAGAGAACTGATCACTCTGCAAACGATATCAACTGTCCGTTACGTTCTCTCTATTTGGAAACTAGAACAAGAGTTACTTCTAAAAGTCCGAATAAAAGCAGACAACTACAAAATAACTCATTTCAATTTAATGTGGGAGATTTTCCTAATTTAAGAAACAACAACACAAATTGTAACAATAATATCAATAATAACAGCAAAGCTACATATGCTAATCAGCTGAAAACAAACAACGATTTATTTAGCATTGATGAGCTTTTCGATATTTTCACTACAGCTATGGATGATTTGCATAGGTGCACTTCAAAAGTACAACAAATCAAAGTTGTAATGTCAATGGTAAAATACGCCCATGGATTATACTAATAATTTAAACGAATTCAAAATGCTTCACTTGAATGCTAATGGCATTTCAAACTTTTCTAAATTAAAACAATTTGAAATATAATTGAAAGAGAAAATATTAAAATAGCGTCTTTGAATGAAACATTTTTTTCAGAAAATCATAGACCCTTTTTTAAAAATTATTACTTATATAGAAGTGACAGAACAGATGCTAGAGGAGGAGGAGTAGCTCTGTTAATTCATAAATCTGTCGCTCATAAAAACCTCTTTATATCAAACACTTCATCAATCGAAAACATCTCAATTGAAGTTATTATAAATAATAGACCTATTGTTGTATCTTCGTTATATTCACCAAGATATACCCATAACTTCTGTGCTGATATCTTGAACTTAACACCTTCCACCAAAGAATACATAGTTTTTGGTGACCTAAATGCCAAACATTGCTCTTGGAATTGCCGTTCAAATAATACTGCAGGAATAGCACTCAACAATCTACAGCAATCAAGCAATTTTTTATACACTATCCTAATAGTCCAACCCTATTCCCCCATCAACACAATCGCGAAACATCCACAGTCGATATTATTTTAAGCAATACCGCTTTAAATATAGACGTAAAGACAATGGATTACGAAATACCATCAGACCATCGCCCCATTATGTGTACACTTAAAAGATCAGTGGCCTCGCAGGTTTACCTCAACTATTATGATTATAGTGCAACCAACTGGAACATTTATATGAATTTTTTTTTTTTTTTAGGATTGTCTTTTATTATAACATTTATTTGTATTTACAGTTGATTATATATTTTAAGAGTTTAGGGACTATGTTCCTTTTCTACTTAGTAATTAAATTTTAGTTTTAATATTTACATTTCAAATTATTAATTGTGGAGGAAAAATTTAAAAAAAAACCTTTTTGAAGCAGGGGTATAAGATAAAATTTAGGATTGGATAAGGGGGTAAAATTACGATGAAAGTATCTCATTAATATGGGAATGTTGAGACAGTTCGCATCTTCTTATGAAATTTTCAGTCAATCTGCTTATTTTTTCATTAATTTGTTCGATGTTAGCAATTATATGCAAACGTCTGGTGGAGTAATGCCAGGGAAGTTGAAATATCATTTTTAACAGTTTGTTCTGAGCTATTTGTAGCTTACTGATATGACATTTTGCAGCAGTGGACCAAACTGGACAACAGTAGAACATGATGGGATGGAAGATAGCTTTTATTATTTGCTTTTTGTTATCAGTATTTAGATCAGAATTTCGGTTTATCAGTGGGTACATAAGCCGTGTAGTTTTGTTTATTTTGTCGAGCAGATAGTGTATATGTTCATTAAAGTTTAATTTGGTATCTAGAATAACTCCAAGATATTTAACTTTACTTTCCCAAGAAATATCATGGCTCATAAACCTGAGCGGTGACTGTGGAATAAAACATGCTTTCCTTTTCCTCGTAAAATATATGGCTTGCGTTTTTTCGGGGTTTACTAGGATGTTCCATTTGTTAAAGTACTTGTTTAACTCAACTAATGCACTTTGTAGATTTGAAACGGTGCTAGTTGCGTGAAGATCGGAGCTTAATATTGAAGTATCATCTGCAAAGATTGAAGTGGTACAATTTGGGAAGGTTGGAATGTCTGATGTAAAAATATTATATAATATTGGTGAAAGACATGAGCCTTGCGGACAACCTGCTGATATGTAGGTTTGTTGAGAACAAGTTTTACCCAAATATACCTGAAACGACCTGCCATGCAAAAAACTTTGTATTATTTTTATTATTTCCAAAGGAAAGTTACTTCCTTTTAATTTGAAAATGAGGCCATCGTGCCAGACTGAGTCAAAAGCAGCTTTTATGTCTAGCAGTACCATACCGGATGATTTTCCATTTCGAAAATTATTTTTGACCAAATTCCTGATTTTTTTCAAAGGTTGGCATGTATTGTGTTCACTTCTAAATCCAAATTGTTGTCTTGGAAGTATATTATTTGAATCAATAAATATAGATAATTTTTCTTTTATAATTTTTTCTAATATTTTGCTCACAGAAGAAAGCAGACTTATTGGTCTGTATGAAAGAGGTGAGTTAGATGGTTTATTTGGTTTTGGTATTGCTATTGTTTTGGATATTTTCCAGGAATTTGGGAAGTAACATTGTTTTAAACATCCATTAAAGATAGTGGTAAGATATGTTATAGCTTTTTTTGGTAGCTTTGTTAAGCATTTATTATTAATTTGATCCCGTGCTGGTGACTTTTTCGTCTTTAAATTTTTAATAATTTGCGCTATTTTCTCATCCGTTACGAAGTAACAATTTTGAGGACTTGTTTCCACTGATCGCACGAAGTCAGCTGTATTGTTCACTTCTAAAACAGTTTCTGTATCGCTAAGATGAGATGAAAGACAATGGTTCATTTTAAAATTGTGAGCTAAGATTTCACACTTATCTTGCTGGGTGTAATACGTTTCATTATTTTGTTTAAGTATCGGCATATTTTTAGATTTCTTTCTTAACATTTTAGAAATTTTCCAAAACGAAGAAGAAAATTTATCCAATGTTGACAGCATACTATTCCAGGACTTATTTTTAAAGTCATTTATTTCTTTTGTGATCTGGTTGTTCAGTCTCGCCATTTGTTGGTGGTCATAACTATCCCTATAGCGTTTCCAATTCCGCCTGAATCTGTTCCTAATTTGTATCATCAATTTGATGTTATGAGGTAATGGTTTTGACGATGGTGTAATTCTGCGTTTAGACACACTGTTTTCTATTGCTATTTTAATGATTTCATTGAAAATATTTATCATGCTATCGATCTGAGTGCAGTCATTTATTTCACTTACTTCACGTCCTCTTGGCAGATTTCTTTTAATGAACCTAGAAAATCGGGTCCAGTTAGCTTTATTAAAATCGTAGTATAGATTATCCAAAAAAACACACCTTAAATCAATCTCACTACTAATAGGTAGGTGATCAGAGCTTAGATCATTTATCACTATAACTGCAGACATGTTAATCGCTACATTTGTTAGAAAAAAGTCTAGAGTAGACCCTTGTTTATTTGGATCTGATGGTATGTACGTGTGTTCGTGGGGAAAATTTATTTGGGTTTGATTTAATTGCAGTTTTCCATACAATATATTTCCCCAACAATTGTTTCTTATACAGCCCCAGTAGCTGTGCCTGCAGTTGAAATCGCCCCATATAATATATTTATGATTTGATGCTGCTAATTTTCGAAGATCATTAGTAAAGGCTTGTGTTTTAGATTGGTCGTGTCCCGATGAACCCCCTGGAAAGTAACAGGAGTAGATGTGTACAAAATCATTAACATTTTGGATCATAACACCTACATTTTCAATTAATGATGTATTTATTACAGGTAATAGTTGATGTTTAATATTTTTTTTAACAAGAATTGCTACTCCCCCACCTCTGCCTTCTTGACGGTCATTTCTATAGCAATAGTAATTTTGGTTTCTTATTGAAATATTTTCATTAAGCCATGTTTCGCATAACATACAGACATCAACATTGTTTTCTTCCAAAAACTGAAACAATTCTAATTTTTTGTTGCGTACTCCTCGTGCGTTCCATGATACTATTTTGGTTTTCGCATTCATTGAAAAAGAAATTTACAAGCTAGGTCGGTAACAACCTTAAACTGATCTTCTCTAGATTTGCAATTTCCTAGTCTAGAAATCAGTTCAAACGTAAGATCTTTTATTTCTTCAATAGAAAACATGTTGTTTGTGTTATTATTTCCATTAGTACCATTTGTTGTAGTACTGAATGGTAGATTATAATTTAAATTTGGAGCGTTTGCGCATTTTCGGTTGTGTGCGCTGTCGTATCTGCATGTAGGTACCTCTACTTGGCCATTCGAGAGACATGGCTTTATGAGGACCATTGCAATTTGCACATTTTTCGAAAGATGCGTTACATTCTATAGTTTTGTGTTCCCCTGCACAGTGGGCACAGAATGATTTTACCTTACATTTACTTGAACCGTGTCCATACATTTGACAGTTATAACATTGTGTCACCCTCGACTTGTTGGGCTTTTGGTACTCCCACCTGACTTTAATATAATTTATGACCGAGTAATTTTCCCGCAATTCCTTTAACGTAATAGTTTTATGTTCGAAATACACAATATATATAACTATTTCATTACGATTTTCTCTCGTTTTTGTAACGATTTTAACATCAGAACATTTCAAACCTAATGATGTAAGTTCATGTTTTATTACTTTTGGGTCTGTTTTATCCAAACCTAAAAGGACAGCTTTATAGGGGTTTTCACTTTTACTGGCATATGTGAAATATTCCAATTGAAATGTTTTTGTTAATGACTCACAAATGTCGTCAAAGTCTTTTTTATTGGTACAGAAAAGTTTTAGACCAATAGATATTTTTCGTATTGAATATTCTTTTATATTTAATATTCTGCATACTTCATGGACTTGCTCTGTTTTGCATTTAAGTATAGTTATTGGTGGTATTTTAACTTTTACGGTGGTATCGATAACAACTTCGTCATCTTGATCGTCGATTTTTTGTAGAGGTGCATAATAATTTTGATTTGCAGTTCTCTGAGAACTGTTTGGTTTTGTTTTTTTAGTCATGCTCTGACTAGCAGAGGCATCGACATCACTCGCTCGCACGCGTTTAATTTTGTTGTTTTTTATAGTTGTTTGTTTTTATTAAAAATGTTTTACAAAAGTAAGGAAAAAAAAAAAGAAAAAGTAGCTGTAAACTGAGTTTTACAAGAAGACAATAAATCACGACCATACACATTAAATGCTAGTACGAGACTGATATGAATTTTTTAGAAAATAAAATCACGTTAAATTCGGATATATACAATACCAAGGTAGTAATTGATCAGGAAATACAAAAATTTATAAATGTAGTCTTCGAAGCAAGGGATGCGTCTACACCTAAAATAACCCAACAAAATAATTACACATTACCAGAAAGTACTGTGAAATATATTAAACTAAGAAGAAGCTTTAAAAGAAAAAGCCAACGATCTTCAAATATAGCCGAGCAAACTTTTTATAATCAAGTTTCTAAGTAACATGATTGATAAAAGTATTAATTCGGAACGCAATAAGAAATGGTGTCAATTATTATCCAATTTAAAACCAGGCGATAAATCATTTTGGATAATAAGCAGGAACTTGCGAGGAAAAGGAAAAAATCAAATCTCTCACCTTGAGGTTGGAAATACAAGGATAACATCTGATAAGGACAAGGCTGAAGTCCTGGCAAATACATTTGTCAAAGCAAATAACCTCACTTCGAATTACAACCACTCAGCGGATATTGTAATAAATACAACAGTAAATAATTTTAAGAAGGAAAATCCCAGTTCTGAGTCAGCAATTTATACATCTCTAGAAGAAGTAATGAATATTGTCTCATTAATAAAACCCTCAAAATCTCCTGGTTTTGACAATGTTCCCAACCTGCTCTTAAAGAAACTACCACTCAAAGCTCTAAAATTACTGGTTATAATATTTAACAGCTGCATCAAACTCAACTATTTCCCAAACCATTTCAAAAATGCTAAGGTTATAGCTATCAACAAACCTAGTAAGCCAAAAAATAACCCAAATAGCTATAGACCTATTAGTTTATTAAGTAACTTAGGTAAAATATTTGAAAAAATACTACATTCTCGTCTTAGTGAATTTGTAACGACCAATTCTATTGTTGCTAAAGAACAATTTGGTTTAAAAAAAGGGCATAGCACTACTCACCAAATAAACAGAATTAAAAATCAAATAATCACCAATAAAAACAATAAACGTTCAACGGGTCTAATATTGTTAGATATCGAAAAAGCGTTTGACACAGTTTAGCATAATGGCCTAGTATTTAAACTTCTTGATGCAAATATACCAAAATATTTATGCAAACTTATTTCAGATTTCATTCACGGCAGAAGCTTTAAAGTTGCGATTAATAATGAAACATCATCTCCAAAAACCATCAAGGATCAGTCTTGTCGCCATTGCTTTACTCGATATATACATCCGATTTCAAAGTTCCGAAATATATGAAAGTTGCTTACTACGCAGATGATACTGCGTTAATTTCTTCAAACAAACTTACAAGTGCACTCCTGAAGAAAATAGAAAAAGGACTTGTAAATTGCAGTAAATATGTTCACAAATGGAAAATCAAAATTAATCCAAACAAGACCCAAGCAATAATTTTTCCATTCAACATATCTCCCAAAAGACTGCCAAGACGTCATCTTCTTATTGGAAATAATACCATAAATGTACTTAACGATGTCAAATATCTCGGAGTTGTCTTGGACAAGAAGCTTACACTTACAACATATTATGGCTACGTGCCAAAAAGCTATAAAATCATTTAAAGCATTATGGCCACTACTAAATAGAAGATCATTTCTAAAAATCTACTCTTCAGAAGTGTTATAAGGCCGATATTAACATACGCGTGTCCTATTTGGAGTGTCGCTGCCAACTGTCACCTAAAATGCTTACAAATTATACAAAACAAATGTCTTAAAATGATAAATAAAAAGCCCTGTAGGTATCCTACAAATCTTCTTCATGAAGAAACAGGTTATGAAAAAATACCGATTTCAAAACAAGAATTAATAACAATTACTTTGTCAAAATTGAAAATTCCTCTTACCCACTGATAAGAGAATGTAGAGAAATAACGTAAAATTAAAAAAGAAATCACCAATATGCTTATAGAGGTCTATTATTTCTAATAAACCTCCTATAAGCATATAAATATATTCAGATAGCATTTGAATATATTAAATCATATAAAGGTTTTTTCCTCCCGTTTTCCTTTAACAATCATTAAAAAATAAAATAAAAACTATTTAATATCTTTAGATACTATATATTCTTTGCTGCAATATCTATATGTAAAGATAAGATCTCTTATGTAAATATCAAATTTGTTAAATTATGTAAATAAAGGAAGAATATATAATTTTTTATTTATTTATTTAAACTATCATCGTTAACAGTTAAAAATATATTAATAAGTATAAGAATATATAATTGAAAATTAATACTAGTTACAAAATAATTATTAAAATTTTTGGCTATTTGGAAATTGTCTTTATATTCTATTTGTTTATATATCACAGTTTTTATCACAGATTTGGGTTTTTTAGGACTAGTTCTTTAATTTTACTCCATATTTCTTTTTGGTTATTTGATCTATTTATTTTATTATTAATATATTTATTTTTTTCATGTTCAATTTTTACTTTGTAGATATTTCTTATTATTTTATAACTATTCCAAGCGTCATTTATATTTACTGTAATTGCATTTTGATATTTAAAGACTGTTTTCTATTGCTATTTTAATGATTTCATTGAAAATATTTATCATGCTATCGATCTGAGTGCAGTCATTTATTTCACTTACTTCACGTCCTCTTGGCAGATTTCTTTTAATGAACCTAGAAAATCGGGTCCAGTTAGCTTTATTAAAATCGTAGTATAGATTATCCAAAAAAAACACACCTTAAATCAATCTCACTACTAATAGGTAGGTGATCAGAGCTTAGATCATTTATCACTATAACTGCAGACATGTTAATCGCTACATTTGTTGGAAAAAAGTCTAGAGTAGACCCTTGTTTATTTGGATCTGATGGTATGTACGTGTGTTCGTGGGGAAAATTTATTTGGGTTTGATTTAATTGCAGTTTTCCATACAATATATTTCCCCAACAATTGTTTCTTATACAGCCAAAGTAGCTGTGCCTGCAGTTGAAATCGCCCCTATAATATATTTATGATTTGATGCTGCTAATTTTCGAAGATCATTAGTAAAGGCTTGTGTTTTAGATTGGTCGTGTCCCGATGAACCCCCTGGAAAGTAACAGGAGTAGATGTGTACAAAATCATTAACATTTTGGATCATAACACCTACATTTTCAATTAATGATGTATTTATTACAGGTAATAGTTGATGTTTAATATTTTTTTTAACAAGAATTGCTACTCCCCCACCTCTGCCTTCTTGACGGTCATTTCTATAGCAATAGTAATTTTGGTTTCTTATTGAAATATTTTCATTAAGCCATGTTTCGCATAACATACAGACATCAACATTGTTTTCTTCCAAAAACTGAAACAATTCTAATTTTTTGTTGCGTACTCCTCGTGCGTTCCATGATACTATTTTGGTTTTCGCATTCATTGAAAAAGAAATTTACAAGCTAGGTCGGTAACAACCTTAAACTGATCTTCTCTAGATTTGCAATTTCCTAATCTAGAAATCAGTTCAAACGTAAGATCTTTTATTTCTTCAATAGAAAACATGTTGTTTGTGTTATTATTTCCATTAGTACCATTTGTTGTAGTACTGAATGGTAGATTATAATTTAAATTTGGAGCGTTTGCGCATTTTCGGTTGTGTGCGCTGTCGTATCTGCATGTAGGTACCTCTACTTGGCCATTCGAGAGACATGGCTTTATGAGGACCATTGCAATTTGCACATTTTTCGAAAGATGCGTTACATTCTATAGTTTTGTGTTCCCCTGCACAGTGGGCACAGAATGATTTTACCTTACATTTACTTGAACCGTGTCCATACATTTGACAGTTATAACATTGTGTCACCCTCGACTTGTTGGGCTTTTGGTACTCCCACCTGACTTTAATATAATTTATGACCGAGTAATTTTCCCGCAATTCCTTTAACGTAATAGTTTTATGTTCGAAATACACAATATATATAACTATTTCATTACGATTTTCTCTCGTTTTTGTAACGATTTTAACATCAGAACATTTCAAACCTAATGATGTAAGTTCATGTTTTATTACTTTTGGGTCTGTTTTATCCAAACCTAAAAGGACAGCTTTATAGGGGTTTTCACTTTTACTGGCATATGTGAAATATTCCAATTGAAATGTTTTTGTTAATGACTCACAAATGTCGTCAAAGTCTTTTTTATTGGTACAGAAAAGTTTTAGACCAATAGATATTTTTCGTATTGAATATTCTTTTATATTTAATATTCTGCATACTTCATGGACTTGCTCTGTTTTGCATTTAAGTATAGTTATTGGTGGTATTTTAACTTTTACGGTGGTATCGATAACAACTTCGTCATCTTGATCGTCGATTTTTTGTAGAGGTGCATAATAATTTTGATTTGCAGTTCTCTGAGAACTGTTTGGTTTTGTTTTTTTAGTCATGCTCTGACTAGCAGAGGCATCGACATCACTCGCTCGCACGCGTTTAATTTTGTTGTTTTTTATAGTTGTTTGTTTTTATTAAAAATGTTTTACAAAAGTAAGGAAAAAAAAAAGAAAAAGTAGCTGTAAACTGAGTTTTACAAGAAGACAATAAATCACGACCATACACATTAAATGCTAGTACGAGACTGATATGAATTTTTTAGAAAATAAAATCACGTTAAATTCGGATATATACAATACCAAGGTAGTAATTGATCAGGAAATACAAAAATTTATAAATGTAGTCTTCGAAGCAAGGGATGCGTCTACACCTAAAATAACCCAACAAAATAATTACACATTACCAGAAAGTACTGTGAAATATATTAAACTAAGAAGAAGCTTTAAAAGAAAAAGCCAACGATCTTCAAATATAGCCGAGCAAACTTTTTATAATCAAGTTTCTAAGTAACATGATTGATAAAAGTATTAATTCGGAACGCAATAAGAAATGGTGTCAATTATTATCCAATTTAAAACCAGGCGATAAATCATTTTGGATAATAAGCAGGAACTTGCGAGGAAAAGGAAAAAATCAAATCTCTCACCTTGAGGTTGGAAATACAAGGATAACATCTGATAAGGACAAGGCTGAAGTCCTGGCAAATACATTTGTCAAAGCAAATAACCTCACTTCGAATTACAACCACTCAGCGGATATTGTAATAAATACAACAGTAAATAATTTTAAGAAGGAAAATCCCAGTTCTGAGTCAGCAATTTATACATCTCTAGAAGAAGTAATGAATATTGTCTCATTAATAAAACCCTCAAAATCTCCTGGTTTTGACAATGTTCCCAACCTGCTCTTAAAGAAACTACCACTCAAAGCTCTAAAATTACTGGTTATAATATTTAACAGCTGCATCAAACTCAACTATTTCCCAAACCATTTCAAAAATGCTAAGGTTATAGCTATCAACAAACCTAGTAAGCCAAAAAATAACCCAAATAGCTATAGACCTATTAGTTTATTAAGTAACTTAGGTAAAATATTTGAAAAAATACTACATTCTCGTCTTAGTGAATTTGTAACGACCAATTCTATTGTTGCTAAAGAACAATTTGGTTTAAAAAAAGGGCATAGCACTACTCACCAAATAAACAGAATTAAAAATCAAATAATCACCAATAAAAACAATAAACGTTCAACGGGTCTAATATTGTTAGATATCGAAAAAGCGTTTGACACAGTTTAGCATAATGGCCTAGTATTTAAACTTCTTGATGCAAATATACCAAAATATTTATGCAAACTTATTTCAGATTTCATTCACGGCAGAAGCTTTAAAGTTGCGATTAATAATGAAACATCATCTCCAAAAACCATCAAGGATCAGTCTTGTCGCCATTGCTTTACTCGATATATACATCCGATTTCAAAGTTCCGAAATATATGAAAGTTGCTTACTACGCAGATGATACTGCGTTAATTTCTTCAAACAAACTTACAAGTGCACTCCTGAAGAAAATAGAAAAAGGACTTGTAAATTGCAGTAAATATGTTCACAAATGGAAAATCAAAATTAATCCAAACAAGACCCAAGCAATAATTTTTCCATTCAACATATCTCCCAAAAGACTGCCAAGACGTCATCTTCTTATTGGAAATAATACCATAAATGTACTTAACGATGTCAAATATCTCGGAGTTGTCTTGGACAAGAAGCTTACACTTACAACATATTATGGCTACGTGCCAAAAAGCTATAAAATCATTTAAAGCATTATGGCCACTACTAAATAGAAGATCATTTCTAAAAATCTACTCTTCAGAAGTGTTATAAGGCCGATATTAACATACGCGTGTCCTATTTGGAGTGTCGCTGCCAACTGTCACCTAAAATGCTTACAAATTATACAAAACAAATGTCTTAAAATGATAAACAAAAAGCCCTGTAGGTATCCTACAAATCTTCTTCATGAAGAAACAGGTTATGAAAAAATACCGATTTCAAAACAAGAATTAATAACAATTACTTTGTCAAAATTGAAAATTCCTCTTACCCACTGATAAGAGAATGTAGAGAAATAACGTAAAATTAAAAAAGAAATCACCAATATGCTTATATTATTTCTAATAAACCTCCTATAAGCATATAAATATATTCAGATAGCATTTGAATATATTAAATCATATAAAGGTTTTTTCCTCCCGTTTTCCTTTAACAATCATTAAAAAATAAAATAAAAACTATTTAATATCTTTAGATACTATATATTCTTTGCTGCAATATCTATATGTAAAGATAAGATCTCTTATGTAAATATCAACTTTGTTAAATTATGTAAATAAAGGAAGAATATATAATTTTTTATTTATTTATTTAAACTATCATCGTTAACAGTTAAAAATATATTAATAAGTATAAGAATATATAATTGAAAATTAATACTAGTTACAAAATAATTATTAAAATTTTTGGCTATTTGGAAATTGTCTTTATATTCTATTTGTTTATATATCACAGTTTTTATCACAGATTTGGGTTTTTTAGGACTAGTTCTTTAATTTTACTCCATATTTCTTTTTGGTTATTTGATCTATTTATTTTATTATTAATATATTTATTTTTTTCATGTTCAATTTTTACTTTGTAGATATTTCTTATTATTTTATAACTATTCCAAGCGTCATTTATATTTACTGTAATTGCATTTTGATATTTAAAGACTTTATCTCTTTAATGATCTGAGTTCGTTGTTAAACCACATGTTTTTACTTTTTTCAGTTATTTTTTTCTTAATAGTAAATTTTTTTATTGTGTTTTCAAGGCAGTTATCCAAATAGTGTACATATTCGTTTAAATCATTTATTTCATCATAATTTAATATTGCACTTATATAATTTTTGAAGCTGTTTTTATTGTATTTGAAAATATTTATTTCTTTGTTATTATTATCTTGCTTCATACGTTCACTCTCGATAAATGTGCCAATGGATTCATGATCAGATATTTTGCCGTAATAGTTTCATTATTTGTTATTATATACATATGTAGTCAATTAAAGTTTTCGAGTTTTTTGTTATTCTAGTATATTCTTTCATTACATGTTTTAGTCCATTATCATTAAGTATGCTTTCCAATGTACTGTATAAAAGTCACTTTTCCAGTCAATGTTAAAATCTCCGGCTATTAAAATATCACAGTTTGTTTCACATATTTCTTCTAACAAATCTTGGAATGTATCACAGAATTCCGATTTTGAACCACTTGGTGACCTTAATATTGATGTTTTCCATATTTTGCCATTTACGCAGTAATTCAGTGTTTTGTGTCTTTAATATTATTTTTGATATTATTTATATGCCAATGTTTTTTGAAATAAACTATTACTCCCCCAGTTCTAGATGAATTCGATAAGGTGCTATAATGCTCGTATTGGTCTATTTCAATTTCACTTTCATCTATTTCATCAGTTTGATGCGTTTCTGTTAAAATTTTGAACTCAGGTTTATTAATTGCTGCTATTATTTCTAATTTGTTGAAGTTATTAACCATGAATCTGGTTTGGTTGCTAGATTGATAAACCCATCCTCTTTCGAAGATTCAATTTATTTTGATATACCGGACACTCCCGGTTATTGGTGACATGATTCTCATCAAGTGTTAGATTTAGTCTTTTATTCGCTTTTATGCAATTAATACATTTCATGATTATTTCAGTATCACATTCTTTACCTCTGTGGTTTCCATGGCATTTGTAGCATACAATTTCATTGGCACTTGAAGCATTGTATAATGTCCGTACCATCAAAAACCCAACATCTGTCCCATCCTAAATTAAGCTTTTGACCTGTTATTATTTTCGGATACGATTCATTGTCTATTTTCAATTTTGCATTAAATATTGTTCTATTATATCTTTTTGTTTCATATATTTTAATAACATCTATCTTGCTATTTTTTAGTATTTCGTTCTGTTTTTTTAATTTTTCTATAAATTCTTTATCAGACATTTAAAAGTTTAAGTCAGTGATTACAATTTGCATATCTTTTGGGATTTTTATTTCATAATCTTCACTAATTTCACCTTGTATCGCCTTTTTAATTTTTTTCCCGCTCTTCTATATATTCACTCTGTATCACTACCGTACCGTTTTTCTGCTTTCAATATTTGTAATTTTCTATACTTTGTTTCTACTTTGGTTTAACAATTAAGGGAACATTTTTTGATAAATATGGCATAGTTTTCAAAGATTGCGCATATGACATTTTTGTTGTTTTTACCTTTGTGTCTTTTATAACCTTTATTTCGTTGCACATTTTGTTGTTATTTTTTTTCGTTGGTATCGCGTATATCTTTGTTACTATTTTCAACTTCGTTCATGTTTCCATATAGGATTTTCACTTGTAAATTTTTTTTACATAATTTCTGTATATTATCCATCTTTTTGAATCTCGCGTCTAATGACTTGCATTGCTTCCAATTGTGATTTAATTTGACATTCATTTTTCTTTATTGAACTTTCAAATTCATGATTATATTCTAACAAAGATTGTTTATTTTTATCAACACTTCTTTGAATATCTCTTACATTTTGAATATACAACATACAATCGTTGCAGATATATCGTACAAAATTGTCTTCATCAATAATATTTGCCGAATATTAGTCATGCCAGCACATTTTTTTGTAAAGTGATACACTTTACCACATACTCCATTGCCTCGTATGCCACTTTCACCTCTTATTGCTAACTTGCATTTACTGCATTCAGCCATATCAAAAGTAATATTAACAAATTTGTTGCTTCCGAAGAGAAAATTCTAATTTTTGTTAATATTTTATTTGCCACTTTACCTATAAATATATAATGTTTTTGTTTTTAAATAGGCACTATCATAAATAATTATAGTTAATTCTTTTATTGCTCAAATCAAACTGAATATATATTTTTCAACTGCTAAGGCATTTTAAAATTAATATCAAACAAACTTAGATTTAATTGAAACAGGTATAAATACGTTACAGTTATACATTATAGTTCGGCCCACCTGATAAATTGATTGACCTCAATCAACAAAAATAAATAATTGAGGTGGCCCCTTATATATAAACAAGTTGTTGTCAATGTCTCACGATATCCAACATCTTAAAATTTTTGACTCAAAAATAGCCTTATATGGAATCTGGGTTAATTGACAATTGTCAATATCCTGTATTACATACCTATCTTTATCCAATATCTTACTAATTACATAAGGGCCACGGTACTTTTCTGAAAACTTTTTATTTTTTCCAACAATATTAGGATTACTTTTAACTACTATGATCTCGATGATAGTTTTGATTATATTCCTGAGACCGTTCAATACATTCTAATGCTTTGAACCTTGTCTCACTAAATTTCTCTTAATTATTTCTCTTTTTTTGTTATCTAAATATTCGGTAAATTCATCAATAATAATTCCACGTTGATTAACTCCATAGAGAAGTTGACTTGGTGTTAACTTTTTAGTACTGTGCACAGTGTTATTAATAGCAGATTCTATTTCAGATAATTTTAAAGACCAATCAGCATGTTGCAAAGGTTCACTTAATTTGCTTAACATTGCCTTAATAATACGATTTACACGTTCAACTTGACCATTTGCTTGTGGTGATGAAACTGCAACTTTGACATGATCAATTTTGTTTTTATTTAAAAACTCTTTAAATTCATTCGACATAAAACAGGAACCTCTATCTGATATAAGAAGTCTTGGTCTGCTATAGTAATTAAAATACTTCCCCATTGAAAAACAAATTTCTTTAGTACTGGTAGATTTGAGTGGATAAAGACGTACAAATTTTGTAAATCCGTCTACTACTACTAGTATATGTTTACATTACAAATGGTCAAGGAGTTCTAGGAATATTGTACAAATTTTGTTCGTGTAGTAGTGTAGGTGTTGAATATATGATGCACTTTAAACTATTTTTAATATATTGTTTGATTTTATCTTTCATTTTTGGAAACCAACAGTTAAATTTAATTTGATTAAAACACTTCCACACCAAGATGCCCAATTTTTTCATGAACTAAACGAATAACATTTTCTTCCATTTCATGAGGCACATACAAAAGTAAACAATTTGATTCTCCTTTGCGAAATAGCAATCCATCCGATAACTCAAAGTAATCATCATTTCCATTCTCCAACTTAAGTATCAATTTCCTTATAGTTTCATCACGTTTTTGCATTATTTGAATTTGTACCTCTAATTCGTTAGAGTCAACAGCAGCTACTGTTTGTTGAGTATTTAATACTTCAATATAGGATATTTTATTATCTTTTTCGTAACATCTACTCAAAGCATTAACATGGCCCATCGACAAACCATTACGGTGTTGTATTGAGTAATTATAATTTTCCAATTCTAAAGCCCAACGTGATATTCTCGGATTAATTTGTTTTTTGCTTAAGTTCATAGTAAGTTTCTAATTCGAAACTATGATATCTTTGAAAAAAAAAGCAATTAGGTGAAACTTATCATCAATTTGACGGTGCAGTAAAACAGCTCCAAATCCTAGAGTACTACCATCACAATGCAAATCCGTTTCACATTTTAGCTTATAAATTGCTTAAATGTATGCTTCTATTAATAGTTGTTTTAGTTCATTAAATGCATTTATACAAGACTCTAAAAAGTGGAACGATTTTTCCTGTTTCTTACGCAATATATTTAATAACGGATTCGCTAATTTTGAAATAGATGGTACAAATCTTCTAAAATATGAAAACAAACCGATACATGTCTGTAATTCTTTTCGATTTATGGGCATTGGAAACATTTAAATTGCAGATAAATGTCTGTCAGTAGGCCGTATACCATTCGAATTAACAGCGTATTCCAAATATTCAATTTCATTATAACAAAATTTACATTTTTTTAATTTAAGCTCTAAACCGTTCTCGTAAGCACGAGACAGCACTCTATTCAATATTTCCAAGTGATATTTAAAGTCTACTGATGCTATTAAAATATCATCAATATAAACAATTATTTCACACGAATCAATTAAGTTTCGGAAAATATAGTAAACGTATTTTTGAAAATTTGCAGGTGCGTTTTTTAAGCCAGATGTGTTTCTAAAATATTCAAATAGACCGTGTGGTGTAACGAATGCTGTAAGAGGTAAAGATTCATTATCCATTTCAATGTGATTAAATCCGTCTTTTAAATCAAGTGAACTAAAAATAGTTCTTCCTTTCATATATTCGATACAATCATCTATTAAAGGTAAAGGAAAGTTGTCACGTATGGTTTTTTTTTATTAAGACTTCGATAATCAATACACATTCGGGTTTCTCCTGATTTTTTCTTAACTAAAACAATAGCCGATGCATATGGTGAATTACTAGGTTGAATGCATTTGGCTTCCATTGTGAACGGATGTGGTTTACTTGTGCTCGCATAAATTTTTCTAAAATACCGGTGTTTTTAACAATATTATTAAACTGAAAAACACATCTCAAAAGTGAAAGATAAATATAAATAAACACTTTCACTAGTTTCAAAACACAAAAACCTTAATAAAAATTATTGAAATAGAAAAGAAAACATTATCATTAAAGAACAAGTGTTTCTAAAAAAAACCCCAATACAAATAAAAAAACAAAGAAACGAAAAAAAATAAGATCAAATACAAAACAAAATATGTCATCAAAGCAAAAAATTTTATGCAATGACTGCACTTTTGTCATAAAAATAAAAACATATGTAAAATGCTCTAAATGCAACTTACCCTACCACTTCTTCCCCTGTTCATCGGTAAGAGAACGTGAATATGCCAACATGGATAGACAGAGTAAAGCCAATTGGATATGCAAAAATTGTACAACACGCTCCAAGTCCCCCAATAACCTCTACCAATTAATGATATATGATGATCAAGGTAAACAAAAACAACAAAGAGGAGATGATACTGGAGAAAATGAACAGAGTAAACGTTTCAAAGAGGCTTTATCGTTAAACACTCTAACCACTTAAATATGCTCGGTTCAAGCCGAAGTCATAGAGCTTAATACAAATATGAAACAAATAAAAACTGCAGTAGAACAGATAGCAACAAATATGAATACAATGCAAGATGATTTAAAAAATACATTAGCAACAATAACTAATACATTGTCAACATTATCAACACAGGTCACTGAACTAAACGAAAGGGACAAAGAGAAAAACAAATAAACAACATGGTTATACGCATAAACAAATTTGAGCAACAATTATTAAGCAGAAATATTGAAATAAAGAACATACCTGATAATACAATGCATGCTAATGATGTTAAAAATAATGCTACGTCGTTAAATGTGGAGATAATAGATAATGACATTATAAACGCATATCGTTTGAAAAAAAAGAAGGCAAAGTTATTGTTAAGTTCTCTTCAATAAATAAAAAAGAGAGCTTATGAATAAGATCGAAAGGCATAGAGTGGGAGCAAATATTATAAAGGAAAATGAAAAAAAACTTTATATATATAAACGATGAACTAACACCCTATAACCCGCATCTACTTTGGTCAGCTAAAACCAAGGCCAAAGAAACTAATTGGAAATATGTTTGGTACAACAATGGAAACATATTTGCATGAAGAAATGAAAACTCATCAGCAATCCTCATCAAAAATGCTACAGATATCGAAACAATATCACAATAAACAGAAAAAAAGCTTTCTCTTTTATATAATTTTCTATTAACAAAAATACAATGAATAATGAAACAATTCCAACATTAGATTGTTTTAATCAAATTAATATTAAACATCTAAGTTATAAGTTAGCATACATGAATATTCGTTCACTACGCACAGGTTTTACGTCGCTTCTAACAACTCTAAACAAAGTAATAAACAAACTTAGCATTATAATACTGGTGGAAACAAATATAACAGATAATGAAATTAATTTATATAATATACAAGGTTTTAATGCTGTCTTTATAAACAGAGAGTGCAGGGGAGGAGGGATAGCTGTGTATGTAAGGGATAATTACTGTTTTACAAAAATCGATTTACACACTAAATCATTTGAAGCAATGCAAATTGATGTATATTTAAACAACAAAATGTCATCTACAAACAACAAAATGTCATCTATTATATCAATTTATAGACCTCCATCAGCAAACATAGAAGAGTTTAAATCAGAAATTGATGAAACATTAAACAACGTAAACAAAAAACAAGTAAGAAAATTATAGTCGGTCTAGACCGACTATACGATACCCTATACCATGCGTTTAGAAACCCTATCTCTTAGGCCCAACTAACTGGACATAGAAAATAAGCAAAACCCAAATTTGAGTGGGATTTTTATTAATTGTTTTGGCTGCAGATATGCAAAAGTTCATATCGGATGCTATATCTATATGGGGACTAGGTCCAAAAATGGACCGATCCTGATCATGTTTGGAAAAGTCTCTTGTATTTTGCAAAAATATATACAAACCAAATCTGAGAAGAATCAGTGCAACATTTTTGTTTTTTAATAGATTTAAGTGAAGATCGGGAAGCAGCCCTATATGGGGCCAAAGGGATCATTTTTGGACTACTCATTAATGGATGTAATGAACGCATATAAACCCAATTTGAGTAAGATCTATATGACAATTTGGATCTTATGGCAATTTATGTCGATTTCATAGGGGTAATTTGTATGGGGGCTAGGTCTGAACATGGACCGATTCTCACCAATTTCAATAGCGTTCATCCCATGGCCGATAAAAGCTTATATACCAAATTTCATCAAAATGTATTCATATTTGCGACCTGCAGTTTGATTACAAGCTTTACATGGACACACAGACGGACGGACGGACGGACGGACGGACATTGTTAAATCAACTCAAAAAATGATTCTGATTCGATCGGTATAATTAAAGATGGGTCTAGGTCAAATATTTTTTGTTACAAACAGCAGCACAAAGTCATTATACCCAAACCACATAGTGGTATAGGGTATAACAAGAAACCATTCTAATTGGAGATATGAACTTCGATATATTAAAGCAAAACATGATAACAACAAAATACTTAAGCACATTATTATCAAATGGAAGTATTATAAATGAAATAACCAGAGAAGACATAAACAAAAACACAAGAACGTGTATAGAACATCTGTTTATAAGAGCCAACAACACAACAACACACACACATGCAGTCGTAATAAAAACAAATATCTCTGACCACTACTCTATATTCTGTAGCTTAGAAGAAGAAGACAACCAGGGAACCCCAACCAGCACAGTGCAGAGTGCTATAATCAACAACAGAAAAGTGAACAAAAAAATTAAAGAAACAAAGTGGAACAACATAATTCACCAAGATATAAACGCTAATGAATTATTTAAGTGAATACAAGAAGCATTCGTTAATATTTATGAAGAATCAAAAGAAATTAAAAAAGATCACAAAATCAGTGAATAAATGATGAATTATTAAAATGGTGCGATGATAGGGATAAACTTTACAAAAAATGGATTAACAACAGAAATAATAGAAAATATGAATTTCAATATAAACAATTTAGAAACTTTTTGAATTCCAAACTAAAAAACGACAAAAGTATCTACTATAGAACAAAATTTATAGAAAATAGAAACAATATAAAAGTTACATGGGAAATAATTAATGAACTAATCGGTAAAAAAACAGCATTGATGAAACATTTTTAAAAACTTTAAAAATGAAAATCTACAGCAAATTCTAAAAAACTTTTCAACAAATTTTAATGAAAGTGTACAAAATATTATCCACAAATGTAATATAAAAACAACAAATACTGTTCAAACTCCAATTCAAAACACAATTTATCTCAGAAATACAAACGAGGAAGAAATCTTTAATATTTTAAGGAGCTATAATACGAATAAAAGTGCAGGCATAGACGGAATAAGATCTGAAGTATAACGCAGAAGTGCTTACACCAATTCTCACCACACTGATAAACAGAAGCTCGGAAGAATCGGTCATGCCTAACATGCTGAAAATCTCGATAGTGCGACCAATATACAAATCCCGGAGTCAAATCAGATTATAATAACTACAGGCCAATCTCAATTCTCTCATCGGTTGAAAAAATTATAGAAGAGATTGTTGTTCGAAGATTAAAAGAAAAATATAATATAATAAGCAACAGCCAGTTTGGTTTCCAAAAAGGCAAAAACATAAACAAACTATTGGGTAATTTTTCAAATTTCATAAACAAAATTGTGAGTGATAAAAAACATTGCCTATTACTGTTTATTGATTTTAGCAAAGCGTTCGACACATTACAGCATAATAAATTAATTGAAATTCTTGAAAGGAATGGAATAAGAGGAAGCTGTTTAGAATGGTTTAAAAATTATATTCATCTTCGGTCCTACATGGTTAAAACCAACAATAACCTAAGCGAAGAAATTTTTTCTAGTCAGGGAGTACCACAAGGATAAAAGTTTGGACCTATATTGTACTTAATATATGCAAACGAAATGATTTATATACTCAACAATAGTACAACATTTGCATATGCAGACGACACAGCAATAATTGTTACACATAAAAATATAAATTCTGCTAATAATATAATGCAAGACCAGCTGAATATTGTTACGAAATGGTGTCATGACAATGGATTGGTAATAAACGCCACTAAAAGGAAATTGATGCATATAAAGCCACCGCATCTACAACAACATACTACTGAAATTTCACAATATAGATTGTATACATAAAACATATAGCTACGGGATCAGTGTTCGCCAGTACAGAATTATTAAAAGGTATTTTCACCCCCTCCTAAAATTTTAAGGGGTATTTTCATAAACTAAAGGGTATTTTTTAAAACTACAGCAAAATAAATTTTTTGACTAAATTAATTACTACTCGTATTTATGTTTAAACATGACAAAGTGATATTTATATATGTATGTATATACATTTAACAGTGATATGCGTTAATAAGACAGTGATACATTCACTTTTTGTTTCCACTTTTTTACAGCAGTAGCGAAATCCATGTCACATTGAACAACACCATTTTCTTTACTCAAATTAACATCGGGGCCTTCGCAAGAAATCCTTGAAAGGATTTCCACATGTTTATCACCAAGTCTGGCTCGCTTATCACTCTTTATGCGGATTTGGTATGAAAATACTCTTTCGCAAGCTGCAGTAGAGACTGGTAAAGTTAAGGCAATGATTAACAATTTCATGTACTCTGGATACATACACTCCTCATCCTCAGCATATCCTAGCTCATTTGACATGCAAATCAACTTGCAAAATTTTTGCATGTCCATTTTGGCCTTGTTTTTTTCTAACATAAATTTTACTTCATACCTTTCATCCTGCAACTTATCCTGTTTAGGAAGAATGCTACTATATATAGGGTATAGTTCTTTATTGCAATAAATTATCATCAAACTATCCATGGCTTCATCAACAGATTTATTTGATGGAGGAGCAGTTACCAAGTCGAAATTTAAAAATGTTTCCATGGTGTCATCGTCAAACCGTTTATGGAGGTTATTTACCAGTATGCATAAAAAAACGTCTTTTCCGTTCTGGAAACTATTTTGTGATAGGTTATTGGAAGAAATTTTTATGTCTCTGTAGTAACCATTTGTTTCTTTCATCTCATTCAAAAATGCTGTTAAATATTTTCCAGGCTCTTTGCCCATTTTCTCTAAACGACCTGTAATCTATCAACCAAAAGGCTGAAACTTAGGTTATTTGTTGAAAACACATGGAAAGTCGATCAATAAGCTGTAAGATGTCCGTCAATAAACATATTGTTCTTATAAAGTCATAAGCTTGAATTGCTTTTAGCAATCCAGAAGCTTTAGGGTCTGAAGTAGCAGCTTCTTCTGTGAGCACTAAAACTAGGCTGTCATAACTTTCATGAATTGCTTCAACAGCTTTGCCCAACGACAGCCAACGTACACTATGCTGGTACTTCAGTGTCAGCTGCTTCTGTTGGAGAATGGCCTGCATTTCCTTCAGCTTATCATGATGCTTGCAAGATGAATTGAAGAATGTATGAAGGCTGTTGATTGTTGATTGCACCTTGCTTATCTTGGGCACTTCTTCGGCAGCTTGACTCACTGCAAGAGCCAGCTTGTGTGCAATGCAGTGGGCGTGTATCAATAATGGCGTTTCATTTTTCAGCTGAACACCAACTCCAGTTTTAGACCCCATCATCACTGCTGCGCCATCTGTTCCCAAACCCACAACTTTAGTTATAGGAACACGGTTTTTCTCCAAAAACGTCAGTAAAGTTTTCGTAATATTATCAGCATCGCAGGGAATCCCTTCCATTGACAAGTTGGCCCAAAATCGTACTTGTTGCTGGCAGTCCTTTATATATTTGACATAAATAATAAATTTCTTTGTCACAGTAATATCAGTACTCTCATCAATCCAAATGGACATTACTGGGCTTTTCTGTAGATCCTCCAATAGCTGGTCATAGAGCGTGTCCGATAGAGCTGATTCAACTTAAGTAACTTTCCTATGATGCATATTCACATATTCAGGATTTAATTTCACCCCATTAGCAATTTGTAACATCATCAATGGTTTAAACTTGCGTTGAGCGAGTTCTTCCTTGCTTATCATGCAGACAGTTCTAAATAAAATCATATCTGATTCTGAAACTTGATTAGTCATTTATTCTATAGTGTTTGTTAACTGAGCAGCTTGACGAGGAGCATTCATAGCAGCTTTATGTTCATCTGAACTTTCGTGTCTAACAAAATTCGAGCGCTGGAAGTTGGCAGTACCTCTGGTAGCCATAATGCCTTGAAGCTGGCATTTCTTACAAGTTTTACAGAAAGCTTTGCCAACTTGTTCATTATGAATTATCCACGGGAAATCCCTTAACCATTTGGCCAAGAACTTAGAATGTTTCGCCATTGTATTGGATGACAGAGTTGAAGTACTGCTGGAAGATGCCAGAGTCGTAGTACTGCTGGAAGTTGCTTGAGTCGTAGTACTGCTGGAAGATGCCGGAGAGCTTGTACTGGGTGCAAAAATCGGAGTACTGACCTAAGTGATAGAGTTAAAATCATTATCCAGAACTTCCAACTACATTCTGCCTTTTTTTGTATGCCAACATTTGAAGGGCTAGTTAGTTGCACAATTATGTTTTTTGGAAAAGTAACTTTTCAAACTTCGTTGTTTCGAAGACATTTTTGGTTTTGTCCGCTTATCAACGAATTGTTATATCAAAAGATGTTCTAAAAGCGCTCTCAATTTTCTGCTAAAATATTGCCATATTTGAGAAATATGTAGAATTAAAGCTTTTCACATGTTAAAAGGGATTTCCCACTATTAGAATTTGTAGTAACACCAAAAATCATACGTACATATATGTAAAACATTTTAAAGAACATGCAATATTAACAAAATTAGTGATGCCAACTTTTGAAAAGACCAAAATTTTAAGAAGCTCCGCAAAATAACTAAAAAATATATAAATTGTTGTTTAAAAAAGATAGGACTTTAAAAAAACGACAAATAAAACAAAAGTTTAAACTTGTTTATAATTTAATAAAGAAAAAACATTTATTTCGTTAATAAAAATTTAATTAATTGCCCGACCCAGCCATGGCTGAGTGTCACAAATGTAAAGCCTCAATACGTGGAGAGTCAGGAATTAGCTGTGCTGGTGTGTGCAAAAAGGTGTATCACTGTTCTGTAAAGTGCGCGGGTGTTGACCAATATTCGGTTAAAATTCTTGATGAGGATAATTTTGTGCGGTTTATGTGTGGTGATTGTCTTCAACATATACATGATGTTGACATGGTGTTAAAAGAAATACAAGATGGTGTTCACAAAAACAAAATAAATTTAGTTGAATACAAATGTGAATTCGAATCATCACTAAAACAAAATGAAAATGAAATTAAACGCTTATTAGAGGCAGTAGAAAAACGTTATGAAGAGACTTAAAAAAATAGACAATGCACAAAAAATATGTGAAAAAAACGTCGATGAAATAAAAAAACTTTGCAATGTTGTAAGCGAATATGAAAGTAAAAATAAAGAGATTTATACCACTATTGAAGAAAGTAATGAAAAGATGTGTAAAGAGATAAAAAAAGTTATGAAGGAAAATAATGATAAACAAAACAAACTGTCATTTGCTGACACAGTTAAAAGAAATACGGTGTTGCCAGATGTTAAAAAACAAGTTCCCCTTATAATAAAACCAAAGGAAAAACAAAAAATAGAAAAAACAAAGGAGGACCTAAACAATCAGGTAGATCCAGTTAACCTAAATATAACAAACATTGAAAATAGAAAAAATGGTACAATTGTGATACAAAGTGAAAATGATGAAGAAAGAAATAAAATTAAAAATGCTATTGAAAATGAAATGGGTGAAACATACGAAATAAAAGCGCCAAATGAAAATGATATGTCAATAATTATAACTGACATGTCATTTAAATATGCAGATGATGAACTTATAGAAAAAATAAAGAGACAAAATCAACAATTACAAGAACATGAAATGAAAGTAGTAAAATCCTACGAATTTAAAAAATATAATAAAGTAATTTATAATAGTAAAATAATAGTAGACAAGGAAACATACACAAAGATTAAGGCAGCACAAAAATTAAACATTGGGTGGCAAAAATGTAGAATATTTGATGGGACTGATATTTTGATGTGGTATAAATGTCAAGGATACAATCACAAAGCGAGTGAATGTAAAAATGAAGAAACTTGTTATAAGTGCCATGGAACTCAGATCAAAGGAATGCGAAAAAGAAATAATAAATAAATGTATTAATTGTATTAGAGATAATAAGAAATTAAATATGGGACTTGATGAAAATCACGTCACATCAAACAAAGAATGTCCAGTTTATAAAAACAAACTTAATATGAAAAAGAAGAGGTTGGGGTTGATAATTTAACAACCACAGCAAATATACGGCATTTATACAAATATATGTGGACTAGTTAACAATTACAATCAACTAGAAATTATTGCCGATGAACAAAATCCAGATTTTATAGTTCTTACAGAAACACATTTAACTGGAGATATAGAAGAAAAAGAAATACAACTCAGAGATTATGATCAGTATATTGCAGTATCAAATTCAAACAGGACCGGTGGAGTTATTATTTATTTTAAAAAGCAATGTAATATTATAACAATTGGGAAAAAGTCTTCTGATTATAATTATTGGATATGGTGAATTACTAGGTTGAATGCATTTGGCTTTCATTGTGAACGGATGTGGTTTACTTGTGCTCGCATAAATTTTTCTAAAATACCGGTGTTTTTAACAATATTATTAAACTGAAAAACACATCTCAAAAGTGAAAGATAAATATAAATAAACACTTTCACTAGTTTCAAAACACAAAAACCTTAATAAAAATTATTAAAATAGAAAAGAAAACATTATCATTAAAGAACAAGTGTTTCTAAAAAAAACCCCAATACAAATAAAAAAACAAAGAAACGAAAAAAAAAAATAAGATCAAATACAAAACAAAATATGTCATCAAAGCAAAAAAATTTATGCAATGACTGCACTTTTGTCATAAAAATAAAAACATATGTAAAATGCTCTAAATGCAACTTACCCTACCACTTCTTCCCCTGTTCATCGGTAAGAGAACGTGAATATGCCAACATGGATAGACAGAGTAAAGCCAATTGGATATGCAAAAATTGTACAACACGCTCCAAGTCCCCCAATAACCTCTACCAATTAATGATATATGATGATCAAGGTAAACAAAAACAACAAAGAGGAGATGATACTGGAGAAAATGAACAGAGTAAACGTTTCAAAGAGGCTTTATCGTTAAACACTCTAACCACTTAAATATGCTCGGTTCAAGCCGAAGTCATAGAGCTTAATACAAATATGAAACAAATAAAAACTGCAGTAGAACAGATAGCAACAAATATGAATACAATGCAAGATGATTTAAAAAATACATTAGCAACAATAACTAATACATTGTCAACATTATCAACACAGGTCACTGAACTGAACGAAAGGGACAAAGCGAAAAACAAATAAACAACATGGATATACGCATAAACAAATTTGAGCAACAATTATTAAGCAGAAATATTGAAATAAAGAACATACCTGATAATACAATGCATGCTAATAATGCTACGTCGTTAAATGTGGAGATAATAGATAATGACATTATAAACGCATATCGTTTGAAAAAAAAGAAGGCAAAGTTATTGTTAAGTTCTCTTCAATAAATAAAAAAGAGAGCTTATGAATAAGATCGAAAGGCATAGAGTGGGAGCAAATATTATAAAGGAAAATGAAAAAAAACTTTATATATATAAACGATGAACTAACACCCTATAACCCGCATCTACTTTGGTCAGCTAAAACCAAGGCCAAAGAAACTAATTGGAAATATGTTTGGTACAACAATGGAAACATATTTGCATGAAGAAATGAAAACTCATCAGCAATCCTCATCAAAAATGCTACAGATATCGAAACAATATCACAATAAACAGAAAAAAAGCTTTCTCTTTTATATAATTTTCTATTAACAAAAATACAATGAATAATGAAACAATTCCAACATTAGATTGTTTTAATCAAATTAATATTAAGCATCTAAGTTATAAGTTAGCATACATGAATATTCGTTCACTACGCACAGGTTTTACGTCGCTTCTAACAACTCTAAACAAAGTAATAAACAAACTTAGCATTATAATACTGGTGGAAACAAATATAACAGATAATGAAATTAATTTACATAATATACAAGGTTTTAATGCTGTCTTTATAAACAGAGAGTGCAGGGGAGGAGGGATAGCTGTGTATGTAAGGGATAATTACTGTTTTACAAAAATCGATTTACACACTAAATCATTTGAAGCAATGCAAATTGATGTATATTTAAACAACAAAATGTCATCTACAAACAACAAAATGTCATCTATTATATAAATTTATAGACCTCCATCAGCAAACATAGAAGAGTTTAAATCAGAAATTGGTGAAACATTAAACAACGTAAACAAAAAACAAGTAAGGAAATTATAGTCGGTCTAGACCGACTATACGATACCCTATACCATGCGTTTAGAAACCCTATCTCTTAGGCCCAACTAACTGGACATAGAAAATAAGCAAAAACCAAATTTGAGTGGGATTTTTATTAATTTTTTTGGCTGCAGATATGAAAAAGTTCATATCGGATGCTATATCTATATGGGGACTAGGTCCAAAAATGGACCGATCCTGATCATGTTTGGAAAAGTCTCTTGTATTTTGCAAAAATATATACAAACCAAATCTGAGAAGAATCAGTGCAACATTTTTGTTTTTTAATAGATTTAAGTGAAGATCGGGAAGCAGCCCTATATGGGGCCAAAGGGATCATTTTTGGACTACCCATTAATGGATGTAATGAACGCATATAAACCCAATTTGAGTAAGATCTATATGACAATTTGGATCTTATGGCAATTTATGTCGATTTCATAGGGGTAATTTGTATGGGGGCTAGGTCTGAACATGGACCGATTCTCACCAATTTCAATAGCGTTCATCCCATGGCCGATAAAAGCTTATATACCAAATTTCATCAAAATGTATTCATATTTGCGACCTGCAGTTTGATTACAAGCTTTACATGGACACACAGACGGACGGACGGACGGACATTGTTAAATCAACTCAAAAAATGATTCTGATTCGATCGGTATAATTAAAGATGGGTCTAGGTCAAATATTTTTGGTTGTTACAAACAGCAGCACAAAGTCATTATACCCAAACCACATAGTGGTATAGGGTATAACAAGAAACCATTCTAATTGGAGATATGAACTTCGATATATTAAAGCAAAACATGATAACAACAAAATACTTAAGCACATTATTATCAAATGGAAGTATTATAAATGAAATAACCAGAGAAGACATAAACAAAAACACAAGAACGTGTATAGAACATCTGTTTATAAGAGCCAACAACACAACAACACACACACATGCAGTCGTAATAAAAACAAATATCTCTGACCACTACTCTATATTCTGTAGCTTAGAAGAAGAAGACAACCAGGGAACCCCAACCAGCACAGTGCAGAGTGCTATAATCAACAACAGAAAAGTGAACAAAAAAATTAAAGAAACAAAGTGGAACAACATAATTCACCAAGATATAAACGCTAATGAATTATTTAAGTGAATACAAGAAGCATTCGTTAATATTTATGAAGAATCAAAAGAAATTAAAAAAGATCACAAAATCAGTGAATAAATGATGAATTATTAAAATGGTGCGATGATAGGGTTAAACTTTACAAAAAATGGATTAACAACAGAAATAATAGAAAATATGAATTTCAATATAAACAATTTAGAAACTTTTTGAATTCCAAACTAAAAAACGCCAAAAATATCTACTATAGAACAAAATTTATAGAAAATAGAAACAATATAAAAGTTACATGGGAAATAATTAATGAACTAATCGGTAAAAAAACAGCATTGATGAAACATTTTTAAAAACTTTAAAAATGAAAATCTACAGCAAATTCTAAAAAACTTTTCAACAAATTTTAATGAAAGTGTACAAAATATTATCCACAAATGTAATATAAAAACAACAAATACTGTTCAAACTCCAATTCAAAACACAATTTATCTCAGAAATACAAACGAGGAAGAAATCTTTAATATTTTAAGGAGCTATAATACGAATAAAAGTGCAGGCATAGACGGAATAAGATCTGAAGTATAACGCAGAAGTGCTTACACCAATTCTCACCACACTGATAAACAGAAGCTCGGAAGAATCGGTCATGCCTAACATGCTGAAAATCTCGATAGTGCGACCAATATACAAATCCCGGAGTCAAATCAGATTATAATAACTACAGGCCAATCTCAATTCTCTCATCGGTTGAAAAAATTATAGAAGAGATTGTTGTTCGAAGATTAAAAGAAAAATATAATATAATAAGCAACAGCCAGTTTGGTTTCCAAAAAGGCAAAAACATAAACAAACTATTGGGTAATTTTTCAAATTTCATAAACAAAATTGTGAGTGATAAAAAACATTGCCTATTACTGTTTATTGATTTTAGCAAAGCGTTCGACACATTACAGCATAATAAATTAATTGAAATTCTTGAAAGGAATGGAATAAGAGGAAGCTGTTTAGAATGGTTTAAAAATTATATTCATCTTCGGTCCTACAGGGTTAAAACCAACAATAACCTAAGCGAAGAAATTTTTTCTAGTCAGGGAGTACCACAAGGATAAAAGTTTGGACCTATATTGTACTTAATATATGCAAACGAAATGATTTATATACTCAACAATAGTACAACATTTGCATATGCAGACGACACAGCAATAATTGTTACACATAAAAATATAAATTCTGCTAATAATATAATGCAAGACCAGCTGAATATTGTTACGAAATGGTGTCATGACAATGGATTGGTAATAAACGCCACTAAAAGGAAATTGATGCATATAAAGCCACCGCATCTACAACAACATACTACTGAAATTTCACAATATAGATTGTATACATAAAACATATAGCTACGGGATCAGTGTTCGCCAGTACAGAATTATTAAAAGGTATTTTCACCCCCTCCTAAAATTTTAAGGGGTATTTTCATAAACTAAAGGGTATTTTTTAAAACTACAGCAAAATAAATTTTTTGACTAAATTAATTACTACTCGTATTTATGTTTAAACATGACAAAGTGATATTTATATATGTATGTATATACATTTAACAGTGATATGCGTTAATAAGACAGTGATACATTCACTTTTTGTTTCCACTTTTTTACAGCAGTAGCGAAACCATGTCACATTGAACAACACCATTTTCTTTACTCAAATTAAAATCGGGGCCTTCGCAAGAAATCCTTGAAAGGATTTCCACATGTTTATCACCAAGTCTGGCTCGCTTATCACTCTTTATGCGGATTTGGTATGAAAATACTCTTTCGCAAGCTGCAGTAGAGACTGGTAAAGTTAAGGCAATAATTAACAATTTCATGTACTCTGGATACATACACTCCTCATCCTCAGCATATCCTAGTTCATTTGACATGCAAATCAACTTGCAAAATTTTTGCATGTCCATTTTGGCCTTGTTTTTTTCTAACATAAATTTTACTTCATACCTTTCATCCTGCAACTTATCCTGTTTAGGAAGAATGCTACTATATATAGGGTATAGTTCTTTATTGCAATAAATTATCATCAAACTATCCATGGCTTCATCAACAGATTTATTTGATGGAGGAGCAGTTACCAAGTCGAAATTTAAAAATGTTTCCATGGTGTCATCGTCAAACCGTTTATGGAGGTTATTTACCAGTATGCATAAAAAACGTCTTTTCCTTTCTGGAAACTATTTTGTGATAGGTTATTGGAAGAAATTTTTATGTCTCTGTAGTAACCATTTGTTTCTTTCATCTCATTCAAAAATGCTGTTAAATATTTTCCAGGCTCTTTCCCCATTTTCTCTAAACGACCTGTAATCTATCAACCAAAAGGCTGAAACTTAGGTTATTTGTTGAAAACACATGGAAAGTCGATCAATAAGCTGTAAGATGTCCCTCAATAAACATATTGTTCTTATAAAGTCATAAGCTTGAATTGCTTTTAGCAATCCAGAAGCTTTAGGGTCTGAAGTAGCAGCTTCTTCTGTGAGCACTAAAACTAGGCTGTCATAACTTTCATGAATTGCTTCAACAGCTTTGCCCAACGACAGCCAACGTACACTATGCTGGTACTTCAGTGTCAGCTGCTTCTGTTGGAGAATGGCCTGCATTTCCTTCAGCTTATCATGATGCTTGCAAGATGAATTGAAGAATGTATGAAGGCTGTTGATTGTTGATTGCACCTTGCTTATCTTGGGCACTTCTTCGGCAGCTTGACTCACTGCAAGAGCCAGCTTGTGTGCAATGCAGTGGGCGTGTATCAATAATGGCGTTTCATTTTTCAGCTGAACACCAACTCCAGTTTTAGACCCCATCATCACTGCTGCGCCATCTGTTCCCAAACCCACAACTTTAGTTATAGGAACACGGTTTTTCTCCAAAAACGTCAGTAAAGTTTTCGTAATATTATCAGCATCGCAGGGAATCCCTTCCATTGACAAGTTGGCCCAAAATCGTACTTGTTGCTGGCAGTCCTTTATATATTTGACATAAATAATAAATTTCTTTGTCACAGTAATATCAGTACTCTCATCAATCCAAATGGACATTACTGGGCTTTTCTGTAGATCCTCCAATAGCTGGTCATAGAGCGTGTCCGATAGAGCTGATTCAACTTAAGTAACTTTCCTATGATGCATATTCACATATTCAGGATTTAATTTCACCCCATTAGCAATTTGTAACATCATCAATGGTTTAAACTTGCGTTGAGCGAGTTCTTCCTTGCTTATCATGCAGACAGTTCTAAATAAAATCATATCTGATTCTGAAACTTGATTAGTCATTTATTCTATAGTGTTTGTTAACTGAGCAGCTTGACGAGGAGCATTCATAGCAGCTTTATGTTCATCTGAACTTTCGTGTCTAACAAAATTCGAGCGCTGGAAGTTGGCAGTACCTCTGGTAGCCATAATGCCTTGAAGCTGGCATTTCTTACAAGTTTTACAGAAAGCTTTGCCAACTTGTTCATTATGAATTATCCACGGGAAATCCCTTAACCATTTGGCCAAGAACTTAGAATGTTTCGCCATTGTATTGGATGACAGAGTTGAAGTACTGCTGGAAGATGCGAGAGTCGTAGTACTGCTGGAAGTTGCTTGAGTCGTAGTACTGCTGGAAGATGCCGGAGAGCTTGTACTGGGTGCAAAAATCGGAGTACTGACCTAAGTGATAGAGTTAAAATCATTATCCAGAACTTCCAACTACATTCTGCATTTTTTTGTATGCCAACATTTGAAGGGCTAGTTAGTTGCACAATTATGTTTTTTGGAAAAGTAACTTTTCAAACTTCGTTGTTCCGAAGACATTTTTGGTTTTGTCCGCTTATCAACGAATTGTTATATCAAAAGATGTTCTAAAAGCGCTCTCAATTTTCTGCTAAAATATTGCCATATTTGAGAAATATGTAGAATTAAAGCTTTTCACATGTTAAAAGGGATTTCCCACAATTATTATTTGTAGTAACACCAAAAATCATACGTACATATATGTAAAACATTTTAAAGAACATGCAATATTAACAAAATTAGTGATGCCAACTTTTGAAAAGACCAAAATTTTAAGAAGCTCCGCAAAATAACTAAAAAATATATAAATTGTTGTTTAAAAAAGATAGGACTTTAAAAAAACGACAAATAAAACAAAAGTTTAAACTTGTTTATAAGTTTAATAAAGAAAAAACATTTATTTCGTTAATAAAAATTTAATTAATTGCCCGACCCAGCCATGGCTGAGTGTCACAAATGTAAAGCCTCAATACGTGGAGAGTCAGGAATTAGCTGTGCTGGTGTGTGCAAAAAGGTGTATCACTGTTCTGTAAAGTGCGCGGGTGTTGACCAATATTCGGTTAAAATTCTTGATGAGGATAATTTTGTGCGGTTTATGTGTGGTGATTGTCTTCAATATATACATGATGTTGACATGGTGTTAAAAGAAATACAAGATGGTGTTCACAAAAACAAAATAAATTTAGTTGAATACAAATGTGAATTCGAATCATCACTAAAACAAAATGAAAATGAAATTAAACGCTTAGAAAAACGTTATGAAGAGACTTAAAAAAATAGACAATGCACAAAAAATATGTGAAAAAAACGTCGATGAAATAAAAAAACTTTGCAATGTTGTAAGCGAATATGAAAGTAAAAATAAAGAGATTTATACCACTATTGAAGAAAGTAATGAAAAGATGTGTAAAGAGATAAAAAAAGTTATGAAAGAAAATAATGATAAACAAAACAAACTGTCATTTGCTGACACAGTTAAAAGAAATACGGTGTTGCCAGATGTTAAAAAACAAGTTCCCCTTATAATAAAACCAAAGGAAAAACAAAAAATAGAAAAAACAAAGGAGGACCTAAACAATCAGGTAGATCCAGTTAACCTAAATATAACAAACATTGAAAATAGAAAAAATGGTACAATTGTGATACAAAGTGAAAATGATGAAGAAAGAAATAAAATTAAAAATGCTATTGAAAATGAAATGGGTGAAACATACGAAATAAAAGCGCCAAATGAAAATATGTCAATAATTATAACTGACATGTCATTTAAATATGCAGATGATGAACTTATAGAAAAAATAAAGAGACAAAATCAACAATTACAAGAACATGAAATGAAAGTAGTAAAATCTTACGAATTTAAAAAATATAATAAAGTAATTTATAATAGTAAAATAATAGTAGACAAGGAAACATACACAAAGATTAAGGCAGCACAAAAATTAAACATTGGGTGGCAAAAATGTAGAATATTTAATGGGACTGATATTTTGATGTGCTATAAATGTCAAGGATACAATCATAAAGCGAGTGAATGTAAAAATGAAGAAACATGTTATAAGTGCCATGGAACTCAGATCAAAGGAATGCGAAAAAGAAATAATAAATAAATGTATTAATTGTATTAGAGATAATAAGAAATTAAATATGGGACTTGATGAAAATCACGTCACATCAAACAAAGAATGTCCAGTTTATAAAAACAAACTTAATATGAAAAAGAAGAGGTTGGGGTTGATAATTTAACAACCACAGCAAATATACGGCATTTATACAAATATATGTGGACTAGTTAACAATTACAATCAACTAGAAATTATTGCCGATGAACAAAATCCAGATTTTATAGATCTTACAGAAACATATTTAACTGGAGATATAGAAGAAAAAGAAATACAACTCAGAGATTATGATCAGTATATTACAGTATCAAATTCAAACAGGACCGGTGGAGTTATTATTTATTTTAAAAAGCAATGTAATATTATAACAATTGGGAAAAAGTCTTCTGATTATAATTATTGGATATGGTGAATTACTAGGTTGAATGCATTTGGCTTTCATTGTGAACGGATGTGGTTTACTTGTGCTCGCATAAATTTTTCTAAAATACCGGTGTTTTTAACAATATTATTAAACTGAAAAACACATCTCAAAAGTGAAAGATAAATATAAATAAACACTTTCACTAGTTTCAAAACACAAAAACCTTAATAAAAATTATTAAAATAGAAAAGAAAACATTATCATTAAAGAACAAGTGTTTCTAAAAAAAACCCCAATACAAATAAAAAAACAAAGAAACGAAAAAAAAAAATAAGATCAAATACAAAACAAAATATGTCATCAAAGCAAAAAAATTTATGCAATGACTGCACTTTTGTCATAAAAATAAAAACATATGTAAAATGCTCTAAATGCAACTTACCCTACCACTTCTTCCCCTGTTCATCGGTAAGAGAACGTGAATATGCCAACATGGATAGACAGAGTAAAGCCAATTGGATATGCAAAAATTGTACAACACGCTCCAAGTCCCCCAATAACCTCTACCAATTAATGATATATGATGATCAAGGTAAACAAAAACAACAAAGAGGAGATGATACTGGAGAAAATGAACAGAGTAAACGTTTCAAAGAGGCTTTATCGTTAAACACTCTAACCACTTAAATATGCTCGGTTCAAGCCGAAGTCATAGAGCTTAATACAAATATGAAACAAATAAAAACTGCAGTAGAACAGATAGCAACAAATATGAATACAATGCAAGATGATTTAAAAAATACATTAGCAACAATAACTAATACATTGTCAACATTATCAACACAGGTCACTGAACTGAACGAAAGGGACAAAGAGAAAAACAAATAAACAACATGGATATACGCATAAACAAATTTGAGCAACAATTATTAAGCAGAAATATTGAAATAAAGAACATACCTGATAATACAATGCATGCTAATGATGTTAAAAATAATGCTACGTCGTTAAATGTGGAGATAATAGATAATGACATTATAAACGCATATCGTTTGAAAAAAAAGAAGGCAAAGTTATTGTTAAGTTCTCTTCAATAAATAAAAAAGAGAGCTTATGAATAAGATCGAAAGGCATAGAGTGGGAGCAAATATTATAAAGGAAAATGAAAAAAAACTTTATATATATAAACGATGAACTAACACCCTATAACCCGCATCTACTTTGGTCAGCTAAAACCAAGGCCAAAGAAACTAATTGGAAATATGTTTGGTACAACAATGGAAACATATTTGCATGAAGAAATGAAAACTCATCAGCAATCCTCATCAAAAATGCTACAGATATCGAAACAATATCACAATAAACAGAAAAAAAGCTTTCTCTTTTATATAATTTTCTATTAACAAAAATACAATGAATAATGAAACAATTCCAACATTAGATTGTTTTAATCAAATTAATATTAAGCATCTAAGTTATAAGTTAGCATACATGAATATTCGTTCACTGCGCACAGGTTTTACGTCGCTTCTAACAACTCTAAACAAAGTAATAAACAAACTTAGCATTATAATACTGGTGGAAACAAATATAACAGATAATGAAATTAATTTATATAATATACCAGATTTTAATGCTGTCTTTATAAACAGAGAGTGCAGGGGAGGAGGGATAGCTGTGTATGTAAGGGATAATTACTGTTTTACAAAAATCGATTTACACACTAAATCATTTGAAGCAATGCAAATTGATGTATATTTAAACAACAAAATGTCATCTACAAACAACAAAATGTCATCTATTATATCAATTTATAGACCTCCATCAGCAAACATAGAAGAGTTTAAATCAGAAATTGATGAAACATTAAACAACGTAAACAAAAAACAAGTAAGAAAATTATAGTCGGTCTAGACCGACTATACGATACCCTATACCATGCGTTTAGAAACCCTATCTCTTAGGCCCAACTAACTGGACATAGAAAATAAGCAAAACCCAAATTTGAGTGGGATTTTTATTAATTGTTTTGGCTGCAGATATGCAAAAGTTCATATCGGATGCTATATCTATATGGGGACTAGGTCCAAAAATGGACCGATCCTGATCATGTTTGGAAAAGTCTCTTGTATTTTGCAAAAATATATACAAACCAAATCTGAGAAGAATCAGTGCAACATTTTTGTTTTTTAATAGATTTAAGTGAAGATCGGGAAGCAGCCCTATATGGGGCCAAAGGGATCATTTTTGGACTACTCATTAATGGATGTAATGAACGCATATAAACCCAATTTGAGTAAGATCTATATGACAATTTGGATCTTATGGCAATTTATGTCGATTTCATAATGGGGGCTAGGTCTGAACATGGACCGATTCTCACCAATTTCAATAGCGTTCATCCCATGGCCGATAAAAACTTATATACCAAATTTCATCAAAATGTATTCATATTTGCGACCTGCAGTTTGATTACAAGCTTTACATGGACACACAGACGGACGGACGGACGGACGGACATTGTTAAATCAACTCAAAAAATGATTCTGATTCGATCGGTATAATTAAAGATGGGTCTAGGTCAAATATTTTTGGTTGTTACAAACAGCAGCACAAAGTCATTATACCCAAACCACATAGTGGTATAGGGTATAACAAGAAACCATTCTAATTGGAGATATGAACTTCGATACATTAAAGCAAAACATGATAACAACAAAATACTTAAGCACATTATTATCAAATGGAAGTATTATAAATGAAATAACCAGAGAAGACATAAACAAAAACACAAGAACGTGTATAGAACATCTGTTTTTAAGAGCCAACAACACAACAACACACACACATGCAGTCGTAATAAAAACAAATATCTCTGACCACTACTCTATATTCTGTAGCTTAGAAGAAGAAGACAACCAGGGAACCCCAACCAGCACAGTGCAGAGTGCTATAATCAACAACAGAAAAGTGAACAAAAAAATTAAAGAAACAAAGTGGAACAACATAATTCACCAAGATATAAACGCTAATGAATTATTTAAGTGAATACAAGAAGCATTCGTTAATATTTATGAAGAATCAAAAGAAATTAAAAAAGATCACAAAATCAGTGAATAAATGATGAATTATTAAAATGGTGCGATGATAGGGATAAACTTTACAAAAAATGGATTAACAACAGAAATAATAGAAAATATGAATTTCAATATAAACAATTTAGAAACTTTTTGAATTCCAAACTAAAAAACGCCAAAAATATCTACTATAGAACAAAATTTATAGAAAATAGAAACAATATAAAAGTTACATGGGAAATAATTAATGAACTAATCGGTAAAAAAACAGCATTGATGAAACATTTTTAAAAACTTTAAAAATGAAAATCTACAGCAAATTCTAAAAAACTTTTCAACAAATTTTAATGAAAGTGTACAAAATATTATCCACAAATGTAATATAAAAACAAGAAATACTGTTCAAACTCCAATTCAAAACACAATTTATCTCAGAAATACAAACGAGGAAGAAATCTTTAATATTTTAAGGAGCTATAATACGAATAAAAGTGCAGGCATAGACGGAATAAGATCTGAAGTATAACGCAGAAGTGCTTACACCAATTCTCACCACACTGATAAACAGAAGCTCGGAAGAATCGGTCATGCCTAACATGCTGAAAATCTCGATAGTGCGACCAATATACAAATCCCGGAGTCAAATCAGATTATAATAACTACAGGCCAATCTCAATTCTCTCATCGGTTGAAAAAATTATAGAAGAGATTGTTGTTCGAAGATTAAAAGAAAAATATAATATAATAAGCAACAGCCAGTTTGGTTTCCAAAAAGGCAAAAACATAAACAAACTATTGGGTAATTTTTCAAATTTCATAAACAAAATTGTGAGTGATAAAAAACATTGCCTATTACTGTTTATTGATTTTAGCAAAGCGTTCGACACATTACAGCATAATAAATTAATTGAAATTCTTGAAAGGAATGGAATAAGAGGAAGCTGTTTAGAATGGTTTAAAAATTATATTCATCTTCGGTCCTACAGGGTTAAAACCAACAATAACCTAAGCGAAGAAATTTTTTCTAGTCAGGGAGTACCACAAGGATAAAAGTTTGGACCTATATTGTACTTAATATATGCAAACGAAATGATTTATATACTCAACAATAGTACAACATTTGCATATGCAGACGACACAGCAATAATTGTTACACATAAAAATATAAATTCTGCTAATAATATAATGCAAGACCAGCTGAATATTGTTACGAAATGGTGTCATGACAATGGATTGGTAATAAACGCCACTAAAATGAAATTGATGCATATAAAGCAACCGCATCTACAACAACATACTACTGAAATTTCACAATATAGATTGTATACATAAAACATATAGCTACGGGATCAGTGTTCGCCAGTACAGAATTATTAAAGGGTATTTTCACCCCCTCCTAAAATTTTAAGGGGTATTTTCATAAACTAAAGGGTATTTTTTAAAACTACAGCAAAATAAATTTTTTGACTAAATTAATTACTACTCGTATTTATGTTTAAACATGACAAAGTGATATTTATATATGTATGTATATACATTTAACAGTGATATGCGTTAATAAGACAGTGATACACATTCACTTTATATGTATATATGTATGTATATACATTTATGTATATACATATATGTATGTATATACATTTAACAGTGATATGCGTTAATAAGACAGTGATACACATTCACTTTTTTTTTCCACTTTTTTACAGCAGTAGCGAAATCCATGTCACATTGAACAACACCATTTTCTTTACTCAAATTAAAATCGGGGCCTTCGCAAGAAATCCTTGAAAGGATTTCCACATGTTTATCACCAAGTCTGGCTCGCTTATCACTCTTTATGCGGATTTGGTATGAAAATACTCTTTCGCAAGCTGCAGTAGAGACTGGTAAAGTTAAGGCAATGATTAACAATTTCATGTACTCTGGATACATACACTCCTCATCCTCAGCATATCCTAGCTCATTTGACATGCAAATCAACTTGCAAAATTTTTGCATGTCCATTTTGGCCTTGTTTTTTTCTAACATAAATTTTACTTCATACCTTTCATCCTGCAACTTATCCTGTTTAGGAAGAATGCTATTATATATAGGGTATAGTTCTTTATTGCAATAAATTATCATCAAACTATCCATGGCTTCATCAACAGATTTATTTGATGGAGGAGCAGTTACCAAGTCGAAATTTAAAAATGTTTCCATGGTGTCATCGTCAAACCGTTTATGGAGGTTATTTACCAGTATGCATAAAAAAACGTCTTTTCCTTTCTGGAAACTATTTTGTGATAGGTTATTGGAAGAAATTTTTATGTCTCTGTAGTAACCATTTGTTTCTTTCATCTCATTCAAAAATGCTGTTAAATATTTTCCAGGCTCTTTGCCCATTTTCTCTAAACGACCTGTAATCTATCAACCAAAAGGCTGAAACTTAGGTTATTTGTTGAAAACACATGGAAAGTCGATCAATAAGCTGTAAGATGTCCCTCAATAAACATATTGTTCTTATAAAGTCATAAGCTTGAATTGCTTTTAGCAATCCAGAAGCTTTAGGGTCTGAAGTAGCAGCTTCTTCTGTGAGCACTAAAACTAGGCTGTCATAACTTTCATGAATTGCTTCAACAGCTTTGCCCAACGACAGCCAACGTACACTATGCTGGTACTTCAGTGTCAGCTGCTTCTGTTGGAGAATGGCCTGCATTTCCTTCAGCTTGAAGAATGTATGAAGGCTGTTGATTGTTGATTGCACCTTGCTTATCTTGGGCACTTCTTCGGCAGCTTGACTCACTGCAAGAGCCAGCTTGTGTGCAATGCAGTGGGCGTGTATCAATAATGGCGTTTCATTTTTCAGCTGAACACCAACTCCAGTTTTAGACCCCATCATCACTGCTGCGCCATCTGTTCCCAAACCCACAACTTTAGTTATAGGAACACGGTTTTTCTCCAAAAACGTCAGTAAAGTTTTCGTAATATTATCAGCATCGCAGGGAATCCCTTCCATTGACAAGTTGGCCCAAAATCGTACTTGTTGCTGGCAGTCCTTTATATATTTGACATAAATAATAAATTTCTTTGTCACAGTAATATCAGTACTCTCATCAATCCAAATGGACATTACTGGGCTTTTCTGTAGATCCTCCAATAGCTGGTCATAGAGCGTGTCCGATAGAGCTGATTCAACTTAAGTAACTTTCCTATGATGCATATTCACATATTCAGGATTTAATTTCACCCCATTAGCAATTTGTAACATCATCAATGGTTTAAACTTGCGTTGAGCGAGTTCTTCCTTGCTTATCATGCAGACAGTTCTAAATAAAATCATATCTGATTCTGAAACTTGATTAGTCATTTATTCTATAGTGTTTGTTAACTGAGCAGCTTGACGAGGAGCATTCATAGCAGCTTTATGTTCATCTGAACTTTCGTGTCTAACAAAATTCGAGCGCTGGAAGTTGGCAGTACCTCTGGTAGCCATAATGCCTTGAAGCTGGCATTTCTTACAAGTTTTACAGAAAGCTTTGCCAACTTGTTCATTATGAATTATCCACGGGAAATCCCTTAACCATTTGGCCAAGAACTTAGAATGTTTCGCCATTGTATTGGATGACAGAGTTGAAGTACTGCTGGAAGATGCCAGAGTCGTAGTACTGCTGGAAGTTGCTTGAGTCGTAGTACTGCTGGAAGATGCCGGAGAGCTTGTACTGGGTGCAAAAATCGGAGTACTGACCGAAGTGATAGAGTTAAAATCATTATCCAGAACTTCCAACTACATTCTGCCTTTTTTTGTATGCCAACATTTGAAGGGCTAGTTAGTTGCACAATTATGTTTTTTGGAAAAGTAACTTTTCAAACTTCGTTGTTTCGAAGACATTTTTGGTTTTGTCCGCTTATCAACGAATTGTTATATCAAAAGATGTTCTGAAAGCGCTCTCAATTTTCTGCTAAAATATTGCCATATTTGAGAAATATGTAGAATTTAAGCTTTTCACATGTTAAAAGGAATTTCCCACTATTAGAATTTGTAGTAACACCAAAAATCATACGTACATATATGTAAAACATTTTAAAGAACATGCAATATTAACAAAATTAGTGATGCCAACTTTTGAAAAGACCAAAATTTTAAGAAGCTCCGCAAAATAACTAAAAAATATATAAATTGTTGTTTAAAAAAGATAGGACTTTAAAAAAACGACAAATAAAACAAAAGTTTAAACTTGTTTATAAGTTTAATAAAGAAAAAACATTTATTTCGTTAATAAAAATTTAATTAATTGCCCGACCCAGCCATGGCTGAGTGTCACAAATGTAAAGCCTCAATACGTGGAGAGTCAGGAATTAGCTATGCTGGTGTGTGCAAAAAGGTGTATCACTGTTCTGTAAAGTGCGCGGGTGTTGACCAATATTCGGTTAAAATTCTTGATGAGGATAATTTTGTGCGGTTTATGTGTGGTGATTGTCTTCAATATATACATGATGTTGACATGGTGTTAAAAGAAATACAAGATGGTGTTCACAAAAACAAAATAAATTTAGTTGAATACAAATGTGAATTCGAATCATCACTAAAACAAAATGAAAATGAAATTAAACGCTTATTAGAGGCAGTAGAAAAACGTTATGAAGAGACTTTAAAAATTAGACAATGCACAAAAAATATGTGAAAAAAACGTCGATGAAATAAAAAAAAATTTGCAATGTTGTAAGCGAATATGAAAGTAAAAATAAAGAGATTTATACCACTATTGAAGAAAGTAATGAAAAGATGTGTAAAGAGATAAAAAAAGTTATGAAGGAAAATAATGATAAACAAAACAAACTGTCATTTGCTGACACAGTTAAAAGAAATACGGTGTTGCCAGATGTTAAAAAACAAGTTCCCCTTATAATAAAACCAAAGGAAAAACAAAAAATAGAAAAAACAAAGGAGGACCTAAACAATCAGGTAGATCCAGTTAACCTAAATATAACAAACATTGAAAATAGAAAAAATGGTACAATTGTGATACAAAGTGAAAATGATGAAGAAAGAAATAAAATTAAAAATGCTATTGAAAATGAAATGGGTGAAACATACGAAATAAAAGCGCCAAATGAAAATGATATGTCAATAATTATAACTGACATGTCATTTAAATATGCAGATGATGAACTTATAGAAAAAATAAAGAGACAAAATCAACAATTACAAGAACATGAAATGAAAGTAGTAAAATCCTACGAATTTAAAAAATATAATAAAGTAATTTATAATAGTAAAATAATAGTAGACAAGGAAACATACACAAAGATTAAGGCAGCACAAAAATTAAACATTGGGTGGCAAAAATGTAGAATATTTGATGGGACTGATATTTTGATGTGCTATAAATGTCAAGGATACAATCATAAAGCGAGTGAATGTAAAAATTAAGAAACATGTTATAAGTGCCATGGAACTCAGATCAAAGGAATGCGAAAAAGAAATAATAAATAAATGTATTAATTGTATTAGAGATAATAAGAAATTAAATATGGGACTTGATGAAAATCACGTCACATCAAACAAAGAATGTCCAGTTTATAAAAACAAACTTAATATGAAAAAGAAGAGGTTGGGGTTGATAATTTAACAACCACAGAAAATATACGGCATTTATACAAATATATGTGGACTAGTTAACAATTATTATAATTATTGGATATGGTGAATTACTAGGTTGAATGCATTTGGCTTTCATTGTGAACGGACGTGGTTTACTTGTGCTCGCATAAATTTTTCTAAAATACCGGTGTTTTTAACAATATTATTAAACTGAAAAACACATCTCAAAAGTGAAAGATAAATATAAATAAACACTTTCACTAGTTTCAAAACACAAAAACCTTAATAAAAATTATTAAAATAGAAAAGAAAACATTATCATTAAAGAACAAGTGTTTCTAAAAAAAAAACCCCAATACAAATAAAAAAACAAAGAAACGAAAAAAAAAATAAGATCAAATACAAAACAAAATATGTCATCAAAGCAAAAAAATTTATGCAATGACTGCACTTTTGTCATAAAAATAAAAACATATGTAAAATGCTCTAAATGCAACTTACCCTACCACTTCTTCCCCTGTTCATCGGTAAGAGAACGTGAATATGCCAACATGGATAGACAGAGTAAAGCCAATTGGATATGCAAAAATTGTACAACACGCTCCAAGTCCCCCAATAACCTCTACCAATTAATGATATATGATGATCAAGGTAAACAAAAACAACAAAGAGGAGATGATACTGGAGAAAATGAACAGAGTAAACGTTTCAAAGAGGCTTTATAGTTAAACACTCTAACCACTTAAATATGCTTGGTTCAAGCCGAAGTCATAGAGCTTAATACAAATATGAAACAAATAAAAACTGCAGTAGAACAGATAGCAACAAATATGAATACAATGCAAGATGATTTAAAAAATACATTAGCAACAATAACTAATACATTGTCAACATTATCAACACAGGTCACTGAACTGAACGAAAGGGACAAAGAGAAAAACAAATAAACAACATGGATATACGCATAAACAAATTTGAGCAACAATTATTAAGCAGAAATATTGAAATAAAGAACATACCTGATAATACAATGCATGCTAATGATGTTAAAAATAATGCTACGTCGTTAAATGTGGAGATAATAGATAATGACATTATAAACGCATATCGTTTGAAAAAAAAGAAGGCAAAGTTATTGTTAAGTTCTCTTCAGTAAATAAAAAAGAGAGCTTATGAATAAGATCGAAAGGCATAGAGTGGGAGCAAATATTATAAAGGAAAATGAAAAAAAACTTTATATATATAAACGATGAACTAACACCCTATAACCCGCATCTACTTTGGTCAGCTAAAACCAAGGCCAAAGAAACTAATTGGAAATATGTTTGGTACAACAATGGAAACATATTTGCATGAAGAAATGAAAACTCATCAGCAATCCTCATCAAAAATGCTACAGATATCGAAACAATATCACAATAAACAGAAAAAAAGCTTTCTCTTTTATATAATTTTCTATTAACAAAAATACAATGAATAATGAAACAATTCCAACATTAGATTGTTTTAATCAAATTAATATTAAGCATCTAAGTTATAAGTTAGCATACATGAATATTCGTTCACTACGCACAGGTTTTACGTCGCTTCTAACAACTCTAAACAAAGTAATAAACAAACTTAGCATTATAATACTGGTGGAAACAAATATAACAGATAATGAAATTAATTTATATAATATACAAGGTTTTAATGCTGTCTTTATAAACAGAGAGTGCAGGGGAGGAGGGATAGCTGTGTATGTAAGGGATAATTACTGTTTTACAAAAATCGATTTACACACTAAATCATTTGAAGCAATGCAAATTGATGTATATTTAAACAACAAAATGTCATCTACAAACAACAAAATGTCATCTATTATATCAATTTATAGACCTCCATCAGCAAACATAGAAGAGTTTAAATCAGAAATTGATGAAACATTAAACAACGTAAACAAAAAACAAGAAAGAAAATTATAGTCGGTCTAGACCGACTATACGATACCCTATACCATGCGTTTAGAAACCCTATCTCTTAGGCCCAACTAACTGGACATAGAAAATAAGCAAAACCCAAATTTGAGTGGGATTTTTATTAATTGTTTTGGCTGCAGATATGCAAAAGTTCATATCGGATGCTATATCTATATGGGGACTAGGTCCAAAAATGGACCGATCCTGATCATGTTTGGAAAAGTCTCTTGTATTTTGCAAAAATATATACAAACCAAATCTGAGAAGAATCAGTGCAACATTTTTGTTTTTTAATAGATTTAAGTGAAGATCGGGAAGCAGCCCTATATGGGGCCAAAGGGATCATTTTTGGACTACTCATTAATGGATGTAATGAACGCATATAAACCCAATTTGAGTAAGATCTATATGACAATTTGGATCTTATGGCAATTTATGTCGATTTCATAGGGGTAATTTGTATGGGGGCTAGGTCTGAACATGGACCGATTCTCACCAATTTCAATAGCGTTCATCCCATGGCCGATAAAAGCTTATATACCAAATTTCATCAAAATGTATTCATATTTGCGACCTGCAGTTTGATTACAAGCTTTACATGGACACACAGACGGACGGACGGACGGACGGACATTGTTAAATCAACTCAAAAAATGATTCTGATTCGATCGGTATAATTAAAGATGGGTCTAGGTCAAATATTTTTGGTTGTTACAAACAGCAGCACAAAGTCATTATACCCAAACCATATAGTGGTATAGGGTATAACAAGAAACCATTCTAATTGGAGATATGAACTTCGATATATTAAAGCAAAACATGATAACAACAAAATACTTAAGCACATTATTATCAAATGGAAGTATTATAAATGAAATAACCAGAGAAGACATAAACAAAAAACAAGAACGTGTATAGAACATCTGTTTATAAGAGCCAACAACACAACAACACACACACATGCAGTCGTAATAAAAACAAATATCTCTGACCACTACTCTATATTCTGTAGCTTAGAAGAAGAAGACAACCAGGGAACCCCAACCAGCACAGTGCAGAGTGCTATAATCAACAACAGAAAAGTGAACAAAAAAATTAAAGAAACAAAGTGGAACAACATAATTCACCAAGATATAAACGCTAATGAATTATTTAAGTGAATACAAGAAGCATTCGTTAATATTTATGAAGAATCAAAAGAAATTAAAAAAGATCACAAAATCAGTGAATAAATGATGAATTATTAAAATGGTGCGATGATAGGGATAAACTTTACAAAAAATGGATTAACAACAGAAATAATAGAAAATATGAATTTCAATATAAACAATTTAGAAACTTTTTGAATTCCAAACTAAAAAACGCCAAAAGTATCTACTATAGAACAAAATTTATAGAAAATAGAAACAATATAAAAGTTACATGGGAAATAATTAATGAACTAATCGGTAAAAAAACAGCATTGATGAAACATTTTTAAAAACTTTAAAAATGAAAATCTACAGCAAATTCTAAAAAACTTTTCAACAAATTTTAATGAAAGTGTACAAAATATTATCCACAAATGTAATATAAAAACAACAAATACTGTTCAAACTCCAATTCAAAACACAATTTATCTCAGAAATACAAACGAGGAAGAAATCTTTAATATTTTAAGGAGCTATAATACGAATAAAAGTGCAGGCATAGACGGAATAAGATCTGAAGTATAACGCAGAAGTCCTTACACCAATTCTCACCACACTGATAAACAGAAGCTCGGAAGAATCGGTCATGCCTAACATGCTGAAAATCTCGATAGTGCGACCAATATACAAATCCCGGAGTCAAATCAGATTATAATAACTACAGGCCAATCTCAATTCTCTCATCGGTTGAAAAATTTATAGAAGAGATTGTTGTTCGAAGATTAAAAGAAAAATATAATATAATAAGCAACAGCCAGTTTGGTTTCCAAAAAGGCAAAAACATAAACAAACTATTGGGTAATTTTTCAAATTTCATAAACAAAATTGTGAGTGATAAAAAACATTGCCTATTACTGTTTATTGATTTTAGCAAAGCGTTCGACACATTACAGCATAATAAATTAATTGAAATTCTTGAAAGGAATGGAATAAGAGGAAGCTGTTTAGAATGGTTTAAAAATTATATTCATCTTCGGTCCTACAGGGTTAAAACCAACAATAACCTAAGCGAAGAAATTTTTTCTAGTCAGGGAGTACCACAAGGATAAAAGTTTGGACCTATATTGTACTTAATATATGCAAACGAAATGATTTATATACTCAACAATAGTACAACATTTGCATATGCAGACGACACAGCAATAATTGTTACACATAAAAATATAAATTCTGCTAATAATATAATGCAAGACCAGCTGAATATTGTTACGAAATGGTGTCATGACAATGGATTGGTAATAAACGCCACTAAAAGGAAATTGATGCATATAAAGCCACCGCATCTACAACAACATACTACTGAAATTTCACAATATAGATTGTATACATAAAACATATAGCTACGGGATCAGTGTTCGCCAGTACAGAATTATTAAAAGGTATTTTCACCCCCTCCTAAAATTTTAAGGGGTATTTTCATAAACTAAAGGGTATTTTTTAAAACTACAGCAAAATAAATTTTTTGACTAAATTAATTACTACTCGTATTTATGTTTAAACATGACAAAGTGATATTTATATATGTATGTATATACATTTAACAGTGATATGCGTTAATAAGACAGTGATACATTCACTTTTTGTTTCCACTTTTTTACAGCAGTAGCGAAACCATGTCACATTGAACAACACCATTTTCTTTACTCAAATTAAAATCGGGGCCTTCGCAAGAAATCCTTGAAAGGATTTCCACATGTTTATCACCAAGTCTGGCTCGCTTATCACTCTTTATGCGGATTTGGTATGAAAATACTCTTTCGCAAGCTGCAGTAGAGACTGGTAAAGTTAAGGCAATGATTAACAATTTCATGTACTCTGGATACATACACTCCTCATCCTCAGCATATCCTAGCTCATTTGACATGCAAATCAACTTGCAAAATTTTTGCATGTCCATTTTGGCCTTGTATTTTTCTAACATAAATTTTACTTCATACCTTTCATCCTGCAACTTATCCTGTTTAGGAAGAATGCTACTATATATAGGGTATAGTTCTTTATTGCAATAAATTATCATCAAACTATCCATGGCTTCATCAACAGATTTATTTGATGGAAGAGCAGTTACCAAGTCGAAATTTAAAAATGTTTCCATGGTGTCATCGTCAAACCGTTTATGGAGGTTATTTACCAGTATGCATAAAAAAACGTCTTTTCCTTTCTGGAAACTATTTTGTGATAGGTTATTGGAAGAAATTTTTATGTCTCTGTAGTAACCATTTGTTTCTTTCATCTCATTCAAAAATGCTGTTAAATATTTTCCAGGCTCTTTGCCCATTTTCTCTAAACGACCTGTAATCTATCAACCAAAAGGCTGAAACTTAGGTTATTTGTTGAAAACACATGGAAAGTCGATCAATAAGCTGTAAGATGTCCCTCAATAAACATATTGTTCTTATAAAGTCATAAGCTTGAATTGCTTTTAGCAATCCAGAAGCTTTAGGGTCTGAAGTAGCAGCTTCTTCTGTGAGCACTAAAACTAGGCTGTCATAACTTTCATGAATTGCTTCAACAGCTTTGCCCAACGACAGCCAACGTACACTATGCTGGTACTTCAGTGTCAGCTGCTTCTGTTGGAGAATGGCCTGCATTTCCTTCAGCTTATCATGATGCTTGCAAGATGAATTGAAGAATGTATGAAGGCTGTTGATTGTTGATTGCACCTTGCTTATCTTGGGCACTTCTTCGGTAGCTTGACTCACTGCAAGAGCCAGCTTGTGTGCAATGCAGTGGGCGTGTATCAATAATGGCGTTTCATTTTTCAGCTGAACACCAACTCCAGTTTTAGACCCCATCATCACTGCTGCGCCATCTGTTCCCAAACCCACAACTTTAGTTATAGGAACACGGTTTTTCTCCAAAAACGTCAGTAAAGTTTTCGTAATATTATCAGCATCGCAGGGAATCCCTTCCATTGACAAGTTGGCCCAAAATCGTACTTGTTGCTGGCAGTCCTTTATATATTTGACATAAATAATAAATTTCTTTGTCACAGTAATATCAGTACTCTCATCAATCCAAATGGACATTACTGGGCTTTTCTGTAGATCCTCCAATAGCTGGTCATAGAGCGTGTCCGATAGAGCTGATTCAACTTAAGTAACTTTCCTATGATGCATATTCACATATTCAGGATTTAATTTCACCCCATTAGCAATTTGTAACATCATCAATGGTTTAAACTTGCGTTGAGCGAGTTCTTCCTTGCTTATCATGCAGACAGTTCTAAATAAAATCATATCTGATTCTGAAACTTGATTAGTCATTTATTCTATAGTGTTTGTTAACTGAGCAGCTTGACGAGGAGCATTCATAGCAGCTTTATGTTCATCTGAACTTTCGTGTCTAACAAAATTCGAGCGCTGGAAGTTGGCAGTACCTCTGGTAGCCATAATGCCTTGAAGCTGGCATTTCTTACAAGTTTTACAGAAAGCTTTGCCAACTTGTTCATTATGAATTATCCACGGGAAATCCCTTAACCATTTGGCCAAGAACTTAGAATGTTTCGCCATTGTATTGGATGACAGAGTTGAAGTACTGCTGGAAGATGCCAGAGTCGTAGTACTGCTGGAAGTTGCTTGAGTCGTAGTACTGCTGGAAGATGCCGGAGAGCTTGTACTGGGTGCAAAAATCGGAGTACTGACCGAAGTGATAGAGTTAAAATCATTATCCAGAACTTCCAACTACATTCTGCCTTTTTTTGTATGCCACCATTTGAAGGGCTAGTTAGTTGCACAATTATGTTTTTTGGAAAAGTAACTTTTCAAACTTCGTTGTTTCGAAGACATTTTTGGTTTTGTCCGCTTATCAACGAATTGTTATATCAAAAGATGTTCTAAAAGCGCTCTCAATTTTCTGCTAAAATATTGCCATATTTGAGAAATATGTAGAATTAAAGCTTTTCACATGTTAAAAGGGATTTCCCACTATTAGAATTTGTAGTAACACCAAAAATCATACGTACATATATGTAAAACATTTTAAAGAACATGCAATATTAACAAAATTAGTGATGCCAACTTTTGAAAAGACCAAAATTTTAAGAAGCTCCGCAAAATAACTAAAAAATATATAAATTGTTGTTTAAAAAAGATAGGACTTTAAAAAAACGACAAATAAAACAAAAGTTTAAACTTGTTTATAAGTTTAATAAAGAAAAAACATTTATTTCGTTAATAAAAATTTAATTAATTACCCGACCTAGCCATGGCTGAGTGTCACAAATGTAAAGCCTCAATACGTGGAGAGTCAGGAATTAGCTGTGCTGGTGTGTGCAAAAAGGTGTATCACTGTTCTGTAAAGTGCGCGGGTGTTGACCAATATTCGGTTAAAATTCTTGAAAATGAAAATGAAAATGAAAAGTAGAAAAACGTTATGAAGAGACTTAAAAAAATAGACAATGCACAAAAAATATGTGAAAAAAACGTCGATGAAATAAAAAAACTTTGCAATGTTGTAAGCGAATATGAAAGTAAAAATAAAGAGATTTATACCACTATTGAAGAAAGTAATGAAAAGATGTGTAAAGAGATAAAAAAAGTTATTAAAGAAAATAATGATAAACAAAACAAACTGTCATTTGCTGACACAGTTAAAAGAAATACGGTGTTGCCAGATGTTAAAAAACAAGTTCCCCTTATAATAAAACCAAAGGAAAAACAAAAAATAGAAAAAACAAAGGAGGACCTAAACAATCAGGTAGATCCAGTTAACCTAAATATAACAAACATTGAAAATAGAAAAAATTGTACAATTGTGATACAAAGTGAAAATGATGAAGAAAGAAATAAAATTAAAAATGCTATTGAAAATGAAATGGGTGAAACATACGAAATAAAAGCGCCAAATGAAAATGATATGTCAATAATTATAACTGACATGTCATTTAAATATGCAGATGATGAACTTATAGAAAAAATAAAGAGACAAAATCAACAATTACAAGAACATGAAATGAAAGTAGTAAAATCCTACGAATTTAAAAAATATAATAAAGTATTTTATAATAGTAAAATAATAGTAGACAAGGAAACATACACAAAGATTAAGGCAGCACAAAAATTAAACATTGGGTGGCAAAAATGTAGAATATTTGATGGGACTGATATTTTGATGTGCTATAAATGTCAAGGATACAATCATAAAGCGAGTGAATGTAAAAATGAAGAAACATGTTATAAGTGCCATGGAACTCAGATCAAAGGAATGCGAAAAAGAAATAATAAATAAATGTATTAATTGTATTAGAGATAATAAGAAATTAAATATGGGACTTGATGAAAATCACGTCACATCAAACAAAGAATGTCCAGTTTATAAAAACAAACTTAATATGAAAAAGAAGAGGTTGGGGTTGATAATTTAACAACCACAGCAAATATACGGCATTTATACAAATATATGTGGACTAGTTAACAATTACAATCAACTAGAAATTATTGCCGATGAACAAAATCCAGATTTTATAGTTCTTACAGAAACACATTTAACTGGAGATATAGAAGAAAAAGAAATACAACTCAGAGATTATGATCAGTATATTGCAGTATCAAATTCAAACAGGACCGGTGGAGTTATTATTTATTTTAAAAAGCAATGTAATATTATAACAATTGGGAAAAAGTCTTCTGATTATAATTATTGGATAGGTACATACATGGCGACAATCAAGAACAAACAATTTGTAATAATAGCGGTCTATAGATCACCAAGCAGCAGTGAAGTAGAGTTTTGTCAAGTATTTGAAAAATTAATGGAAGAAATATATGAAGCACAATGTGATATAATAATAGCATGTGATTTCAACATAGACTGGTGTAAAGAAGATACATATAAAAAAAGACTTGAATGCGTTTTTAACGATAATGGACTTAAACAATTAGTAAATGATTATACGAGAATAACAGAAAGTACAAAAAGAATTATAGACTACATCATCACAAACAGTGAAAATGTAACAGTAGTAAACAACATTTCTAATAAAATAGCAGATCACGAAGCCATAGACATAAAAATCAAGGTAGTTACTGAAAATCAAGACGAAATGAGCAAAAAGGAAATTGAAATATTTAAATATAATAAAACACGTTTTTATCAAGAAATTAGAGCAATATTGAGAAGCAATGATAACGATGATTTAAATAATAAAGTTAATAATTTTGATTCAGCCATTGAAAATACTATAAAGAAATATACAATTAAAAAAGTAATAAATACAAAAAGTAAAGTTAACAAATGGTTTAACAGAGAACTAAAAATTTTAAAGAAGGATAAAGTTCTTAAATATCAAATAGCTAAGACAGAAAATACAGACATAGCGTGGAGTAGTTATAAAATAGCTAGAAATACTTATAAAACCAAAATTGATACAGAGAAGAACAATTACGTTAATAAAAAAATAAATAATGCCAAAGACCAAAAACAAATGTGGAGAGAAATCAAAGACTTAGTCCTAAATAAAAATAAAGCTGTGATAAAAAATGTGATATTTAGTGATATAGAATATAAGGATAACTACCAAATAACCACCCAATTTAATAATTATTTTGTTAATAGTATTAAGTCAATTAATAATACAATAGAAAATGTGCAATATATAAACAATATACCTGTGATAATAAATAGATTTAGATTATGTGCAATAACAATCCAAGAAATTCAAAATATTTGTAAGAATATGAAAAATAAACCAGATTTCAACAATGTTACAATTAAGCTCATTATGGATAACTGGAATATTATAGGAAAATCAATGCGTGATATAATAAATAAATCACTTGAAACAGGAGTTTTCCTGGATAGTTGGAAATACTCAATGGTAACACCAATAGAAAAAATCGCAAAAACAAATAAATGTGATGAATTTCGTCCAATAAACACTCTGAAAACTTGTGAAAAAATTATTGAAAAAATTGTTAAGGAACAACTGGAAACATATATGGAACAACATAATTTATTTTCAAAATATCAATCGGCATTTAGAAAAAAATTCTCATGCGAAACAACAGTTAATTATGTAATAAATAGATGGAAATATATAAATAGAAAGAAAAAAATAATGGCAATATTTTTGGATTTCAAAAGAGCATTTGAGACCATTGATAGAGATATACTTATTCAAAAACTATATATGTACGGCATCAGAGAAATTGAATTAAATTGGTTTAAATCATATCTTACAAATAGAAAGCAAACAATAAAAGTTAATGGTACAAAATCAAACGAAGTAAACAATGAATTCGGAGTACCTCAAGGTTCTATTCTAGGCGCACTATTATTTATAATATACATAAATGATATGCCAAATATACTAAAGAAATGCGAAATAATTCTTTATGCCGATGACACATTAATCTACGCGAAAGGTGACACAGATGAACAATGTAGAACAAATCTAATGCACGACTTAAATAACATAAATAATTGGCTTAAAATGAATAGATTAAAACTTAATGAAAACAAAACTAAACTACTTGAAATAAATATAAACAGTGAATCAATAATTACAATTAATAATGAAGAAATAGAAAAAGTAAATAAAATTAAATACCTCGGTTTTATAATCGATAAAGACTTAAACCTAAAAGAACACATTGATTATATATGTAAAAAAATTGGCAAAAAAATTGGATTTTTTAAACGGGTTAGAAATAAAATATCTCAAATAACGGCAATACATATGTATACCACCATGATAAAACCACATTTTGAATTCGGCTCCACAATCATATACACTTGCTGCTCAACAACACAAATCGAAAGATTACAAAAATTACAAAATGAAGCTATGCGGTCAATATTAAAATATAATATATATGCTCCAATTCAACTAATGCTAGACACACTGAAATGGTTAAATATTCAACAAAGACTGGAACTTAACACACTGCAATTCATTCAGAAAATGAAAATTGGAAACGCACCTTACTGAACAAATTGATTATGTGAGAGAAGTCCAACCGTACAACCCTAGAAATTCTGAAAATTTCCGGCTACCGAGGGTAACAACAACAGCAATGCAACGATCTCTATTCTTTAAAGGACTTAAATTATACAATCACTTACCAGATAATGTAAAAACAGAAAGAAATGTGAGTATATGTAGGAGAAATATGGTACAATTTGTAAAAAACAATGAATTCAATGTGTCTGTGAAGTTGGCATCTCAAATTTTAGCATCTCACTAAAAACATGCAAATTTACTTGCATCCAGCATAGTTCTATAGTTCCTGCAATAGTTCTTCAATAGTTCTATTGATTTGACCTTAAAATCGCGATTTAAAGATTTAAAGGTATGAGATGCCAACTTCGCATAAAAAATCTCAGCATCTCATCAGATTTTGAATATATACCCTTAGAAAAGTTGCACCCAGCATAGTTCTACAGTCTCCGATGGGTTTAACAATAGTTCTGCTGATTCTGCCTTAAAATCGCGATTTGATTTTTTTTTTTGATTTTGTGTTTCATGTTTTTTTTTTTGATTTTTTTTTTTATGTATTTCTTTTTTTTTAATTTTTGTTATATGTATTTTTTTGATTTTTTTGTATTATGTATGATATTGTGTTATGGCAAAATCGGATTAATCGTTATTACCTGTGTACGTGTACACCAACAAATGAGGCGAAACTTCTTTACTCGACCTAACCGTTCCTCTAGATCTAGCTAGATCGTCAAACTCGTGCCAAAACGTACCCGATTTTACGTAAGCCACATAGTGATTTGTAATAAACTTTGCGAGACCACCCAGTCGATAGACTTTATCCCCGATTTCTAAGGTTTGCGCAACCGAATCGAGGGTGTGGCGAAGGCTTTCATTCCGTACGGTGTAACGGAGGTCCGTCAAAACGGAAGTATTGATCAATATGTGTGATCCATATTCTTTTTGATCTTCTATAGAACTATGGCACTTGCGGCACGTCCGTTTTGTAGAATGCCTCTGATCGATTGCCTTTTGCATAAAATCGAAACCTTCAAGTGCTTTTGAATTCACAGCTGCAAACTATTTTTTAAACGGAATCATACGTTAGACAACAATAAAATCTAAGTTGAATATCTCGGTCCCTAATCTGTACCAAAAAAGCATACTTTTGCTTTGTCGTATAAGCAAGAAAAAACAACAAAAAACGAAAAAGACAAAATTGTTCGTGAAATTTGTATTGCTTGATGCTGAGTGCTGTGTGTGTGTATTAGATTGCACTTGCTACCCTGCCGGCAACTCAACTAAATTTTAATGCACTTATATCTGACTATTACGCAACTAGTGGTGGTTGATACTTGGATTACTTTCAATGAAACAAACTGACTATTTTAACATTGCGCTGTCCTAGGCAGTAGTCCATTGTCTGACTCTGCATGACTTTAACTAAAGGGGAAAGCTTTTGGAAATCAGATATTAAGGGGGGTAAAAACGCCCTGGGTACCTGTTTGTATGCAACATCTCTAAGGTCATATATTCAAAATCTGATGAGATGCTGATGCTTCAAATCGCGATTTTAAGGCAGAATCAGCAGAACTATTGTTAAAACCATCGGAGACTATAGAACTATGCTGGATGCAACTTCTCTAAGGTCATATATTCAAAATCTGATGAGATGCTGAGATTTTTTTTGCGAAGTTAGCATCACATAGGTTCAAATAACGATTTTAAGGCAGAATCAGCAGAACTATTGTTAAAACCATCGGAGACTATAGAACTATGCTGGGTGCAACTTTTCTAAGGGTATATATTCAAAATCTGATGAGATGCTGAGATTTTTTTTTGCGAAGTTGGCATCTCATACCCTTAAATCTTTAAATCGCGATTTTAAGGTCAAATCAATAGAACTATTGAAGAACTATTGCAGGAACTATAGAACTATGCTGGATGCAAGTAAATTTGCATGTTTTTAGTGAGATGCTAAAATTTGAGATGCCAACTTCACAGACATGAATTCAATAATATTTTATAATATTTTGTAAAGAAAAATCTGTAAAATAATCATATTTGAAATATTTTAAAGTATTATAAATACTACTAAATAAATAAACTAAACTAAACTAAAATCACAAGTGGCATAGTAATTTTAAACTATTCTGGGAAATTATTTTCAGACTTTTCGGTTTGATTTTTTTTCAAATACGTAGAAGCGAAGAAAAACACTTCTATACATTTAATGCATACATTACTGTTTATTCTATCAAGTCAAACTGTAAAGTCATTATGAATATTAGTTCATATTAGGGATGCCAAACGGAAAAACCAATATGCCGAAAATTTAAAATAACATTTTGTTATTTCTAATTTTGAGATGAAAGAAGAACTATTTACTCCTTTAATATTTGGAAAGAATCCAATTATTCACTTTTTAAAAATTTTTATATCACATAAAATTGACATAGCAGATGAAGTTTTAGTAGAAAACCTTCATTACACAAAATTCCAATTTTTAGAACTGATATTTCATTAATTCCAAATGGAAATTTTTAACTTTAATTTAGTTATATTTGAAAAAGGAGCAATTTTGTATTTTTATGAATAGTAATGATTTAGTAATTATAAACGATTTTTTAAAAATTATATGTCATCGCAATCAAATATTTTGTAGGTAAAGCAGAATAAAAATTTTATAAAACTTTGTTGAACTATTTTGTTAGCAAAAACTCATTGATTCTTCTTTACTTTTTTAAATTTAACCATGATGTGCCGATGCTTGAAAATTCACGGTAATTCTGAGGGGTGAAATAGATATTCAATGCGTGTTCACGCATATTTCACGCATTTTGGCGAACCCTGTACGGGATCAATAATAATGATGCATCCAATACATATATAGAAAATGTAGATACTTATAAATATCTTGGGGTCTACGTAGACCAAAACTTCAAATGGAAAGCACATGTAGATCATCTTCAGGGTAAACTAAGAAAGTCCGCATACATGCTCGACCACTTAAGCAATTGTGCCCCATACAGCGTACTGAGACAGGCATATTTCTCACTAGCTGAATCATATCTTCGACATGGCATTACAGCATCGGGAAACGCAACATACTGTAGAACTCTACAGATCACACAGGATAGATTACTGAGAATATTACTGAGGAATAAACGACATCCAATTAATACAAACACCATCAATAGAAACAACAGTATACAAACCACCAACACAATTTTTATCAACAACAATAACAACCTCATCAACAACAACAACTACATTATTCACAACAATAACAACGACATAAATGTCAATAACAAAACCATAAATGTCAATAACCAAAGCAAAAAATGTACGTATACTGAACGTACAAAACATATATAAAACTACGTTAATAAACGAATTCTCAAGTGACTCAAGATTTCTGCAAGCTATTGATCATGACCACAACACTAGGCAGAGAGCAGAAGGAAGATTTAAAGTTACTAAATATCGGAACAACTACGGGAAAAACACCATACAAGTAACATTACCAAAAATAATGAACGAAATCCCAGTAAATGAATTAAACACATTAAATAAATTTGAAAGAAAAAAAACAAATTAAAGAATACCTTATAAATGCACAATGAATGTCAATTTACTATATTTTTGTTAATACTCCACAATACCTACAGACAAGCCTATTGGCTTCGTGGGTTTTTTGAAATTTAAAAATATATACATATATTTTATTATGATTTATTTGCTTTAATAATAATAATAAAAATAAAAAAAAAGAATAACTTTTCTATCTAATAAGTTATCAATAATATTTTGTTCTTCTCCTCGATCATGGCGCGGAGTGCAATGAACAGGTACATCATCGGATAAATGTATGTTCATTTTGTAATTAAACGGCGTTTTCTTAAGATTTTTTGGATATATATAGGATTTTATAATGACATTTTTAGTCAAGTTTATTTCACTATGTTTAAGCAAAGGCGAAATATTTAAATTAGGTATTTCCATATGAGGAGCCACTTTTCTCTAATTTACTTTTATATAACGTGAGACAATCACAATCCCTACCAACCTGATTAAATTTATCTTCAATTAAACGATATGCACTCGAATTATTTGAATTGATATAACACAAATGTATATTAAATCTATTCATAAAATGTCTGCCCAATATCACTGAAGTTGTCATATAATTATCTGGAACTACAACTAATTCTTCACGTTTAATTATGTTGCGATATTTAATCAAACATGATACTTGTCCATACATATGTAATTTAAAATGTCCAAGCTCAACAACTCTTTTGATATTCCAAAGTTTGAAGGCACTAATGATTTCTTAATAAAAATAATTGGACTGTCAGAATCAATACGAGAATTAAAATCCAAATAATTAGTGCATCCGTTTATATTGTGAAAAGCCACACTCACCATTTGAATTGCATTAACATAAATATTCTCAGTCAAAATTTCTGGTTTTTGAAAAACTGATGCAACTGTTGTAGATTTTTTACGAGTTGGACAATCTTTATTAAAATGACCTATTTGATGACAGGTAAAGCATGAACCAGGAGGACGAGTAGGTTTCGGACAAGCACTTTGAAAAGTCCAAACTGAGAACAACATCTCACATCCGACATAGAGTTAGACTTAATTTTTAAGGCTGCATCCGGTTTTCGAACTCGGCGTTGTTCATAACGATCCAAATGTTCAATAAGTTTGTCAATTGATGTAACACTATATAATAATGACATATTATTTGATTTATCTTGGCATATTATTTGACTTATCTTGAAATCCATCTATTATAATGTCTAATAATTCCTTTACATCGATATTAGTTTTAGCAGCATAGCAATCACGTAGCTTAGACAAGATTCATTTGGTTTTAAAGTGCGTGCACGCAACTTTCGATACACTTCTTCGCAAGTTAAGGTTCCTTTAAAGGGTTTGATAAGCAAATTCTTCATAACATCATATTTGGTAATATTAATATTTTTAATATATTGATGGGCAGTACCACACAATAACCATTTTAATCCCAATAAAAGTTCGTTATATCCAGACATTTGAGCATAATCTTACTAAACCATTTCAAAACATCTTGATGATCATCACCACTGAGTTTTTGAACAACTACATCAAGTTCTTCATAATTGATACGCCGATTGACAGGAGTTAGATACGAATAACTTTAAAAAGATTGAAGTTGTGTTTGTAATTTTTTAATTTCACACCGCATGTGTAGAATTTTCAGTTCTTTCTCCAACTGCTGTTCCTCATCAATATGATCTTCATTATTTGTAGTAGGAAGTCCGGTATCATTTACAGCAGTTACATTTGCATTGCAGATCCATTATCGGATAAAATACCATTTGAAACTGGCAAGGCAAAAGAGTTAGTAACATCAGACATTAAGGCATGTTTAATTGTACAATCGTTTACACAAGTAGCAGTAAAAGGTGTATTATTTTCGGCAGGAAACACACTATCGACAGAAGTATTTAATTCATCTAAAGTTTGACCAGCATCAGTATTTGAATTTTGGAATTGAGGCAAACCATTATACAAAAATCTTAATTGAGATATTGTTGCATTTTCAGGAAAAGATATTCCAGCTATATTTAATGCATCAACAATCGTCCGGCGGTTGGGTCTTAAATCCATTATTTTTTTACCCCACACCTGAATTTATAATGATTATAGTTAATTCTTTTATTGCTCAAATCAAACTGAATATATATTTTTCAATTGCTATGGCATTTTACAAATAATATTAAACAAACTTAAATATAATTGAAACAGGTATAAATACGATACAGTTATACATTACACTATCTATTTTTGAGCACTTTATTATTATTATATTATTTATTTAATCAGAGCTATGCTATTTTTGCCAGGGTTGCCCATAATATTTATATTGGATATATAGCAATTTTTAAATTTTGGTTGATTTCTGTCAGTAAATTTCTTTTTTCAAGTTTAAAAATAATTAAATGACATGTCAAATTTATCAGTCAACGATTCTTTTATCATTGTAGCTATACATGCATGTTTGGCAGCTACGTCTGCATAACTATTACCGGATATTCCGGCATGCCCAGGAACCCAAATTATTTTTATTTTGCCTTTGAAGTCTATTAATAAGTCGCGAATTTTGTTAACGGATCGCCAATTGTTGTTTGTGAGGTTGTTAATCGCTCTTATGACTGATAAGCCAATCCAACAATAACAAACACAATATAACTTATTAGATCGAAAACAAAAACATGCAGTTTTTTTTTTATGCTTCTGTATGTAAGTGTCATTGTTGTTGGTATTTTTTGATTTCCTCTCCCACAATTTATTTTTTTAACATAGTACAAGTGGTGATGTATTCGTTTTGCTGTTGGTTATGTTAGTGATGAAGGTATAACACTGGTTACTAACTATCCCAATAACAGCAAAACGAGTACTTGTCACTTGTACTATTGTTTTTTTTTTGGAATATTGACTTATATTTTTATTAATTTTGTAATGTCAGCCAAATTCAGAATACACTTCTGTAACATACGTGGACTGCGGACGAATTTCTTCTCTGTATATGCCCACACTCGCTTCCATCGGCCGGATGTTTTCGCCTTATGTGAGACCCAGGTAAGTGAGGATGCTGATCCACAGGATTTTCACATACCTGGTTATCACCTTCTATCCCTTTTTACTTTTCATAGGGGCCTTGCAATGTGCATTCGCGACAATGTTGTGTACCAGTTCCAGCAACATGATGCAGAATTTTACTCACTTTGGGCTAAGTTCAAAATCAGGTCACACATTTTGCATTTCGGGTTTCTATACAGAAGCCCAAAGATAGAAAGGGAGCATACCTATAATGGCTTCGACGCCCTTTCTGAATCTATAACTAAAATATTAGAAAGTTGCCCGAATAGCGAAATCGTAGTTGCCGGCGATTTCAATATTCATAACTCTTCTTGGCTTCACCATTCGAGTCAAACAACTCCCGAAGGCCGTTACGTTGAGCTTTTCGCCGCGCATAACCACTTAGCGCAACTAGTGAACATTCCATGCATTGAAGGGCAAAGCCAAAATATTCTCGACCTTTTTCTAACTTCACACCCTGACAAGTATGAAGTGAAAATCCTTGCACCTCTCGGTAATTCGGATCACTGTACCATTTCCGCATCATTTTCGTACTCTGTACTTCATAGGGTTTAAACACAAGCTACGAAACGCTCAGTTTTTATTTACGAAAATGCTCGTTGGGCCGAGCTCAACGATTTCTTCAAGCATTTCAACTGGAAAATTTGTTTCCTGGACAATAATATTGACGCTGCAGCGATAATGGTGGAAAAAATAATTGTGCTTGGTATGAGATTATTCATTCCATCAAAGTACATTTCGCCTAAACCTAATCAAAAATCTTGGTTTAACCAGACTTGCAGAGATGCAGTCAGATCCAGAGAGGAAGCATTCAGACTTTGTCACTGAACTGCTACGCAAACAGGCGAGAAACGAATGTGCTAAAGTACTAAGGCGTGAAAAGTTTCTTCACGATCAGCGTCTTCGTGCTAAAGTTCTTTCTGCTCCTCGGGGCAGCAAGAGGTTTTGGTCATTTGTTAAAAGAGTAAAGAATAATGCTAGTTCTGCAATCCCAACTCTTATAATGAATGACCAAATATTCACTGACCCGGTTGATAAGGCTAACCTTTTAGCTGAACTTTTTGCAAAAAATTCATTTTTGCCGGATAGCGATCAACCACTGCCCGAACTCGAAAGAGTATCTTGTTCTATGCCTAAAATATTCTTCCGAGCACGTGCAGTTAAAAAGGTTCTTTCGGATCTCAACATAAATAAGTCTCCGGGACCGGATGGTATACCAGCACTGGTGCTGAAACAGTGCTCTTCGATGCTAGCCAGTCCATTGGCCAACCTTTTCAGCCTTTCGTACCGTGCGAGAGTCTTTCCCTCTTGCTGGAAGGTTGCTAATGTCCAACCAATCCCTAAAAAGGGTTCGGCTAATAACCCTGAAAATTACCGTCCAATTGCAATCTGCTCTGCACTCTCAAAGGTGATGGAGAGTATGATCAATTTCCATCTTGTGAACTACCTAGAGGCCAACTCACTTATTAATGATCGTCAGTATGACTTCCGTAGAAATCGTTCCACGGGAGACCTGTTAGCTCTACTTTCTGAGCGCTGGAGTCGATCCATTCGCAATTTTGGCGAAAGTAAAGTGGTTGCTCTAGATATTTCCAAGGCATTCGATCGTGTGTGGCACGGTGCACTGATATCTAAGCTTATTGCATTTGGGGTCGGTAATGACTTCTTTCGATTTATATCGAGTTTTCTCAGAGATCGAACAATAAGTGTTGTTATTGATGGGGTCTCATCCAATGAGTTTCAGCTTAATTCAGGGGTACCCCAAGGATCCGTTCTTTCTCCTTCTCTTTTCCATATCTTTTTGAACGACCTTCTTGGTCAAACTTTTAACTCTATATACTCTTTCGCAGATGACAGCAGCATTTGTCATTCATTTTCCTTTAACTGTAGGCCAAGCCTCTTGGAGGTTGGGGGCAATCAAGACCTGTTAACAATCTCCGAGTGGGGTAAAGCGAATAGGGTTGATTTTAATGCGCTTAAGACTCAATGTTGTATGTTGACCCATAGGGCCATGGATTCAACAATGTCATCTGTATATATGGGTGGTATAGGTATTGAGGAGTCGGATACTCTTGATGTTCTAGGCATGAGAATTCAATGTGATGTTCGTTGGAACGAGTATGTTTTCCAAGTGTCGAAAGAAACATTCAAGTGTCTTGGTTTTCTAAAACGGTGCAACAATTACTTCACTCCTTCTGATCTCCTTAAAATCTTTACCACTTACATCCGACCGAAAATGGAATACAACTCCCATATATGCGCAGGAGCTTCAAAGTCTATTTTGGAGCTACTGGACCGTGTGCAAAGGAGGGCGTTGATGCTCATCAATGACAGTAGGGTATCCAATTCTATTGACTCATTGGAACATCGTCGGAATGTGGGTTGTGTATCACTGTTCTATAGATACTACCATGGGAAATGTTCTTCTGAGATTAGCGAACTTATTCCAAGTTCCCGAGTTTCGGTTCGCTCTACCCGCTTCTCTAGTAAATCACATCCGTTTGTAGTTTATTGTCCAGTTGACCGCACAACGCATTACAGAGAGAATTCGTTTATCAGTCGAACTAGTCGTATGTGGAATAAACTCTCCGCAGAGGTCTTTCCTGACAGTTATAATCTAATAAAATTTAAGTCAAATATCCACAAACACTACTCCCTCTTTCCTCATTCCCATAACCTATTTTCCTGAGATCAACACAATGCACTGCATCTGTAGGGGGCATCCCCTGAGTATTGGTTAATAAAAAAAAAATTAAACAGCCCTATAAGTACTCGTATACAATGGTGTATTACATTTGTGCTTTAGGTATTTTATAGCTTATAATAGTCATTATTTGTTCTATTACCAGTATATATTTGTAAGTAAGAATGTCAATACACAGAGGATGTAATTCATAGTAACCTGGGTTTTTTTTTATTATCATACCTTTTTTATACCTTTTTATTTTACCTAACAATGCACTAATGCAAGTAGTAAAGAAAACACGCATAGGTAATTCATTTGTATAGTGGGTTTGTTATATATTATTTTAGGTAGTAATGCACTAATGTTCTTTTCTTACCTTTTTATTTTACCTAGACACATAGTATGAGAAGGCTTATAAGAAAGCGACATTTGAATACAAACTCAATTGCTCTAATATATTTCAGCAATAACAGTCGCAAATAAAAATATTCAGAAAAATATGGAGAGCATCTGTTATAAAAAACTGGCCGAAGAGTATTTTAGAAACAAAAACCAGGAAGATGTTCTTAGTTACGTTAAAATAAAATTAAACTTAAATTCGTGTAGCACCGAAATAGAAGAGCAGTTATCTAATTTCGTCAAAGCACTAAAAAAAACGCTACAAAGAAGTTAGCTACAGTAAACAAAATTTTTTTATAAAAAGTGCAAACTGGTTAGAAGGCCAACTTACTGTCGTTGCAGAAACAGCAAAGCAAGATAAGGCTGGAAGACCACGCAAATCATTGGACAACTGCAGCGATAGATCTAAGAGGCGGAATATTAAAGATATTAACGATGAAATTGGTTGTACAAATATAAAAGAATCTTTCCTACATCAATTACGATCACAGAACCAATTACAAAAAGTGGATATCATTGAAAAAGTTGTTAACGCTAGTCCAATGAGAACAAAACGGATTCTTAAAAGTATACCAACTCCGAGCGATGCACAACAGTTCACAAATGAGGAGGCATTAGCATTATTTCTGGATTTGAAATTAACAAAACAGCAATATAAAAGGCTCAAATATGTATCCAGCAGATCATCACATAACCGCTGCTAAAATGGACTGTTTGCCATCAAAGAACACTATTACAATCACACCAATTTGGGCAGAGGTACAACTACAATCTTTACTTGATCATACAGCCGAACGCTTGCTTCAATCAATAAAAGGAAATGAGTTAAAGAAATATGGAAACACAAAGCTAATTCTTTTTTGTAAATGGGGATGTGATGGTTCTTCGGGACAGAAGCAATACAAACAAGTAGTATGTGAAAATATTTCGGACTCAGATATGTTCATGGTATCACTTGTACCATTGCGATTGAAAAAGATTTTGGAAGATTCAGAGCCTTCGACTAGTACAACGCAAACAATGGATATTTGGAAAAATGAGACACCATCTTCTACGAAATACTGCAGGTCAACCAAATTTGAATTCAAAAAAGAAACTCATGATGCCATTAACAAAAAAGTTAGTGATATCAAGGCCCAAATTGCAATACTACAGCCATTACAATTACAGTTAGATGGGCAGCAAATTGAAGTAAACTACCAATTAGTGCTGACAATGATAGATGGAAAAGTAGGTCAGGCTTTGACTAACACGAAGGCTGCATCCAGCTGCATTATATGCCAAGCAACATCAAGCCAATTAAACCAAGTCCGGACAGAATCATTAGATAATACCGATGCATATGAATTTGGATTATCCCCACTACATGCAAGAATACGACTTATGGAACATGTACTAAAAATCAGTTATGATTTGGATTTCGGGTCTTCAGGATCAATAAGAAACAACTAAACCAACAAAGAGTTAAGAAGTTCAAAAAAGAAACATGTTCAAGATGAATATCGCAAATTTGGATTGATTATAGATCAGTCAAAACAAGGGTCAGGCAATACCACAAGAAGATTCTTTTCAGATCCAGAAACAGCATCTGAAATAACAGGAGTGGATTTAAACCTTATTTTCAGATTTAAAATAATCCTAGAGGTACTTGCGTGCAATGAAGAAATTGACTCTAGAAAATTTGGAGATTATGCTAAGGAAACTGCAAAAATATATACAACCAACTACCCATGGAGAAATATGTCTGCAACAGTTCACAAAATCCTTTATCATGGAGAAGATGTCATTAAATATCATTTGGTGCCACTTGGAGATCAATCAGAGGAGGCTCAGGAAAAAGGAGTAAGGATTACAGATTTTACACAATACTAGAAAAATTTCACGAAATTCCACAAATGAAGATCTATTTATCCGTTCATCTCCAGTATTCGAAATCAATGGAAAGTGGAACATCGGGATTTAGATGAAGTCAATTTCAATTAAATATTCTTCCTTTATTTACATATTTTAACAAATTTTGATATTTACATATGAGATCTTATCTTTACATATAGATATTGCAACAAATAATACATAGGATCTAGAGATATTAAATAGTTTTTATATTATTTTTAATGATTTTTAAAGGAAAATGGGAGGAAAAAACCTTTATATGATTTAATAAATTCAAATACTATCTGAAAAATATTTATGTGCTTATAGGAGGTTTATTTGAAATAATAGACCTCTATAAGCATATAATTTTCAATTTGGTGATTTCTTTTTAATTTTACGTTATTTCTCTACATTCTCTTATCAGTGGGTAAGAGGAATTTTCAATTTTGGTAAAGTAATTGTTATTAATCCTTGTTCTGAAATCGATAATTTTTTCATAACCTGTTTCTTCATGAAGAATATTTGTAGGATACCTCCAGGGCTTTTTATTTATCATTTTAAGACATTTGTTTTGTATAATTTGTAAGCGTATGTTAATATCGGCCTTATAACACTTTTGAAGAGTAGATTTTTGTTTTTGGGGTTTAGAAATGACCTTCTGTTTAGTAGTGGCCATAATGCTTTAAATGATTTTATAGCTTTTTGACACGTAGCCATAATATGTTGTTTAAATGTAAGCTTTTTGTCCAAGACAACTCCGAGATATTTGACCTCGTTAAGTACATTTATGGTATTATTTCCAATTAGAAGATGACGTCTTGGCAGTCTTTTGGGAGATTTGTTGAATGGAAAAATTATTGCTTGGGTCTTGTTTGGAATAATTTTGATTTTCCATTTTTGAAAATATTTACTGCAATTTACAAGTCCCTTTTCCATTTTCTTCAGGAGTGTGCTTGTAAGTTTGTTTGAAGAAATTAACGCAGTATCATCTGCGTAATAAGCAATTTTCATATATTTCGGGACTTTAAAATCGGATATATATATAGAGTAAAGTAATGGCGACAAGATAGATCCTTGAGGTAACCCTGTGGTAATGGTTTTTGGAGATGATGTTTCATTATTAATCGCAACTTTAAAGTTTCTGCCGTGAATGAAATCTGAAATAAGTTTGCATAAATATTTTGGTATATTTGCATCAAGAAGTTTAAATACTAGGCCATTATGCCGTACGGTGTCAAACGCTTTTTCGATATCCAACAATATTAGACCCGTTGAACGTTTATTGTTTTTATTTGTGATTATTTGATTTTTGATTCTGTTTATTTGGTGCGTAATGCTATGCCCTGTTTTAAATCCAAATTGTTCTTTGGCAACAATAGAATTGGTCGTTACAAATTCACTAAGACGAGAATGTAGTATTTTTTCAAATATTTTACCTAAGTTACTTAATAGACTAATAGGTCTGTAGCTGCTTGGGTTATTTTTTGGCTTACTAGGTTTGTTTATGGCTATAACCTTAGCATTTTTGAAATGGTTTGGAAAATAGTTGAGTTTGATGCAGCTGTTAAATATTATAACCAGTAATTTTAGAGCTTTGAGTGGTAGTTTCTTTAAGAGCAGGTTGGGAACATTGTCAAAGCCAGGGGATTTTGAGGGTTTTATTGATGAGACAATATTCATTACTTCTTCAAGAGATGTATAAATTGCAGATTCAGAACTGGGGTTTTCCTTTTTAAAATTATTTACTGTTGTATTTATTAGTGTATCTGCCGAGTGGTTATAGTTCGAAGTGAGGTTATTTGCTTGGACAAATGTATTTGCCAGGACTTCAGCCTTGTCCTTATCAGATGTTATTTTTGTATTTCCAACTTTAAAGTGAGCGATTTGATTTTTTCCTTTTCCTCGCAAGTTCCTGCTTATTTTCCAAAATGATTTATCACCTGGTTTTAAATTGGATAATTATTGAGACCATTTCTTATTGTGCTCCGAATTAATACTTTTATCAATCATGTTACGTAGAAACTTAGTTCATTGATTATAATAAGTTATAATATTTGAAGATCGTTGGCTTTTTCTTTTAAAGCTTCTTCTTAGTTTAATATATTTCACAGTACTTTCTGGTAATGTGTAATTATTTTGTTGAGCTATTTTAGGTGTGGACACATCCCTTGCTTCGAAAACTACATTTATTAATTTTTGGATTTCCTGATCAATAACTACCTTGGTATTGTATATATCAGAATATAACGTGATTTTATTGTCTAAAAAATTCATAAAAATGTTCCAGTTGGTTGCACTATAATCATAATAATTGAGGTCAACCTGCAAGGCCGTTGATCTTTTAAGTGTACATATAATGGGGCGATGGTCTGATGGTATTTCGTAATCCATTGATTTTACGTCTATATTTAAAGCGGAATTGCTTAAAATAATATTGACTGTGGATGCTTCGCGATTGTGTTGATGGGGGAATAGGGTTGGACTATTAGGGTAGTGAATGAAAAAATTGCTCGATTGCTGTAGGTTGTTGAGTGCAATTCCTGCAGTATTATTTGAACGGCAATTCCAAGAACAATGTTTGGCATTTAGGTCACCAAAAACTATATATTCTTTGGTGGAAGGTGTTAGGTTCAAGATATCAGCACAGAAGTTATGAGTATATCTTGGAATATAACGAAGATGAATATAACGAAGATACAACAATAGGTCTATTATTTATAATAACTTCAATTGAGATGTTTTCGATTGATGATGTGTTTGATATATAGAGGTTTTTATCAGCGACAGATTTATGAATTAACAGAGCTACTCCTCCTCCTCTTGCATCTGTTCTGTCACTTCTATATAAATAATAATTTTTAAAATAGGGTCTATGATTTTCTGAAAAAAATGTTTCATTCAAAGACGCTATTTTAATATCTTCTCGTTCAATTAGTATCTCAAATTGTTTTAATTTAGAAAAGTTTGAAATGCCATTAGCATTCAAGTGAAGCATTTTGAATTCGTTTAAATTATTAGTATAATCCATGGGCGTATTTTACCATTGACATTACAACTTTGATTTGTTGTACTTTTGAAGTACACCTATGAAAATCATCCATAGCTGTAGTGAAAATATCAAAAAGCTCATCAATGCTAAATAAATCGTTGTTTTTTTTCAGCTGGTTAGCATATGTAGCTTTGCTGTTATTATTGATGTTATTGTTACAATTTGTGTTGTTGTTTCTTAAATTAGGGAAATCTCCCACATTAAAGTGAAATGAGTTATTTTGTTGTTGTCTGCTTTTATTCGGACTTTTAGAAGTAACTCTTGTTCTAGTTTCCAAATAGAGAGAACGTAACGGACAGTTGATATCGTTTGCAGAGTGATCAGTTCTCTCTTTTCCTTGTTTTTTGAATTAAAGCATGTAAAAACAGCTGGTCTTTTTTCATTTGCGTTAAACGGACACACACTTGTATGATGTTGTTCTGCATATATCATACAGGCAGCACTACGATGACAATGTTCACCGCCATGGCCATACATTAAGCAGTTCCAGCATTGAGTTGGTTTATTTCTGGATCTAGATTTGTATTTTTTCCAGGAAATTATTATATTTGAAATTGTTCTTACGTTTCTTAAGGCAGTTGGGTTAAAATTTTTACGTACAAAGTGAACTTCGAACTGAATTTGGTGACTATTTCAGCTACAGAAGAAGGGGACAGGTTGTAGTTTTTTAGCTCTGCGGTGATGTCCTCAGTTTTTATGCGGGGTAAACCGTGTAAAAAAGTGGTGTATAACCTATTATCTTTGGAGCCATAAGAGTGAAACTCCAACTTACTCTCTTTAAGAATTTGCTTGTAGCATTCGAACATTTCTTTACTTGGAGCAAAAATTTTAGTACCAATTGAAGTACGTTTGAAAATACAATCTTTACCAAGTAGTTTTTGTATTTCTGTAAATGAGGCGTTAGCTTCAACAACAATAGGTGGAGGTTTGTGTTGTTTAACCTTTTGATACAGGAGTTACGTCCATATCATTAAGGCCAGCAAGCAGGCTAAATCTGTTGCTTGAAGTTGACGCGATGTTCGGGTTAAAACCCGGAAGAAGTTTTGTCATCTTCTTGTTGGCAAGGAGCTTTCTTTTTGATGAAGATTTGGCCCCTCGGGCCATCGCTAGATTTTTTATTCCTGTTTTAAGCTGAATTGACTACCACGTGAGTTCAAATGAGATCAAGAATAGGCAATTGCAAAAACAAAAATAAACACTTGTTATTAATTTTAAATAGTTGTACTCTAAGCGCTTTAATTATTTACACGACCGTTCGTAAAGAGAATTAGATTCGAACTGACTTAGATGAAGTAAAAAAACTACTAAAGAACAGAAATAACACAGAACAAAATATGGAATATTTGCAATCAATATTTGAGTCAAATGAATAATAATTATAATTGTCTTTCATTGCTATTTAAGTACGAAAAACAGTATTAGTAAAAAATAATAATAAACAGAAACTACCATTGTTACAAATGCAATTAAAATCTATTGCATTTTTTATTTTTAAAATTATCAAATTTGACAGCAAAAAATAATAAATTTTTCTGTAGTAATAGCAAGATTTTTCGATAATATTATTAACGTTTTTTTTAAGTGTAAATATTCTTTGAGTGTAAACAAATTTGCAAATTTGACAACAAAAAATTTTTAATTTTTCAGTAATAATACCAAAATCTCCAGTTGGTTTTACTATTTTTTTTTGAGTGTAAAAATTTTTTTGAGTGTAACATTAAAAATATCCCATTATTGCAAAAAATGTTTATAATTATTATTAAAATCCAAATATTAAATTTTTTAATAAATAAAAAAAAAATATATATAAAAAAAATAATAATAATATTTCACTCTAAAAATTAAAAAAATCAAAAGACCTAGAATTCCTTAAAAATCCTCATCAATTTTAATGTAATTAAAACTGAGTCAAACTGAACTAAATATCTATCCATTAAAAAGAAATACTTAAATATTTTGATCGGTTCAAAGGTTACAGAATTTTGGCCAATGAAAAACGATTTTCAGCCACTGTGTATCGGAGTAAAGAAAATAAAAGGCGAAAATTACGAAAATTTAACATAATGAAAATTTGAAGAATTTTATTAATAATAATGAATAGTGATAATCAAAATTTGAGGAATTTTATAAATTAATATAAAAACTTATAAATTAATATATTTTATAAATTTTTAAAAATTTTATAGCTGAATATAAAATTTATTTTCTTTCGCGTATATTTGTTTATTACTAGTATATTCAATAAACATACAGAACTAATGTTTCGTTTTTGGTTCCATCGTCTGTATTAAAAAATGGAAACATGTTTTTTCAACGTTTCTCTGCTCTCAATGAAATAAGAGCAAAAGCAGTAAACATCGATACAGCCGATGGAACATTGAGTTTGGAAATATAATACTGAGTACACACGATGGAACATTAAGAGAAACATCAGTTGTTTACTGCTATTCAATGTGATCAGACGTATCTAGCTATTGAGTTTTCTATCGCGAGTTTAGCAACAAAACAAACAAACAAAAATATGACAACCGTTAGTCAAGTATAACTTTCTAACTTAAAAAAATAAAAACAAAAAATAAAACGTGCACGTGAGAACAATGTTACAGCCTCATCGAGGTATAACTTAAAATCAATGAATAATAACAGAACAAAAGTCGACAATTCAACTAAATGAGTTGAAAACCAAAATTATTTTCATCCACTTCAAACAATTGAAGACGAGTACTAAGACGAGGTTATTTTGGAAAACAGCCCGAAAATCTACATTCCACCAATTACTATTATCAAATGTAATATTTACAAGTAAGAAAATCATAGTCGGTCTAGACCGACTATACGATACCCTATACCATGCGTTTAGAGACCCTATCTCTCAGGCCCAACTAACTGGATATAGAAAATAAGCATAAACCAAATTTGAGTGGGATTTTTATTCATTTTTTTGGCTGCAGATATGAAAAAGTTCATATCGGATGCTATATCTATATGGGGACTAGGCCCAAAAATGGACCGATCATGACCATGTTTGGTATTTTGCAAAAATATATGCAAACAAAATTTGAAAAGAATCCGTGCAATATTTTTGTTTTTTGATAGATTTAAGTGAAGATCGGGAAGCAGCTCTATATGGGGCCTATGACTAAGAGTTGTCCCATAGCGATCATTTTTGAACTACTGATTAATGGATGTAATAAACACATACAAACTAATTTGACTAAGATTTATACGATAATTTGGATTTTATGGCAATTTATGTTGATTTCATAGGGGTCATTTGTATGGGGGCTAGGAACATGGACCGATTCTCACCAATTTCAATAGCATTCATCCTATGGCCGATAAAAGCTTATATTCCAAATTTGATCAAAATATATTCATATTTGCGACCTGCAGTTTGATTACAAGCTTTACATGGACACACAGACGGACGGACATCGTTAAATCGAAGATGGGTCTAGGTCAAATATTTTTGGTAGTTACAAACAGCAGCACAAAGTCATTATACCCAAACCACATAGTGGTATAGGGTATAAAAATATTCATGAATTATGTAAAAATCTTAAAATTAGCGAATATTCAATTCGGAAAATTTCATTAGGATTGAAACTTTTTTTTAATAACAAAAATGATTTTGATACAATTTGTAAAGGTCTTTGTAAAAAGTTTGAGTATTTCACATATGGTACTAAAAATGAGAAACCATATAAAGCAATGTTATTGGGACTTGATAAACAACACCCATCAGAAATTAAAAACATTCTTATCAAGAAGGGGTTGTTATGTTTAGATGTAAAACTAGTATCTAGGGTAAAGCAAAATAATAATGAACAAATAATATATGTTGCTTAGTTCCAAAGAAAGTCAATTACTATTAAAGAATTGAGAAAATATCATTCGGTATTCGAGTATGTTAAAGTTAGGTGGGAATTTCAAGCACCCAACAGATCGAAAATTACGCAGTGTTACAATTCCCAAATGTTTGGCCATGGATCCAGCCGTTGCAAAGTGAAAACATTTTGTGTCAAATGTGCTGATCAACTAACGATTCTATATTACATCCTACTAATTGTAGTCGCTTATTTATCTAAAAAAACTGGACCTCACGACACAGAAATTGTAAATAAATAAATAAAATAAATAAATGATGACAACACAGTACACAGATATCACAAATTGATCTTAACACTAGTATCACAGAACTTTAACTATTATACTTAGTAATTGCAACCGAATATTGTAGCTTTGTGTTGTCTTTATCCTCTCTTGTGTTCATGGCATATTCTAATCGCTGTTGTATGCGTAAACTTTCTAATGTATATCGTTTATTTATTCTCCTCTCCTTATCCAGTATTTTTATTTCGTCAAAATTAGCCATATGTTTATTTTCTTTCACATGCTGAGCGAGTGCTGTGGTTTTTCTCTGTTTATGTCCGCCTTATGTTCAGCAATTCGTGTCCCTAACATTCTTTTTATTGTTCCAACATAAACTTTGTTGCACCTCTCCCTCTCATTTCCATGGCATGCAATTTCATATTCAACGTTCTCAATGTTTAGGATGTCTTGTTTGGTTTTATTACGTGTAAAAAGTTGCTTTAGTGTTTGGTTTGATTTGTGAGCTATGGTTGCTTTTTCATCGTTGAACATGTCTTTCATTGTTTTTGTTTCTGTTAGTTCGGGAGTATAAGGTACACTGTAAAAAGTTTTTTCTTGGTTTTGTTCCGTATGTTTCGTCTTTTGGCCATTTAAATTTTTGTTTATTAAATTATTAATTAAAGAAGATGGGTAGTTATTCATGGTTAATATTATTTTAACCGATACGATATCCGCAATCGTTGGAGATAGAGGGTTCCCCATAGGCATACCATAAGTCTGATGGTATAGGACTCGCTTTTGGACGAAGTTATCACTGAACTTAGAGAGAACAAAATACAAATAAAATTTTTAACTAAATGTGTCGACGACCTGTTTGCAGTAATTGACAAATCAAATGAACATATGTATAATACTAAAAACACTCAACACGTACCATAACAAACTTAAATTTATTTATTTTATTTATTTATTTACAATTTCTGTGTCGTGAAGTCCAGTTTTTTTAGATAAATAAGTGACTACAATTAGTAGGATGTAATATAGAATCGTAAGTTGATCAGGGATACTGACATTAATTTTCTTCTTTTTCTAAAAATGTTTTAAAAATTTGTTTTATATCTATTTTATTTTGTCGCCAGAATTTAAATAAAATTATACACTCCTGAAGAAGTCTGAAAAAAGCAGACGAAACGTCGGGTGAAAAATGAAAATAAATTGATCTTTTTATTTACACCAAATTTGACCATCATTAGCCCGTAAGGAAACTCCTTTTTACAACAATAATTCTGCATTCAATGGTCACAAAAGAAAAAATTTCATAAAAATAATAATTTATTTTCGATACAAGAAATAAATACCATGGAGTTAATAAGCAGTCTGAAAAACTTAAGACTCGTGCAGACCAATTCGAGGTGATAACAAGCCTTGCATGTAAATTTATATACTAATGGCAAATATTAATATAATATCATGGAATGCCAGAAGCATACGTCGCAAAGAAGACGAGCTTTTTAATTTTCTAAATAAAAATATTTCAATTCGACATGATGAATATTACTGCTACAGATGTGATCGTGAAAATAGAGGAGGCGGAGGCGTCGCTATACTCATTAAAAAATATACCGCACATTCTTTAACCAATACTAAATACAAATATTATTGAAAATATAGGAATTAAACTATCCTTAAATAACAATGAATACATTAATATTTATTCATGCTATTTTGCTGGAGGTAATCCAGGGCAAGACAAACACAAAAAACAACATTTCGGTTCTGATCTACGTAAATTAACTCGTTCCAACCATAAATACATATGTTATCGGTGGTGATTTTAATTGTCGTCAAAACTTATGGGGTTGTCAAAGAGCAAATTGTTGGGGTAACTTGCTATAGGACAAATAGATGCCGAATTTTTACAAATAATATATCCTAATATCACATATATATACCTTCAACCCCCAGGAGACAATCTTCAACCTTGGATTTATTCCTAACGAACATAAGCCAGCATCGGTAATCAATGATGTATCCTCTGACCACTTGCCAATCAAACTAAATGTTAATGCGAACTACAATATTATGCATAATTTTGTTTACGATTTTAAAAAAGCAAACTGGCCACTTTTTGAACGCTGTATTAATAGAGGATATCGATGCAATAACAGAAACGGAGCAGATAGATTCGTTAATATATTCATTAAATGCCACCATACAAGGTGCATTAACCCACAGCGTACCTAAAGTAGAGTTCGCAACTAGGCAAAAAAATATTTCCAACTCATTTAATACAAATGAGAGTTTTTTGGGCGTAATTGGAAGCGCTACAGAAACTACACAGACCTCTTACAACTAAAACGTTTAAACTACATTATTACTGAAGATATCAATGATTTTAGAAATAAATCATGGAATTCCATGCTATCTCCTATTTGAAACGTGTCCAAAAATTTTTAAGAAAACGTCGAAAAATATTCCAATTTTAAAAGATAACAATGAAGCAAGAAAAATGTGAAATATTGGCTCAAACCTTTTATTTGAATAATACTATTTCTGCAAACCTCAGTGATCCTGTAACTGAATCTGAGGTAGATAACGTTATAAGTGGTCTCAACTTAATAAACACCAATTCTGAAAATACGTCGTTAGTATCTACTGATAAAAAAAAACAATTATCAAAACGTTGTTAATAAATGCTTGTCTTAGACTGTGCTACTTTCCTCAAATGTGGAAAAAATCTAAGCTGGTTCCAATATTAAAACCTGGAAAACTTGCTATCATCCGTTAGACACAAGCTTTATATATTTCTACTAGACGTAAATCATTTTAACAACTATCATATTACTTGGGAAAAAAATGCGAAATATTTAGGAGTCAGAAACTAAAATTCAAGGATCATTCCATACATAAATGATAAAATAAATAAACTTACAAAAATTGTGTATCCTTTTATAAATCGAAATTCAAAATTGAATATTAACAATAAGACGTTAATTTTGAAAACCATTTTCCACGTCATACGCCGCCCCAGTATGGTTTACGCCCGCACAATGTCACATCAAAAAGCTGCAAGTAGCTCAAAACAAACTACTGAAGATGATATACAACTTGCCTTGGTATTTCTCCATACAACGTCTCCACTCACTCGCAAATATTGATCTCGTTAATGATAAAATAAACAATTTGACATTTCATTTCATTTAATTTTCATTTTATATAATCATATCAATGAGCTCATCTCAGCATAATTTTAGTCTTTTTATATTAAACCTAAAAAAAAATATTCAAAAAGGTTTTTTTCTTGTAAATTTTTCCTCCCATGCTAAGTATATTACTCATTTTTGTGCTCAAATTATTAGTAGTTTATTTATAATAAAGTAGAAAAGGATCGTACCTAAACTCTTTAGTATTTAAGATAAATTTAAACATGACATGTAATATTATATAGTAAATAAAATAATTGAATTGAATATTAATTTATAAATTTTTATATTAATTTATAAAATTCCTCAAATTTTCATTATCACTATTCATTATTATTTATAAAATTCTTAAAATTTTCATTATGTTAAATTTTCGTCTCTCTTTTATTTTCTTTACTCTGATATACAAAACAACGTTACAGCACGACTGCTTTCAATGAAATAAGAAAGCAAACACTGTAAACATCGGCACAGACGATGGAACATTGAGTTTGGAAACATAAAATATCAAAATAATTTGATATTTGAGGAAAAAAAATTTAAACATGGATTTTGACATGAAACATTGCTACACACGATGGAACATTAAGTTGAACATGACGATGTTCCTGTTAATGTTCCATCGTGTGTATTTAGCATAAAATATCTATAATATTAATAGGCTAAGTGATTTCTTGTTACCGATGTTTTGTTCTACCGTTTTATCCCGATTTGGACCAAACGTATATTATTTGAAAGGTATTTCTTTTAAGCTGTTCACCAGATTTACAGATTTTTAAATTTTTTACTTTATTTTGGGTAAATTGCATTTAAAGTTGCTACTAACACATACATAAAATTATACGTATGCTATGTGTGTGTTTAATAAATTTGTTAATGTGTTTGTTAATGAGTTTGTTATCTTCATTCACAATAATAACAAACCAAAAAAGTGTTGGTATGTGAATTGGCTAAGTTGAGAAATAAAATTGCCTAGAAATTCACTCGAATTTCGTGTGCTGGAATCTGCTAGTCAAAATAATTTGATATTTGAGGAACCAAAATTGAAACATGAATTTTGACATGAAACATTGCTACACACGATGGAACATTAACAGAAACTTCAGCATGTTTCAGTTAATATTCCATCGTGTGTACTCAGCATTAAAGTTGATGTGAAATCGGCTAGTGTTTTTGTAGTTAAAATGCTACCGTTTTGGTCAACAATGGAATGTACTACATTATGATCATATGTTTATGCATCTGTTAGGAGATGCTGCCGTTCTAAACTTGTAAAAAAGTTGGTAAAAAAGTTGTATGTACATGTCCTTAAATGTACTTTGTTTTTGTACCCTGAAAGGCTTATGAGGCATGAATTTAAGTCTTACGTCCATACAGGATGTTTGGTGTTGAATTTGGAAAGTTTTTCTTTGTAGTTTAATAGATTAGATTATATTCTTTATTGTTTGATTTTTTCGTTTTAATTTTTTTTTTTTACAATATTATTCTTAAAAATAATTTTAACTTTAAAGATTTTACGGCATGGTTTAAAACCGTCTCCCGGAAGTTAGGATGTTTAATAACATATACAGAAACTTCCACAAAACAATGAAGAAAAACGAAAATAAGCTATCTGATATATCACAATATTCTTTAAAAATTATATTCACTAACCAAAAATTGCCTATATATCATGGCGTTCTTTATATAATTATATAATTGGAACCAATTTTCGTCAGCGCCACCATTTAAAATATCGAACATTTCATCGTCCGTTAACCTTGAGCCTCGTAGAAAACTAGATTTTACTTCATTTAATACCGGGCACTTTCCTAAAAAATGCAGTAGTGTTTCTTCTTCATTCATTCTTCATAGAGAACACAATCTATTTTGATCTGCCCTACATTGGTTGCCGTTCAGCCATAAGAGATCAGCACGAGCCTTCATTATAATAGAAATTTCATGTTGGTTATATCGTTCGTTGCAGTATGTGTAGCCTTTTGAATGATTTAGAAACTTGTATACTCTTTGCTGGCTTTGTAATGCATTTACATGATGCTCGTGTTCTATTTCCGTTTTAATTTTTTATATTAATTTACTACATGAAGCATTCCATATAATTTGGTTCTGATTAATATTGTTGAATCTTAAGCTGTGTCGACAGAAGCGTTCAGACAGATATTTGTACAAGTATATATTTTTTGCTATTATCAGTTTTGTGAGTTTGTGGGGTAATCTTTGAGTATCATATTCGAAAAAAGAGTTTTAGCTATATAGTGGAGGTTATAGGTATATAAATGGGAATCTTCCTGTCCTATTTCTAAGGCAATTATATAGTTTGGTGTATTGATCGGTAATTTTAGCACTCTTTTCGTGAAAAACCATTGCAATTTGTCTACTTGCTCAAACCCCGAAAAACCCCATATCTGAGTTCCATAAGCTTGTATAGACCTGCAAATATATTGAAACAATATCCACTTTGCTTTTAATGACACATAACTTTTTCCGATAAAAATTTTCCACGTGATATTTATAAAAATATTTGTCGAGTCATTTCTTGAACATACATATATGTTTAGTGTAAGTCATTGTAGGAGTTAATAAAATACCTAGATACTTATACTCTGACACAATCTTTACGGTTTCCCCATTAAATATCCATTTTTCATTTGTACCTACACGACCACATTTTCTGAATATTGTTATTGCAGATTCTGCTAAATTAACTTCCAAGCCACATGTGTCACAGTAATTTTCTAGTCTGTTGATCATCCGCTGTAATACGACCACATCATCGGCTTTAAATTCATTTCTTCTATTAACTAGTTTAATATGTTGTTGTTCGAAACATTAGCATCTATATCTGAGTTGTTCTAACTATAATAGTAGCTTTGGTAGTAGTCTGTTTATTGTTTCGAAAATCTTTTGTTCCAATGATGGAAGTCCAGATTCTATTATTAATATTTGTATAGGCGTTATTCGGTGCGATATGCCTGGCACCTGTACCTCTAAAGTGAGTCAACTCAAAATTGATCAATTTTCACTTTTTCCAAGAAAACGATACACAGTGGTCATATCTATCCACTGTAAAAATCTTACATCGATTTTTCTAGTCTTTCGTAAAAAAAAAAAAATACAGTTGTAACCCTCTTTGTGTTATAAGAGTAGCTTCTTTGGAATCCATTAAAAAGACTTATTTTGAGTTGCACCCACAAAACTTGTTATTTTTGATAATCATTGAAAATCGCAAAAACAACTACTGTTGATACATATGTATTATTCGTAATTCCTTACAATGAAACAACTGTTTTTCAATTTTATAGTAAATATTAAAAAAAAAACCGGTTTTTGCCTCTACTGAAAATTTGTAAGTTTTGAGTTGACTCACTTTAGAGGTACAGGTGCGATATGTACTGGCTCTGATTGTTTGGTGGCATATATATTTTATGTGTGTTAGATTAGCTTTAGAACAGTTACCGTCAATGTAACATGTAATGCGATTAGCAATTATTTTCTCCATGAGTTTGGATAGGCATGAGAGCAATGATTGATGTCTATTTGGTTTTGGTGTGGGAGCAATTATTTATGTTTTCCAGGAATGTGGAACAACAGTATCAAAAACGTTATTATATAGTTGAAGTAAAGTATGCGGTCTAGTCTAGCTGTCGTTCCTTTTACTTTCTTTATAGCTATTAATACTTCACACATACTGTGAAAGTTTTTTGTTACAGACTGGAATCAACATGCTAATAATTGATGGTTATAGTGACTAAGCAATGTGTTTAGTCAAAAACATGGGATTTTATTGATCCTACTCGTAAATATGAGAGAAAGAGAGAACGTCAAAAGCGAAAAAAGCAATCTTCTATAAAGCTCTGAATAAACAATAAAATAAAATATAAACCAAGTAAAGTCTGTATGTTAAATAGTACAATATAAAGTTTTATGAAACAAAGAATATTTGTTAATTATAATAAAAAAACAAAAAAAGCACTCAGTCATGGCTGAGAGTATATTAGTGATTATTTAGCAAATTTCTTATTATGTCTATAAGTGGACATTCTGCATTTTTCATTAAATGACAAGAGTCCGTTTTCTAGCAAATGAATTAAATATTGTGTGGTTAAAGTTATTATGCAGTTCGTATGTAGAATATCTGGGGAGTAGGTTGTGGATTATTTTTAGATTTTTATTTTGAACGGATACATAGAGTATATATCGAATATAGTGTAGGTGATAAAACCGACCTTTGTGGTAGGCCCTTGGGAATTTGTGTATCACTAGATACCATGTTATCTATGGATACAATATATGAGCGTTGATCTAAAAAACTCTTTATTATCTTTCGTAAGTACGTTGGATAATTAAAGGAATTTAGTTTAAATACCAGTCCAGCATGCCATATTGAATCAAAGGCTTTTTCTATATCAAGAAAGATAACCCCTGTACTCTTACGATTTTCATGTTCATTTCAAGAAAATTAACGACTCTTTTTATTTGATGCACAGTAGAGTGTTCCTTGCGGAGTCAAAATTGATGAGGGTTAATAATATTTTGAATAGAGAAGTCTAAAAATTTCTTTTGTAGAATTTTCTCAAATACTTTATCTAATTGGTTTAGAATGCTGATCGGTCTGTAGCTGGACGGTAATTTAGGATCTTTGCCCGGCTTAATAATTGGGATGAATTTTGCTATCTTAAAAATCGTTAGAAAGTAGAAAGTATAAAAGTATATAAAGTAATCAGGCATTTTTTAAGTTAATACTATTTATGCCATCTAACCCAGGGGCTTTTAATTTTTCAACAAAAGTAGAACCGATTTAACTTCGACTAAATTGTTAAGTTCGAAATCTCCAAATTTTGTTCTTTGAGTTCTTCCTCCCAGGTAACTGTTAAACCATTTTAATTCAGCGTTTTTTATTCCATACTTTTTCAACTACTCCATTAATATTTCTCTATTAATCGTCTCAAATGCTCGTTTCAAGTTTAAGAAAACTGCTACCAGATAATTTTTATCTGCCACTTCAGTTTTCCATTGAGTTACAACAAGATTTAAAAGGGATTCATAACTATAGTGAAGTCTAAAGCCAGATTGAGTTTCATTAAACAAATTGTTACCTTCAAAATATTTATTTAATAGTACAATAGTGTAAACGTCAAACGAAGAAGACGCTTTTCGCAATTAAGAAAATTTAATTAATTAAGTAAAACAATAATTGGTTTCAAAAAATTGATAGGACTATTAAAAAAAAAAACATGTGAGTCCAATCGCAGGGGAGACGTGTAAACATCTAGTAATTAAAGATTTTTTATAGCACTTTCTTAAAATCAAACAGAAAGCGTATCACTTATAGCAATCAACTGCAGGTGCTCTGTTAATATAAAAATATTTATTATTATTTATTATTTTAACCCGTTAATTTTTAATATTTCGTTTTTTATTTTTTATTTTTAACTTTTCGTTTTTAATTTTTAATTTTTTTTTTAATTTTTAATTTTTTAATTTTTCAATGAAAAATAATTTTTTATTTTTCGTTTTTCATTTCTTATTTTTCATTATTCATTTTTAATTTTAGTTTCTCATTTTTCATTTTTTATTTTTAATTTTTTAGTTTTAATTTTTTATTATTCATTTTTTATTTTTTATTTTTTATTTTTCATTTTTTATTTTTCATTTTATATTTTTCATTTTTTATTTTTATTTTTTTTTGATTTTATATTTTTCATTTTTAATTTTCAAACAGGTTGTCATATCATAATTTTTTCACCAATTCAATCAGAGTTTGTCTTACCACTCACATCTTACGCTCACATGTTACGCTGTTTTTGAAATTTACCCCCCTGCGCGTTTAGATGTTTACACATCAAAAACCATAAAATATAAAATTACCTTTCGTGGATGATATAGTTATTATACAAAATAGTGTTTTTTAGGCAAATTCTGTTTTTAATAAAATTCTCCAATGGTTGAATGCAAATAGTGCAGAACAGCAATAAGAGGGTAAACGGGAATACGATGTATGGGTATATGTAATAAAGTGTATCATTGTACAACAAAATGTGCCGGTATTGATCCATACTCTGCAAAGATTGTGAAATCAAACAATTTTGTGCGTTTTATATGCGATGACTGCCTGCAGTATACACAAAATGTTGATATAGTACTTAAAGATATACAAGACGATGTAAACAAAAACAAACAAAACTTAACAGATGTCGTATATGTGCGTATTTTATGAATGTAAACACAATGAAGTGTCCGTAACAACGAATCGATACAACAAACAAACCTACATATACATGCACACGTACATTTGGCTAGCGACAAATAAATAGAACGAAAAGTATCAAGTGGATACTTGGGGTAGGTCAAACGGTTGTTGACAAGTGACTCAGTGTGTTTGTTTGACTGAGCGGGTTAATGTACAAAGCAATGAAATCGGATAGAGTTGGTTGATCGATATGTAGAACAACTAGATTTGATTTCATATGCTAACTGTATGGAATACACACTCCAGTGTATTGTATCGGTATGCACTTTAACCAGTACAATTCCACTCGTTTATTTGGAATTGTACTCATGTATGAAATATGACGTAAATATTAATAATGAGAAACCACCCTAATTTCTATGATCGCCTGTTACAAATGTACACAGTTAATACATGATTAATAGTATAGAGAAACTATTTGTTATTTTAGAGAGTAGACACTATTATAGAGTGACTTTTAGAAAAGCACTTAATAACTCTATTGTATTCTAATACATAAGCAGGAAATGTTGAATAAAGAGGAGAGTTCTAATCGACAGTCTAGAAGAAGAAGTTCTTTCAAGAACTAGTCTTACCCAGACATATCCTTAGACTAATAAAATAAAAATAAATAAAGGACTTTTATTTTAAAACAATGTTATCCTCATGAAAAATCCACTACATGACGATCTTACTGGACCCTTAATAAAAGTCCACTTCAAGATAATAAACATGAGTTCAAAATGTCTCTGAAAGAAAACGAAAGTGAAATTAAACAACTACTAGAAGCATAGAAAAACGATATGACAGGTTAAAAAAAATTGATAATGCTCACAAATCTTTTGAAAAAAAATGCTATAAAAAAGTTATGTGAACATGTAAATGAATTTGAAAATAAAAAAAGAAATATGTAACAAGATCGAAGAAAATAATGAAAGAATATGTAAAGATATAAAAAAGTAATAACAGAAGCAAATGGCAAACAAAATAAAAAGTCATATGCAGAAACTATTAAAAACAAGACAATTAACAATTAACAGATGCTATTGGTATTAAAACCTTAGTTCAGTTAAACCTTAGTTTCAGTTCGTCGAAAACAAGCGAGTTGTAGCGGATGGACCATGGAGAGAAGAAAAAAAAAATCATTATTCTAGTTGTTATTGCAGGTGGGGTAGACACGCAATATTTTTCTAAGTCAATGACGGAAAAAAATTTTGCGTGCCGGAGCCTTTAGAAAGAGTCGTTGGGAGGAAGGTTGCTAGTCCAAGGATCGGACTTTAAAACCTCCGGGTCCCGTTTCAATAGGGAGAGACCAGATTATGGGAGCGGGCAAGACTCCGGTCTCAATTCCCTGCCACTTTAAAATTTTTTCCTTTTATTAAGGGAGAGGTTTGCGGCCAGTGGAGTAACCAACTCCAACCTGAGTCCCGGGTTCGACTATTGTTAATTGGGCGAACCTACATTACGCGGCAGAGCCCAAAACCGCAGTTCGCCCCAGACTCACTTTATTGGTGATCTGAAAAGAAATGAAGAATGAATATATTAGTAAGTACACAGAATAAGTGGAACGATACATTGTCCTTACCCAACTCCAGCAACAGTCCTTGGTTGAGAATCTGAAAATAGAAAGTTATTAATTAAATAATATAGAAAAAAAGAGCAGATATCTACTTACCATCTGTATGTGTTGTTTACGTCTGTTGATTTTATTTGTAGGTTTATTATATGTGTCAAAGTGGTAGTGATTGGTGGTAAAAAAAAAGTTACTATCGAATTGGCAACTCCAAAATTATTTGTAAAATAAAAAAAAAAACGCAGCGTTGGATTTTCCATTCAAAATTGCAAATATTTAAATAGGAAAATTGATTTTTGAAAAGTAAAATTTGTGAATGGAAAATATAACCCTATGAAATCGTATGGTCGCCCGGTAGAGTGAAGGATGGATTGTGACGGTTATTTGGTAGGTAGGAGGAGATAAAGTGGGGGAATGATCAAAGAAAGGTCGGATAAGTATATTTAAATGTGGAAAGTATAGGAAAGGAAGAATTTTTACCAAATATTTATATTGTTATGGAATTGAAAAAGACGGAGTTTTTGGCGGAGTAATAGCACTATGTAGTGTAATATGGAATTGAAAAAGATGGAGTTTTGGCGGGACTTTTGCCAGGTATATAGATTTAAAGATGAAGTGGAAATAAATAGACCGTTGGAATTGTGGAAAATTTGGGAATAATTAGGATAGTTGAATACATTTTTGTAGCGAAAGAAAGGACAGTATTAAGTCGAATCTGAAACAAAAAGGTCATACAAAATAATTAGTGAAAGTGTGCGATTGAACGTATATTTATATGAGTGTTTTAAGATTAATTATAAAGTAAGTTTAAAAGATATTTTTTTTGAGAAAGAAAGTGATAGCAGTGAATTATAAATAATAAATATATAAATATAGGCCTGGCTACACCATCAACTCCTACTAGTAGGAAACATTTTCGTTTGGAGCAGAAGGTGAGAACGAGAATAGCTAACAACTTTTGGAAGGTTAGTTGAGAAGGACCTAGGCGATTTCGTCCTCGTTTTATGATTGCAAAGGACGGCAGCTGCAAAAGTGAGCGGTCAACTGATATAATTCCTGCATCATCTCTAAAAATCTGAAAAGTAAAAGGTCCATGGCGTAGCCAGGTATGATAAGTCTTCTATATAATTTTATTTTTGGGCGAACAAACGAGCCTTTCAAATCAAAGTGACACAGGTGTTCAATATAAATATAAAGCTTGTCATTGATTTTGATATTAGAACTGAAGCCAAGGAAGAAAATAAATCCTGTTAAGTTGATAAAGGTGTTTTCACTGGTTTATTGTTTTGTTGTTTAATACATTCATACGTACCTTGAAAATGAAATTAAATATAAAAATGTTTGTGTAAATATAGCTTGTATCAAAAACTGTGTTTAAAAAAAAAAAAGGTTGTATTAAAATTTAAAGCAGAAGATATTAAGGGATGTTAAAATATTGTCATAATTAGGTAGATTAAGCTAGCTTAATAGTATTTCTTTTTGTAGTATTAGTGGTATAATTTCTATATGTATAATTGTAAATCCAGCGCCTTGAAAGAGTAATATTCTAAAAAGAAAAGGAAAACTGATATATATATATAAAGAAAGGAAAGAATAAAATAAATTACATACGCATAGGGTGCACATCTTTGTCGGGTTGGTGTGTAAAAGAATAGATAGGTGTATTAACCGATAGAACTGTCCTCAGGGAGCTCCTTTAGGAATAAGTTAGTGTGGATTTCCGTTAAGATTCTGAAATTCAGAGAAAAAAAATGGGAAAAGATTTGAACCCTATAAAAGAAAGTAAAAAGAAAAAAAAAAAAAAAGAAATTAAGGATACATATATATATATAGAAGTTGAAATTTCATAAGGCAATAAGACTAATTAGTAATAAAAAAAAAAAAAACATTGTTAAATTTATTCAAATGATCTGTTATTGTTCATATACATACATATTCGGGTAGCATTTAAGGTAATAATTTTTTTTACATTATATAAGTTTTTTTTTTGATTAGCATAGGATATAAAAACAGTTTAATTGTAACAATAATTGTTTATATTAAATGTTAATTGTATATTATATAATTAAAATTTTTTTAATTGGCTGAACATCAAGGGAGATGATGTCCGGCTAAATTTTCATAATGGTGTGTTAACGTAAGTATCTGTAAGGTGACCAGTTTTTGAATGTGGGGTAATCGTCTGAATTTTATGTAGCGATTACCAGGTAGGGCGGGCAGCTAGGGGGACTAATCAGATCTTTTGTCCTTTATTAAAATTGTCCGGGTCAGGTTTGCCCGTCCGGTTGGTAGTGAGAGTTTTTTGATGGTTAGTTTTTTTGTTAGGTATAAATGTAAGTTCGTGGTTAATGTATTTATTTTTTTTTTGTTTTGTATTTTATAAATGTTATTGTTCGGTCCTTTGCCGTTAGTGATTGGTCGTACCCCCCATATCGTCGGTGAGCTAGTCGGCCAAAACTTCACTTCCGGGACGTGTGAAAAGGGACATGCAACAATATGGCGCCCAACGATAAAAGTTAATATAAGGAATCCCAAAAAAGTGAAATTGTTTTTGTTTCGTGATAACTAGTGGCTTGGTCATAGTTTAAGCCAATAGCATGAAAGTCATGAGATTTGAAAAGCAACTTCAAGTGGATGTCCCCCGAAAGATCATTTTTTGTAAATAATATCTAAAAGATAAACTTTCTTCTGAAATTTCAGTGTATAGTGGCTTGACCATTATCAAAAAGTAATAGGCCAATAGCATGACTACAGTGGAACTTAAGAAGTATGATATCTTATTAATTTATCAAAGTTTTTTTTTGCATTTTTTTTTGTTGTCGTGTCTGTGATATTAGTTTATATACTTACCCATGCAGTAGTAGATTAAATAGTTTAGGATGAAGGTCCGTAGGGACATGCAACAATATGGCGCCCAATGAAAAAAAAAAAAAAAGTATTAAATCTTTTGATGGTCTTCCTAAGTATCTTTCATGTTTTAAGTGACTTGTTCATTAACGATAATAGAACAATTGCATGACGTTCATGGGAAGATTAGCAAATAGATGTTCAAAGTGGTTTTTGTGTTTAAATGTCCGTCCGTTTTTTAGTACCTTACTAATTTTTTAGCTTCAATAGGAAATAAAATTAAGACCTTTATTTTATATAGAAAACAGTGGCCAATGCCAACAATAGAGCTTTTGTAGCACTGTTTTTTTTTTGTATTTTTTTTACAAGGGAGTAATGCAATATAGGTTAGAAGGGTGGGTTTTTGTTTTTTTTTTTTGACATTTTTAAATTTTTTTTGTGCAATAAATAGCTGTGAAATAGATTTTATAGGAAACTAGCATAAGGATAATATTTATCCGTAGTATTAATGGTCACCTAGATATAAGTACATGTTAACACACCAAATTTGTTGTATTGAGAAAATTGTGTAATTGTATTAAAGACTTTATTTTAAATTATTAATATAGTACTTTTAAATCTCATTATATATATATTTTTGTATTATTATTTTACGTTTTTTTTGAAAACCACTCATTTTTATAATTCAAAATGTCGCTAAATCCAGAGGAACAAGCTGGTGCACACATTTTTGTTGGTCGCTCGTCAGTAGTTCAACACTCACCTACAACGAACATATCAGGCTTAGGTCACAAAGAAGTTTAGAGTTTGACAGGGAGAGGTCAGTTGAGGTAGAACAAACACCTAGAAGAGCATCAATTTATAATAACCCAAATATTAGAGACATATCTGGAACAATTTCAAAGAATAATGTAAGGGAAAATACTTACCCGATTGATCAACTAGGAGATCTAGTTCCACACGCAGGAAGGTCAGCGAATCCACCGCTGGTGAATATTGAGAGGGCACCGTTAATTGATATGACTGAAAATAGAGAAACAGGTCAGAGTAAAGAAGGTCAACGAGAAATCGAATCAGCTGTCAACGATGCTATGAAGAAAGCCAGCGAAAATTTGAGAGTAGAAATGTCAAAGCTTGTTTTGTCCACTATGCAGGAAGGTTTTAAAGTTCTCATGAAGGACATAAACGAGGTTATAAAACCAATAAAAAAATCTAACAGTGCAAATGAGTACCCAGTAGAAACTGATTCTGTTAGCAGTAGGTCGAGACAAAATAGTGTTAGTAGGAATGGGGCGAATGTGGGAGAGGCAGATAACTTATTTCCTCATAATATTTACCGACAACAAATTCTATCGAATGATAACGGTCAGCCATATCCTCAGAATAGGTCTCACCAGGTTCCACCCAGTAACAATGGTCACAACCAACAGTCTGCGGATGAAGCTCGGTGCTTTTCTGATATTTTAACCACTGGTCCATTTTTTCAAATCAAGTTAATAATAGGTACGTGGAACCAGTACAGGGAAATATTCGAATTGATAAGTGGAACTTAATTTTTGATGGAGTTAGCCGTACTCCTACTATAGAAGATTTTATATTCCGTATAGAATATCTACAAGCTCATTATGGAATTCCTTGGAAGGAGGTATTAAGAGATTTTCATGTTTTCTTGAAGGGACACCCGAAAGACTGGTATTGGTTATTTGTGCAGAACTTTGACAATACTACAGCGGTTCAGAATATTGCCGGAATAGAGGGCGAGTATAGAAATAAAACGTTAGATTGGCCCACTTTGCGGTTTAGTCTTCTAAAACAATACCAATCTACCCGTAGCGATTTTGAGGCCATGAGAGAATTGGTTGAAAGGAAACAAAATATAGGCGAATCAATTGATTCGTATTTCCATACCATGTTGACATTGCGGTCAAGATTAAGAACACAGATTCCAGATTATGAAATGATTAAGATTATGAAGAGAAATATTAAGGAGAATCTGGCAAAAATGATTTATCCTATCACAATATATCGTCTGGAGCTGTTGAGGGAAGAGTGTAAGGAAATAGAAATAAGATTTCCTAAACGGGATGTCAGGCCAGTCCCACCGCCACAAAATATGCGATTCCCAAACCGTCAACATGTTAATGAAGTTTTTAATGAAAATTACAATGTCAATATACAAGAGGGTGATTACGACGCTAATCTATAGGCTGTCGATGCAGTTGCTTTTCGGGAAAAAAGGGAGGTCAAGTGTTGGAACTGTAAACTTTCCGGGCACACATATATGGAATGTGAGTCAACCGTGCGAAACATATTCTGTTTCAAATGCGGGTTAGAACGAACGGTTACTCCGAAGTGTCCAAACTGTAGGCCGGAAAACCAACGTCGGAGCATGATGAAAGCGGGCGAATCACGCTCCACACAGACGTCCGCAACAACACCCGGAGTGTAGGGACTATGACTGAAGCACTGAAAGAAATTAATAACGTTAGAATTATAAAACAAAATGATAAAATACACACTTTACCCTATTTAAAACGTCAACCATTAGTTCACAAAACTTATGAGGAAAGATTAAGAAATTACATAGAAGTTAGAAAACGTATTTTTGGGCAAGATGATTCCAAGGCTCCTAAGCCCCCATCGGGAAAGTTTCTTAAGGCAAGAAAACGTTTTGATGAAAGAAGAGCTTTAAGAGAATCTATTAATTCATCTGTTGAAGCCGTTGATAATGGAGATCCCAGAGTGTTCGCAGAGATTATTCTGAAAGATAAAAAATAAAGGGATTATTAGATACTGGCGCGTCAGTGAGTTTATTAGGTAAGGGTTGTTATGAGTTACTGGAAGAAATAGGCGTCAAAGCAGATAGATATATTTCGAATGTAAGGACAGCTGCTGGTAGAGCACATAAGGTTAATGGCAAAATAAAAGTTTTAGTTAAATACCGTGACTTAGAAAAAGAGATCCAATTTTACTTGTGTCCTTCACTGGAACAGATTGCCTACTTGGGTATTGATTTTTGGAGGTCATTTGAATTAGCACCTGAAATTTTGGATGTTAATGAAATAGATGTAGAAAAGATAACGCGAGAAATGAAAAGCGCCACTAAACAAAACATAGAGCAGCATATTTTAACTCAGCAGCAAGAACAAAAACTACAAGAGATTAAAAATATGTTTAAGACATTCGAAAGAGAAGGCCTAGGAAAGACTCCCTTGGAAAAACATCATATCCAATTAATTTCGGGTGCAGTACCATTTAAAGATCGACATTACCCAGTATCTCAGAAAGTTCCGGATCTATTATATGAAGAGATAGACAATATGTTGAAACTCGGAGTAATTGAAGAAAGTGAAAGCCCCTGAAATAATAGGGTCACGTTAGTATCTAGACCCGGAAAGAATAGACTTTGTCTTGATGCCAGAAAACTTAATGATTTAACAATTAAAGATGCGTATCCGATCCAGAATATTGAAGGTATTTTGAGTAGGATAGATGAAACCATATTCATTAGTAGTGTAGACCTTAAATATGCGTTCTGGCAGATAGAGTTGGAACCGAAGTGTAGAGAACTAACGGCATTCACAATTCCAGGTAGGCCTCATTACCAATATACAGTAATGCCTTTTGGTCTCTGTAATGCGGCCCAACGACTGTGTAGACTTATGGATAAAGTCATCCCACAGAAGTTGAAAAACAACGTATTTATTTACTTGGACGACCTACTGATTATATCCAAAGATTTTGATTACCATATGTTTTTGTTGAAAGAAGTGGCTACCTGTTTGAGTAAAGCAAATTTAACAATAGGGATGAATAAAAGTATATTTTGTTTTAAGGAATTAAACTACCTTGGTTTTGTGATAGGAGGAGGTACTCTTCGGACTGATTCGGGAAAGGTCGAAGCCATTGATAATATACCCATACCAAAGACGCCGAGACAAGTCCGTAGTTTCTTGGGTACTGCCGGCTGGTATCGGCGTTTTATCAAAGACTTTGCCAGTATATCGACTCCCTTAAGTGACACTTTGAAAAAAGGTATAAAATTTTGCATGACAGATGCAGCACTCCAAGCATTTTTCGAATTAAAAAGGGCACTGACAACAGCACCTGTATTAGTACATCCGGATTTTAAACGACCGTTTTTTGTGCAATGTGACGCCTCACATATTGGTGTTGGTGCAGTATTGTTCCAGAAAGATGAAGAGAATAACGACAGGCCCGTTGCTTTCTACTCTCAGAAGTTAAATGGTGCGCAACTAAACTACACCGTAACGGAGAAGGAGTGTTTAGCGGCAGTACTGGCGGTCAAAAGATTCCGCCCATATATTGAGCTGATGGAATTTACGATTATTACAGATCATGCCAGTTTGAAATGGCTTATTAGCCTGAAAGATTTAAGCGGCCGTTTGGCGCGCTGGTCTCTACAACTCCAAGCATATAATTTTAATATTGAACACAGAAAAGGTTCAGAGAATGTAGTTGCCGATATGTTATCAAGGGCAGTGGATGAGTCGGAACCTGTAATAGAAGAAATAGACATATTAGGATTTGAAACTACCGAATTTGACTCGCCAGAATATAAAGAAATTGTACATACCATAGAGGAATATAAAAACTGCTTACCCGATTTGAAAATTGAAAATGGTGTTATTTACAAAAAAACGCGATTTTCCAAAGACGACGGCGGTCTGGAATGGAAGCTGTGGTTACCGGAAAATTTGATCACCACGATAATTTCGAAATATCATGACGAGGAGACAGCTTGTCATGGTGGTATATCCAAAACGTTGCACCGAATTGGACAGTATTATTATTGGCCTAAAATGGTGACGCATGTCAAAAATTACGTCAGAAATTGTAGAACCTGTAAAGAAACAAAATCATCAAATTTTGAAATGAGGCCAAGAATGGGGAATGAAGTGGTAACCGAACGTCCTTTTCAAAAACTTTACATTGATTTCTTAGGTAAATATCCTCGCTCTAAATGCGGCAATGCGTACGTCTTCGTAGTTTTAGATCATTTTTCAAAATTTGTTTTCTTGAAACCGATGAAAGAAGCTACGTCAAAACAGGTAGTGGATTATCTGGTAAGGTACGTTTTTCATACGTTTGGTACGCCGGCGGTAATACACTCGGATAATGGAAAACAGTTTATTTCCAAAGATTTTCAACAAATGATTAAATCTTATAAGATTCACCATATTAAAACAGCGGTGTATGCCCCACAGTCAAATGCATCGGAACGGGTGAATCAATCCGTATTAGCAGGCATTAGAGCATACCTCAGTGGCGATCATCGTGATTGGGATATGCATCTATCCGATATTGAATGTGCGTTAAGAAGTGCCGTGCATGAAGCTATAGGTACAAGCCCTTATCGTGCTGTTTTTGGCCAACAAATGTACAACTGTGGTCCCGAATATGAATTGGCCAGAAAATTGCAAGCTCTGGGCGATGCGGAGATAGACATCCTGGAAAGAAAAGATAGGTTACTATTAATTCGTCAGTCCATTAAAGAAAATTTACACAAAGCGTACGAAAAGGGAGAAAAACAATACAATAAACGAAGCAGGGAAGTTAAATTCACAACAGGGCAAGAAGTGTTCCTCCGAAATTTCGTCCAAAGTGACTTTAAGAAAAACTTTAATGCCAAATTTGCTCCAAAATTCCGGAAAGGTAGAGTTCTTAAAATCGTAGGCAATAATATGTACGAAATAGAAACGCTTCAAGGCAAGAATCTTGGCATTTTCCACGCGAAGGACATGAAGCAATAAGCTGTGATAGTAGTTTTAAGGATCATGCGATGACAAAATTGAAGTGCAATATTTTGTTCGTTTTTATATTTTTTTTTTGTTGTTCGTTCGTGCAGTCCCTTTTTACACTATTATTATTGCAATTATTGATTTTAAGTGTTGTCTCGTGGAAAGTCCCATTTACTCCAATCAAGCCTGTGATATATTTTAGTTTGTGATTTAGAATTACTGCCAGTACCTGAAAAGAAATACAAAAATCTTAACAAAGTACCGATTTTTGTTTGAAAGGTTGAAGGAAATACTTCCCGGCACTAGAATCCGTAAAATCCAAGTTGTCAATTTTTTTTATGCATGCATTCTTGTGCCTGTCCGGTAAGAGTGTTATTATTGGATTATATATATTAAATTACATCGTGATTATGAAAACTGATTTATGAACTTACCCATCCACGAATTGTCAGATTTAATCGAGATAGCCGCCATTATTTGCATGCACTCTTTTCTCTTCTGCTCCTGTACTTTGACTGTATTAGTAATCTAGAAGAAGTGGTATTAGCAAATAGAAATATGGCAAAATCACTTGCCTGACTGAACACATGTAAAGTGTCTACGTTTATAATTATTCCTGTTGCTGGTGGGATACAATTGTTGTGGTTTTTGTTGTTATTTTGAGTTACATGAATATTTTTTTTTTGAATTGCAAATCTTTTGTTCCTAGGGTGTGAGATAGTTTAAATATTTTAAATAATATGTGAAAAAGATAAGTTTATTTTGCTTTCGCAAAAATCGTACTAATCCAAACAAGATCCGCCATTAATTGGATGATGGCACACACTGTGGATGTAACTGTCCAGGATAAACCTCATAAGGGTGAACTTCCGGATAATACATCGTTTATTTAGTAAACAATGTTTTTGTCCTTGCTTTGTTAAGTAAGGGCGTTTAAGTTGTTGTACTAACTTCACCCGTTTGCATATTAACACCTTGGTAGCTGGTCTGCAAACGGGATTTGAAGGTAGATTTAGTCGCGTAAATGTGAGATATCACACAGGAATTGTAGTACATTAAAATTAAGAAAGTATTTACGCGGGTTTAATAAACTTATAAATGTAATTTTTTTTTTTACTCACCGGGAAGATGGAAGACGCCAGTAGCGATATGAAGGAGGCTGCATCGTCAGCACTTTGTACTTCGTCGCTAATTTTCTAAAAAGCATAATAATTTTTAATTTTAATATATGAGTTTTTTTTTTAGCACAATATTAATTCTGTACAGATAAGTTTATACTCACTCAATAGTATTTTGCGTCAAAATGGTAGATATAAGTAATTGCCCGGCTAGGGATGTCGGTGAGCATGAGAATCTTATCTCAGGGTGTGGGCGTTTGCCTACGTTGGGCTTTTGAGTCAAACCGCTCTTTCACTTTTCTGCCATCAAGCGTCGAAAATCGTAAGCTTTGTAGCGGATGGACCATTTAGAGATGAAGAAGAAAAAAAATCATTATTCTAGTTGTTATTGCAGGTGGGGTAGACACGCAATATTTTTCTAAGTCAATGACGGAAAAAAATTTTGCGTGCCGGAGCCTTTAGAAAGAGTCGTTGGGAGGAAGGTTGCTAGTCCAAGGATCGGACTTTAAAACCTCCGGGTCCCGTTTTAATAGGGAGAGACCAGATTATGGGAGCGGGCAAGACTCCGGTCTCAATTCCCTGCCACTTTAAAATTTTTTCCTTTTATTAAGGGAGAGGTTTGCGGCCAGTGGAGTAACCAACTCCAACCTGAGTCCCGGGTTCGACTATTGTTAATTGGGCGAACCTACATTACGCGGCAGAGCCCAAAACCGCAGTTCTCCCCAGACTCACTTTATTGGTGATCTGAAAAGAAATGAAGAATGAATATATTAGTAAGTACACAGAATAAGTGGAACGATACATTGTCCTTACCCAACTCCAGCAACAGTCCTTGGTTGAGAATCTGAAAATAGAAAGTTATTAATTAAATAATATAGAAAAAAAGAGCAGATATCTACTTACCATCTGTATGTGTTGTTTACGTCTGTTGATTTTATTTGTAGGTTTATTATATGTGTCAAAGTGGTAGTGATTGGTGGTAAAAAAAAAGTTACTATCGAATTGGCAACTCCAAAATTATTTGTAAAAAAAAAAAAAAAACGCAGCGTTGGATTTTCCATTCAAAATTGCAAATATTTAAATAGGAAAATTGATTTTTGAAAAGTAAAATTTGTGAATGGAAAATATAACCCTATGAAATCGTATGGTCGCCCGGTAGAGTGAAGGATGGATTGTGACGGTTATTTGGTAGGTAGGAGGAGATAAAGTGGGGGAATGATCAAAGAAAGGTCGGATAAGTATATTTAAATGTGGAAAGTATAGGAAAGGAAGAATTTTTACCAAATATTTATATTGTTATGGAATTGAAAAAGACGGAGTTTTTGGCGGAGTAATAGCACTATGTAGTGTAATATGGAATTGAAAAAGATGGAGTTTTGGCGGGACTTTTGCCAGGTATATAGATTTAAAGATGACGTGGAAATAAATAGACCGTTGGAATTGTGGAAAATTTGGGAATAATTAGGATAGTTGAAAACATTTTTGTAGCGAAAGAAAGGACAGTATTAAGTCGAATCTGAAACAAAAAGGTCATACAAAATAATTATTTATATGAGTGTTTTAAGATTAATTATAAAGTAAGTTTAAAAGATTTTTTTTTTTTGAGAAAGAAAGTGATAGCAGTGAATTATAAATAATAAATATATAAATATAGGCCTGGCTACACCATCAACTCCTACTAGTAGGAAAAATTTTCGTTTGGAGCAGAGGGTGAGAACGAGAATAGCTAACAACTTTTGGAAGGTTAGTTGAGAAGGACCTAGGCGATTTCGTCCTCGTTTGATGATTGCAAAGGACGGCAGCTGCAAAAGTGAGCGGTCAACTGATATAATTCCTGCGTCATCTCTAAAAATCTGAAAAGTAAAAGGTCCATGGCGTAGCCAGGTATGATAAGTCTTCTATATAATTTTATTTTTGGGCGAACAAACGAGCCTTTCAAATCAAAGTGACACAGGTGTTCAATATAAATATAAAGCTTGTCATTGATTTTGATATTAGAACTGAAGCCAAGGAAGAAAATAAATCCTGTTAAGTTGATAAAGGTGTTTTCACTGGTTTATTGTTTTGTTGTTTAATACATTCACACGTACCTTGAAAATGAAATTAAATATAAAAATGTTTGTGTAAATATAGCTTGTACCAAAAACTGTGTTTAAAAAAAAAAAAAAAAAGGTTGTATTAAAATTTAAAGCAGAAGATATTAAGGGATGTTAAAATATTGTCATAATTAGGTAGATTAAGCTAGCTTAATAGTATTTCTTTTTGTAGTATTAGTGGTATAATTTCTATATGTATAATTGTAAATCCAGCGCCTTGAAAGAGTAATATTCTAAAAAGAAAAGGAAAACTGATATATATATATAAAGAAAGGAAAGAATAAAATAAATTACATACGCATAAGGTGCACATCTTTGTCGGGTCGGTGTGTAAAATAATAGATAGGTGTATTAACCGATAGAACTATCCTCAGGGAGCTCCTTTAGGAATAAGTTAGTGTAGATTTCCGTTAACATTCTGAAATTCAGAGAAAAAAAAAAATAGGAAAAGATTTGAACCCTATAAAAGAAAGTAAAAAGTAAAAAAAAAAAAAAAAATTAATAAGGATACATATATATATAGAAGTTGAAATTTCATAAGGCAATAAGACTAATTAGTAATTAAAAAAAAAACATTGTTAAATTTATTCAAATGATCTGTTAATGTTCATATACATACATATTCGGGTAGCATTTAAGGTAATATTTTTTTTTACATTATACAAGTTTTTTTTGTTTAGCATAGGATATAAAAACAGTTTATTTGTAACAATAATTGTTTATATTAAATGTTAATTGTATATTATATAATTAAAATTTTTTTATTTGGCTGAACATCAAGGGAGATGATGTCCGGCTAAATTTTCATAATGGTGTGTTAACGTAAGTATCTGTAAGGTGACCAGTTTTTGAATGTGGGGTAATCGTCTGAATTTTATGTAGCGATTACCAGGTAGGGCGGGCAGCTAGGGGGACTAATCAGATCTTTTGTCCTTTATTAAAATCTGTGTGCTATTTATTGTCCGGGTCAGGTTTGCCCGTCCGGTTGGTAGTGAAAGTTTTTTTGATGGTTAGTTTTTTTGTTAGGTATAAATGTAAGTTCGTGGTTAATGTATTTATTTTTTTTTTGTTTTGTATTTTATAAATGTTATTGTTCGGTCCTTTGCCGTTAGTGATTGGTCGTACCCCCCATATCGTCGGTGAGCTAGTCGGCCAAAACTTCACTTCCGGGACGTGTGAAAAGGGACATGCAACAATATGGCGCCCAACGATAAAAGTTAATATAAGGAATCCCAAAAAAGTGAAATTGTTTTTGTTTCGTGATAACTAGTGGCTTGGTCATAGTTTAAGCCAATAGCATGAAAGTCATGAGATTTGAAAAGCAACTTCAAGTGGATGTCCCCCGAAAGATCATTTTTTGTAAATAATATCTAAAAGATAAACTTTCTTCTGAAATTTCAGTGTATAGTGGCTTGACCATTATCAAAAAGTAATAGGCCAATAGCATGACTACAGTGAAACTTAAGAAGTATGATATCTTATTAATTTATCAAAGTTTTTTTTTGCATTTTTTTTTGTTGTCGTGTCTGTGATATTAGTTTATATACTTACCCATGCAGTAGTAGATTAAATAGTTTAGGATGAAGGTCCGTAGGGACATGCAACAATATGGCGCCCAATGAAAAAAAAAAAAAAAGTATTAAATCTTTTGATGGTCTTCCTAAGTATCTTTCATGTTTTAAGTGACTTGTTCATTAACGATAATAGAACAATTGCATGACGTTCATGGGAAGATTAGCAAATAGATGTTCAAAGTGGTTTTTGTGTTTAAATGTCCGTCCGTTTTTTAGTACCTTACTAATTTTTTAGCTTCAATAGGAAATAAAATTAAGACCTTTATTTTATATAGAAAACAGTGGCCAATGCCAACAATAGAGCTTTTGTAGCACTGTTTTTTTTTGTATTTTTTTTACAAGGGAGTAATGCAATATAGGTTAGAAGGGTGGGTTTTTGTTTTTTTTTTTTGACATTTTTAAATTTTTTTTTTGTGCAATAAATAGCTGTGAAATAGATTTTATAGGAAACTAGCATAAGGATAATATTTATCCGTAGTATTAATGGTCACCTAGATATAAGTACATGTTAACACACCAAATTTGTTGTATTGAGAAAATTGTGTAATTGTATTAAAGACTTTATTTTAAATTATTAATATAGTACTTTTAAATCTCATTATATATATATTTTTGTATTATTATTTTACGTTTTTTTTGAAAACCACTCATTTTTATAATTCAAAATGTCGCTAAATCCAGAGGAACAAGCTGGTGCACACATTTTTGTTGGTCGCTCGTCAGTAGTTCAACACTCACCTACAACGAACATATCAGGCTTAGGTCACAAAGAAGTTTAGAGTTTGACAGGGAGAGGTCAGTTGAGGTAGAACAAACACCTAGAAGAGCATCAATTTATAATAACCCAAATATTAGAGACATATCTGGAACAATTTCAAAGAATAATGTAAGGGAAAATACTTACCCGATTGATCAACTAGGAGATCTAGTTCCACACGCAGGAAGGTCAGCGAATCCACCGCTGGTGAATATTGAGAGGGCACCGTTAATTGATATGACTGAAAATAGAGAAACAGGTCAGAGTAAAGAAGGTCAACGAGAAATCGAATCAGCTGTCAACGATGCTATGAAGAAAGCCAGCGAAAATTTGAGAGTAGAAATGTCAAAGCTTGTTTTGTCCACTATGCAGGAAGGTTTTAAAGTTCTCATGAAGGACATAAACGAGGTTATAAAACCAATAAAAAAATCTAACAGTGCAAATGAGTACCCAGTAGAAACTGATTCTGTTAGCAGTAGGTCGAGACAAAATAGTGTTAGTAGGAATGGGGCGAATGTGGGAGAGGCAGATAACTTATTTCCGCATAATATTTACCGACAACAAATTCTATCGAATGATAACGGTCAGCCATATCCTCAGAATAGGTCTCACCAGGTTCCACCCAGTAACAATGGTCACAACCAACAGTCTGCGGATGAAGCTCGGTGCTTTTCTGATATTTTAACCACTGGTCCATTTTTTCAAATCAAGTTAATAATAGGTACGTGGAACCAGTACAGGGAAATATTCGAATTGATAAGTGGAACTTAATTTTTGATGGAGTTAGCCGTACTCCTACTATAGAAGATTTTATATTCCGTATAGAATATCTACAAGCTCATTATGGAATTCCTTGGAAGGAGGTATTAAGAGATTTTCATGTTTTCTTGAAGGGACACCCGAAAGACTGGTATTGGTTATTTGTGCAGAACTTTGACAATACTACAGCGGTTCAGAATATTGCCGGAATAGAGGGCGAGTATAGAAATAAAACGTTAGATTGGCCCACTTTGCGGTTTAGTCTTCTAAAACAATACCAATCTACCCGTAGCGATTTTGAGGCCATGAGAGAATTGGTTGAAAGGAAACAAAATTTAGGCGAATCAATTGATTCGTATTTCCATACCATGTTGACATTGCGGTCAAGATTAAGAACACAGATTCCAGATTATGAAATGATTAAGATTATGAAGAGAAATATTAAGGAGAATCTGGCAAAAATGATTTATCCTATCACAATATATCGTCTGGAGCTGTTGAGGGAAGAGTGTAAGGAAATAGAAATAAGATTTCCTAAACGGGATGTCAGGCCAGTCCCACCGCCACAAAATATGCGATTCCCAAACCGTCAACATGTTAATGAAGTTTTTAATGAAAATTACAATGTCAATATACAAGAGGGTGATTACGACGCTAATCTATAGGCTGTCGATGCAGTTGCTTTTCGGGAAAAAAGGGAGGTCAAGTGTTGGAACTGTAAACTTTCCGGGCACACATATATGGAATGTGAGTCAACCGTGCGAAACATATTCTGTTTCAAATGCGGGTTAGAACGAACGGTTACTCCGAAGTGTCCAAACTGTAGGCCGGAAAACCAACGTCGGAGCATGATGAAAGCGGGCGAATCACGCTCCACACAGACGTCCGCAACAACACCCGGAGTGTAGGGACTATGACTGAAGCACTGAAAGAAATTAATAACGTTAGAATTATAAAACAAAATGATAAAATACACACTTTACCCTATTTAAAACGTCAACCATTAGTTCACAAAACTTATGAGGAAAGATTAAGAAATTACATAGAAGTTAGAAAACGTATTTTTGGGCAAGATGATTCCAAGGCTCCTAAGCCCCCATCGGGAAAGTTTCTTAAGGCAAGAAAACGTTTTGATGAAAGAAGAGCTTTAAGAGAATCTATTAATTCATCTGTTGAAGCCGTTGATAATGGAGATCCCAGAGTGTTCGCAGAGATTATTCTGAAAGATAAAAAATAAAGGGATTATTAGATACTGGCGCGTCAGTGAGTTTATTAGGTAAGGGTTGTTATGAGTTACTGGAAGAAATAGGCGTCAAAGCAGATAGATATATTTCGAATGTAAGGACAGCTGCTGGTAGAGCACATAAGGTTAATGGCAAAATAAAAGTTTTAGTTAAATACCGTGACTTAGAAAAAGAGATCCAATTTTACTTGTGTCCTTCACTGGAACAGATTGCCTACTTGGGTATTGATTTTTGGAGGTCATTTGAATTAGCACCTGAAATTTTGGATGTTAATGAAATAGATGTAGAAAAGATAACGCGAGAAATGAAAAGCGCCACTAAACAAAACATAGAGCAGCATATTTTAACTCAGCAGCAAGAACAAAAACTACAAGAGATTAAAAATATGTTTAAGACATTCGAAAGAGAAGGCCTAGGAAAGACTCCCTTGGAAAAACATCATATCCAATTAATTTCGGGTGCAGTACCATTTAAAGATCGACATTACCCAGTATCTCAGAAAGTTCCGGATCTATTATATGAAGAGATAGACAATATGTTGAAACTCGGAGTAATTGAAGAAAGTGAAAGCCCCTGAAATAATAGGGTCACGTTAGTATCTAGACCCGGAAAGAATAGACTTTGTCTTGATGCCAGAAAACTTAATGATTTAACAATTAAAGATGCGTATCCGATCCAGAATATTGAAGGTATTTTGAGTAGGATAGATGAAACCATATTCATTAGTAGTGTAGACCTTAAATATGCGTTCTGGCAGATAGAGTTGGAACCGAAGTGTAGAGAACTAACGGCATTCACAATTCCAGGTAGGCCTCATTACCAATATACAGTAATGCCTTTTGGTCTCTGTAATGCGGCCCAACGACTGTGTAGACTTATGGATAAAGTCATCCCACAGAAGTTGAAAAACAACGTATTTATTTACTTGGACGACCTACTGATTATATCCAAAGATTTTGATTACCATATGTTTTTGTTGAAAGAAGTGGCTACCTGTTTGAGTAAACCAAATTTAACAATAGGGATGAATAAAAGTATATTTTGTTTTAAGGAATTAAACTACCTTGGTTTTGTGATAGGAGGAGGTACTCTTCGGACTGATTCGGGAAAGGTCGAAGCCATTGATAATATACCCATACCAAAGACGCCGAGACAAGTCCGTAGTTTCTTGGGTACTGCCGGCTGGTATCGGCGTTTTATCAAAGACTTTGCCAGTATATCGACTCCCTTAAGTGACACTTTGAAAAAAGGTATAAAATTTTGCATGACAGATGCAGCACTCCAAGCATTTTTCGAATTAAAAAGGGCACTGACAACAGCACCTGTATTAGTACATCCGGATTTTAAACGACCGTTTTTTGTGCAATGTGACGCCTCACATATTGGTGTTGGTGCAGTATTGTTCCAGAAAGATGAAGAAAATAACGACAGGCCCGTTGCTTTCTACTCTCAGAAGTTAAATGGTGCGCAACTAAACTACACCGTAACGGAGAAGGAGTGTTTAGCGGCAGTACTGGCGGTCAAAAGATTCCGCCCATATATTGAGCTGATGGAATTTACGATTATTACAGATCATGCCAGTTTGAAATGGCTTATTAGCCTGAAAGATTTAAGCGGCCGTTTGGCGCGCTGGTCTCTACAACTCCAAGCATATAATTTTAATATTGAACACAGAAAAGGTTCAGAGAATGTAGTTGCCGATATGTTATCAAGGGCAGTGGATGAGTCGGAACCTGTAATAGAAGAAATAGACATATTAGGATTTGAAACTACCGAATTTGACTCGCCAGAATATAAAGAAATTGTACATACCATAGAGGAAAATAAAAACTGCTTACCCGATTTGAAAATTGAAAATGGTGTTATTTACAAAAAAACGCGATTTTCCAAAGACGACAGCGGTCTGGAATGGAAGCTGTGGTTACCGGAAAATTTGATCACCACGATAATTTCGAAATATCATGACGAGGAGACAGCTTGTCATGGTGGTATATCCAAAACGTTGCACCGAATTGGAGAGTATTATTATTGGCCTAAAATGGTGACGCATGTCAAAAATTACGTCAGAAATTGTAGAACCTGTAAAGAAACAAAATCATCAAATTTTGAAATGAGGCCAAGAATGGGGAATGAAGTGGTAACCGAACGTCCTTTTCAAAAACTTTACATTGATTTCTTAGGTAAATATCCTCGCTCTAAATGCGGCAATGCGTACGTCTTCGTAGTTTTAGATCATTTTTCAAAATTTGTTTTCTTGAAACCGATGAAAGAAGCTACGTCAAAACAGGTAGTGGATTATCTGGTAAGGTACGTTTTTCATACGTTTGGTACGCCGGCGGTAATACACTCGGATAATGGAAAACAGTTTATTTCCAAAGATTTTCAACAAATGATTAAATCTTATAAGATTCACCATATTAAAACAGCGGTGTATGCCCCACAGTCAAATGCATCGGAACGGGTGAATCAATCCGTATTAGCAGGCATTAGAGCATACCTCAGTGGCGATCATCGTGATTGGGATATGCATCTATCCGATATTGAATGTGCGTTAAGAAGTGCCGTGCATGAAGCTATAGGTACAAGCCCTTATCGTGCTGTTTTTGGCCAACAAATGTACAACTGTGGTCCCGAATATGAATTGGCCAGAAAATTGCAAGCTCTGGGCGATGCGGAGATAGACATCCTGGAAAGAAAAGATAGGTTACTATTAATTCATCAGTCCATTAAAGAAAATTTACACAAAGCGTACGAAAAGGGAGAAAAACAATACAATAAACGAAGCAGGGAAGTTAAATTCACAACAGGGCAAGAAGTGTTCCTCCGAAATTTTGTCCAAAGTGACTTTAAGAAAAACTTTAATGCCAAATTTGCTCCAAAATTCCGGAAAGGTAGAGTTCTTAAAATCGTAGGCAATAATATGTACGAAATAGAAACGCTTCAAGGCAAGAATCTTGGCATTTTCCACGCGAAGGACATGAAGCAATAAGCTGTGATAGTAGTTTTAAGGATCATGCGATGACAAAATTGAAGTGCAATATTTTGTTCGTTTTTATATTTTTTTTTTGTTGTTCGTTCGTGCAGTCCCTTTTTACACTATTATTATTGCAATTATTGATTTTAAGTGTTGTCTCGTGGAAAGTCCCATTTACTCCAATCAAGCCTGTGATATATTTTAGTTTGTGATTTAGAATTACTGCCAGTACCTGAAAATAAATACAAAAATCTTAACAAAGTACCGATTTTTGTTTGAAAGGTTGAAGGAAATACTTCCCGGCACTAGAATCCGTAAAATCCAAGTTGTCAATTTTTTTTATGCATGCATTCTTGTGCCTGTCCGGTAAGAGTGTTATTATTGGATTATATATATTAAATTACATCGTGATTATGAAAACTGATTTATGAACTTACCCATCCACGAATTGTCAGATTTAATCGAGATAGCCGCCATTATTTGCATGCACTCTTTTCTCTTCTGCTCCTGTACTTTGACTGTATTAGTAATCTAGAAGAAGTGGTATTAGCAAATAGAAATATGGCAAAATCACTTGCCTGACTGAACACATGTAAAGTGTCTACGTTTATAATTATTCCTGTTGCTGGTGGGATACAATTGTTGTGGTTTTTGTTGTTATTTTGAGTTACATGAATATTTTTTTTTTGAATTGCAAATCTTTTGTTCCTAGGGTGTGAGATAGTTTAAATATTTTAAATAATATGTGAAAAAGATAAGTTTATTTTGCTTTCGCAAAAATCGTACTAATCCAAACAAGATCCGCCATTAATTGGATGATGGCACACACTGTGGATGTAACTGTCCAGGATAAACCTCATAAGGGTGAACTTCCGGATAATACATCGTTTATTTAGTAAACAATGTTTTTGTCCTTGCTTTGTTAAGTAAGGGCGTTTAAGTTGTTGTACTAACTTCACCCGTTTGCATATTAACACCTTGGTAGCTGGTCTGCAAACGGGATTTGAAGGTAGATTTAGTCGCGTAAATGTGAGATATCACACAGGAATTGTAGTACATTAAAATTAAGAAAGTATTTAGGCGGGTTTAATAAACTTATAAATGTAATTTTTTTTTTTACTCACCGGGAAGATGGAAGACGCCAGTAGCGATATGAAGGAGGCTGCATCGTCAGCACTTTGTACTTCGTCGCTAATTTTCTAAAAAGCATAATAATTTTTAATTTTAATATATGAGTTTTTTTTTAGCACAATATTAATTCTGTACAGATAAGTTTATACTCACTCAATAGTATTTTGCGTCAAAATGGTAGATATAAGTAATTGCCCGGCTAGGGATGTCGGTGAGCATGAGAATCTTATCTCAGGGTGTGGGCGTTTGCCTACGTTGGGCTTTTGAGTCAAACCGCTCTTTCACTTTTCTGCCATCAAGCGTCGAAAATCGTAAGCTTTGTAGCGGATGGACCATTTAGAGATGAAGAAGAAAAAAAAATCATTATTCTAGTTGTTATTGCAGGTGGGGTAGACACGCAATATTTTTCTAAGTCAATGACGGAAAAAAATTTTGCGTGCCGGAGCCTTTAGAAAGAGTCGTTGGGAGGAAGGTTGCTAGTCCAAGGATCGGACTTTAAAACCTCCGGGTCCCGTTTCAATAGGGAGAGACCAGATTATGGGAGCGGGCAAGACTCCGGTCTCAATTCCCTGCCACTTTAAAATTTTTTCCTTTTATTAAGGGAGAGGTTTGCGGCCAGTGGAGTAACCAACTCCAACCTGAGTCCCGGGTTCGACTATTGTTAATTGGGCGAACCTACATTACGCGGCAGAGCCCAAAACCGCAGTTCGCCCCAGACTCACTTTATTGGTGATCTGAAAAGAAATGAAGAATGAATATATTAGTAAGTACACAGAATAAGTGGAACGATACATTGTCCTTACCCAACTCCAGCAACAGTCCTTGGTTGAGAATCTGAAAATAGAAAGTTATTAATTAAATAATATAGAAAAAAAGAGCAGATATCTACTTACCATCTGTATGTGTTGTTTACGTCTGTTGATTTTATTTGTAGGTTTATTATATGTGTCAAAGTGGTAGTGATTGGTGGTAAAAAAAAAGTTACTATCGAATTGGCAACTCCAAAATTATTTGTAAAATAAAAAAAAAAACGCAGCGTTGGATTTTCCATTCAAAATTGCAAATATTTAAATAGGAAAATTGATTTTTGAAAAGTAAAATTTGTGAATGGAAAATATAACCCTATGAAATCGTATGGTCGCCCGGTAGAGTGAAGGATGGATTGTGACGGTTATTTGGTAGGTAGGAGGAGATAAAGTGGGGGAATGATCAAAGAAAGGTCGGATAAGTATATTTAAATGTGGAAAGTATAGGAAAGGAAGAATTTTTACCAAATATTTATATTGTTATGGAATTGAAAAAGACGGAGTTTTTGGCGGAGTAATAGCACTATGTAGTGTAATATGGAATTGAAAAAGATGGAGTTTTGGCGGGACTTTTGCCAGGTATATAGATTTAAAGATGACGTGGAAATAAATAGACCGTTGGAATTGTGGAAAATTTGGGAATAATTAGGATAGTTGAAAACATTTTTGTAGCGAAAGAAAGGACAGTATTAAGTCGAATCTGAAACAAAAAGGTCATACAAAATAATTATTTATATGAGTGTTTTAAGATTAATTATAAAGTAAGTTTAAAAGATTTTTTTTTTTTGAGAAAGAAAGTGATAGCAGTGAATTATAAATAATAAATATATAAATATAGGCCTGGCTACACCATCAACTCCTACTAGTAGGAAAAATTTTCGTTTGGAGCAGAGGGTGAGAACGAGAATAGCTAACAACTTTTGGAAGGTTAGTTGAGAAGGACCTAGGCGATTTCGTCCTCGTTTGATGATTGCAAAGGACGGCAGCTGCAAAAGTGAGCGGTCAACTGATATAATTCCTGCGTCATCTCTAAAAATCTGAAAAGTAAAAGGTCCATGGCGTAGCCAGGTATGATAAGTCTTCTATATAATTTTATTTTTGGGCGAACAAACGAGCCTTTCAAATCAAAGTGACACAGGTGTTCAATATAAATATAAAGCTTGTCATTGATTTTGATATTAGAACTGAAGCCAAGGAAGAAAATAAATCCTGTTAAGTTGATAAAGGTGTTTTCACTGGTTTATTGTTTTGTTGTTTAATACATTCATACGTACCTTGAAAATGAAATTAAATATAAAAATGTTTGTGTAAATATAGCTTGTACCAAAAACTGTGTTTAAAAAAAAAAAAAAAAAAGGTTGTATTAAAATTTAAAGCAGAAGATATTAAGGGATGTTAAAATATTGTCATAATTAGGTAGATTAAGCTAGCTTAATAGTATTTCTTTTTGTAGTATTAGTGGTATAATTTCTATATGTATAATTGTAAATCCAGCGCCTTGAAAGAGTAATATTCTAAAAAGAAAAGGAAAACTGATATATATATATAAAGAAAGGAAAGAATAAAATAAATTACATACGCATAAGGTGCACATCTTTGTCGGGTCGGTGTGTAAAATAATAGATAGGTGTATTAACCGATAGAACTATCCTCAGGGAGCTCCTTTAGGAATAAGTTAGTGTAGATTTCCGTTAAGATTCTGAAATTCAGAGAAAAAAAAAATAGGAAAAGATTTGAACCCTATAAAAGAAAGTAAAAAGTAAAAAAAAAAAAAAGAAATTAATAAGGATACATATATATATAGAAGTTGAAATTTCATAAGGCAATAAGACTAATTAGTAATTAAAAAAAAACATTGTTAAATTTATTCAAATGATCTGTTAATGTTCATATACATACATATTCGGGTAGCATTTAAGGTAATAATTTTTTTTACATTATACAAGTTTTTTTTTGTTTAGCATAGGATATAAAAACAGTTTATTTGTAACAATAATTGTTTATATTAAATGTTAATTGTATATTATATAATTAAAATTTTTTTATTTGGCTGAACATCAAGGGAGATGATGTCCGGCTAAATTTTCATAATGGTGTGTTAACGTAAGTATCTGTAAGGTGACCAGTTTTTGAATGTGGGGTAATCGTCTGAATTTTATGTAGCGATTACCAGGTAGGGCGGGCAGCTAGGGGGACTAATCAGATATTTTGTCCTTTATTAAAATCTGTGTGCTATTTATTGTCCGGGTCAGGTTTGCCCGTCCGGTTGGTAGTGAAAGTTTTTTTGATGGTTAGTTTTTTTGTTAGGTATAAATGTAAGTTCGTGGTTAATGTATTTATTTTTTTTTTGTTTTGTATTTTATAAATGTTATTGTTCGGTCCTTTGCCGTTAGTGATTGGTCGTACCCCCCCTGTCGTCGGTGAGCTAGTCGGCCAAAACTTCACTTCCGGGACGTGTGAAAAGGGACATGCAAGTAGGAAGGTTCGTGCGAAGTAAAAAAAAAATGACTATTGGAAATAATGAAAATTATGTTAACTTTATTAATGAATATAAAAATTTGAGAGAGCTATGGGATGTAGCATCTGAAAAATATATATAAAAATAAAAGTTTAAGAAAAAAGGCATACGAAAAATTAAAAAAAGAATATAACATTGACGAAAATGCTACAGCTGATGCGGTGAAAACAGAATAAAAAACATGCGCACTGCCTACCGAGGGGAATTAAATAAAAATAAAGTGAAACAAGTAAGAAATTATAGTCGGTCTAGACCGACCATGGTTTAGAGACCCTATCGGTCCAACTAATTCGATATAGAAAATAAGCATAAACCAAATTTGAGTGGCATTGTTATTAATTTTTTTGGCTGCAGATATGAAAAAGTTCATATCGAATGTTATTTTTATATGGGGACTAGGTCGAGATATGGACCGATCCTGACCATATTTGGTAAAGTCACTTATATTTAAAAAAATAAATACAAACCAAATTGGAGAAAAATCTGTGCAATATTTTTGTTTTTTGATAGATTTAAGTGGAGATCGGGAAGCAGCTCTATATGGGGCCTATGACTATGAATTGCCTTATAGGGTTTATTTTTGGACTACTGATTAATGGATATAATAAACACATACAAACCCAATTTGACTGAGATCTATATGATAATTTGGATCTTATGGCAATTTATGTCGATTTCATAGGGGTCATTTGTATGGGGACTAGCTCTGAACATGAACCGAATTTCACCAATTTCAATGGCGTTCATATTATGGCCGATAAAAGCTTATATACCAAATATTATCAAAATATATTCATATTTGCTACCTGTAGTTTGATTACAAGGTTTACATGGACACACAGAGGACGGACGGACATCACTAAATCGACTCAGAAAGTGATCCTGAGAAAGTGATTCTGAGTCGATTGGTATAAAAAAAGATGGGTCTAGGTCAAATATTTTTGGTAGTTACAAACAGCAGCACAAAGTCATTATACCCAAACCACATAGTGGTATAGGGTATAAAAAGTGGCGCTGGTGTTGATGAGCTTTACCAACCAAATTTATGATATTTTGATGCCCTTGATTTTTTGAGAGATTTCGAGATGCCCAAGCCTGGAATCAGCACATTAATAAGTTTAGACGATGAGTGCGCTTCAAGGATAACTATTTCACAATATATATTTAAAATTGTCATTTACAGTGGCTTACAAACGGAGGAACAGACAGAATAACGGACAGATGTGAGCCACTGCCGAAAATACTTTTATTGTTTTTTACTTTATTAATTTTTTCAGAGTCCTGTGCCAACTACGAAAATCAGATAAGTTCACAAAATTTGAAAGGAACGAGCTATTGTGAAAAGCAAAAAGAAGAAAAGAACGATTGCGCTATTTATGCAGAGGCCTGTGCGTGCTCATTATCAGCGGAACAAAAGCTGTTTGCAAAAAAGGCTTGCGACGAAGTTTTTGTTTTGGGACAGCTGAAGAAATTGACGTTCCAAACCCAAATGCTTACATACTCATCCCAGCAAACTATTTACAGGCCAACCCCACAATTAATATCTGTGGGAGATATTTCCAACAGTGGATCTACTTTTCATTCGACACCAATTCATTTTAGTCAATCGATTTCTGCACAAGTCTTCCACGTAGAAGATGCTAATGGAACAAATGGAAGGTCATTTCACGACCTACTTACGGATACAGACTATAATTAATATATTTAATTACTTCTTTTACTTTTATTTTTTATTATTTTTTAAAGTTATTAAATAGACAATAGATTAAGTATGAAAACTATATCGCTATAAAAACTAAGTGCTCACCACCAACTTTAATTTTCAAATTAATTTTTTTTTACTACAATTTAATATTTTTTTAAAACATAAAACATGTCATTTCATTGTTTAAAATATACAGTTTCATATTATACATTAAAAAACTAAAATGGTATTCGTAATCTTATATACAATAATAAAAATAGTAATTATTTTTAACAACAAAAAACTGAGTGCTTACTTATGATTGTTCTTAAAAAATCACTTAGAACACAGAAATTTTTATAATTTAATATTTAGTTTGAGGTCCTTTATTTTTAATTACGGCTTCTTATCGTCTTGGGTCACCTCGCCTATTCTTCCTGTAGAGCTTTAACCAGATCGTTTTTGTTGAGAATTTCTCTTCATATTTATCGTTTCCGTAAGTTTTGCAGCCGGAAGTTTTGGATGTCAATATTTTTTTTGTCGGTGGAATATGGTGCCTTTACTATTTCTGCAATATGTCTTATTAATTAATGGAATCGCGTAAGTTAATTGTAATATTTTTTCGGATTCGGTAGTCTCTTTTCATTTGGAGCCATGTCAAAGATTACTCCCGAAATAGTTTCATCTGATTCAACGTATGCCACAAAACTGCTATTAATTATATTTAAAAAGGTTGTTATTTCAATTTTATTATGTTTTATTTCTTAAAAGTATCGATTATATTCAGTTTTTATGATTACGATTACAAATAATCTAAAAGTAATAATAATTACTTGAAATTTGTTATATGTATTCTCACATTTTGTTATATTGAAAAAAATACTTAAATAATATAACGCTATTTTCTGTTCCTGCTACATAGCATTTTGTTTTGTTTTTTAAAATTTAATTGTGATCTATTTGTACCTATACTATTCGTATATTATATTCTTTGTGTTAGATTTATAATATGTATCAAAGACCTTTTGATTTTTATATAAAAGTAATGTTAATAAAATTTAAATTTCATAATTAATTTTGAAACAACACGTCATATAGTATTTTCTTTGGGTTCCAATACTTTGGTGAGTAATACTGTAAACGCTTGTTGTAAACTCTTAATAATAAAATTTATTTTTAGGTCAAAATGTCTGAATGTTGTTCCGAAAGCGATTTTTCCTCAGATGACAATATTGGGGATCGGTACTTTAATCCATCTACAAGTAAAAGGAAAAAGTCATCCGTTTCAAAAATTAGTTTTACTGAAATCCAATTGCAAATATTTTTAAATAAGAATACTAATATACATTGAATGTATTTGTTTGTCTTATTATTTTATTTATGTTTTTTAGCTATGCATTACTTATGAATTACTTAAATTGTATCGTTATTAAAATAAATATGTTTAATTTTTTTGTACAAAAAACATTTAATTTTGATTTATTTGATTAAAATTTTTTCATGTTTTAAATGCAAAATTTTCAAAATAGCAATATGTAAATGCAATAGATTTTGAAAATTACAGTACATATAGAAATATTAAAAAAATTTCGACAAAATATAAATGTTTAATAAAAATGTTCATATGAAAATTAAAGTCAGTTTTTGAAGCGACTTTGTATGAATAAAAATATGAAAAAAAAAAATTGTTTGACTTTATAAATCTTCCAAGGCATAGACGGATTCGCATAAATTGTTTCGTTTTGTTTTCGCCTCAGATAGTGAATTCCTAGCCAAAGTTGGCTCAAAATTTACCAGTGGATTTTCAGAAATATCTACTGAGCCATTGGGAGCGCAACCGATTTCTTTCCTTATGAAATTATGCAAGTAGCAACAACTTAATACTACTTTGCTAGATTTTTCGAGCAAAAGACTGATTGTAGTATTCATTAGCCGGAACCTTGCTGCCAAAATTCCAAATGCATATTCCACTTTCACCCTTGCCGAACTGAGTCTGTTATTATATAAATTCTGTGAGGATGATAAATAAGTCGCTATGTGCATAAGGTTTCATTATGTTTGGACGCAGAGCAAAGGCGACATCCAGCACAAAAACAAATGGAATTGGTGTTTCGCCAATTACTGGACTTGGTTCTGGTAAGTTAAGTTCATCTCTTTCCTATCTTTTAAAAAAATTTTGTGTTATTGAAGACACCACCGTCTGAAATTCGACCATTTGCACCAATGTCCACCATCAGAAATTCGGAGTTGCTGTTTACAATGGCCAATACAATGTTTTCTTGTAATTGCAATAATTTGAACCAGAAAGCGGTGGGCTCTTTGTTCTAACGTGCTTTCCATCTAGAGCTCCGAGGCAATGCTGAAATTTGATTTTTTCATAAAATTTGGCCGCTACCACCAACCATTAAGCCAAAGTTTTTTGTAACTAAAAAATCTTAATATTGGTTTAAAATACTTATGTAAATATTATCAGCTGACAAACCTTAATGTAGTCCTTTAAAACTGCATAGATGCCGTCGCATGTCTCAATGACAATATTCCCAATAGCTTGTGGAGATACCACCGTCGAAAATTCCAAATCTGCGAATGAGTTTCCTGTTGCAAGATACGACAAAGTTATTGCCAGTCTGGCTTCTGCTGATATTGCATCTCTCATTATGATATCTTGTTTAGTTATTTTGGCTTTTACCAAGTCCAAAACTTCTCTTTTTTAAAAGTCAATTTTTGACCAAATTTTCTCTTTTGCTGGCATCTCCTCTTCCTCACATTCGTACAAAAGATGGTCAAATATAATAATTCCAATTAACTCACTCATTTCAGAAATTTAATTTTAATTTTCCTTCCCTTGTGTCTTTTCTGTACCACAGCTACACACAGTACTGAGGTTGCGGCATTCGTTGCCACCTGTGTAGTGAACAAACAAAACACGTTGCTACAACACGTTGCTTCAACCGTGTGAGTGTCGTGTGTTTGAAGCTTTGAAGGCGATTTTACATAAAAAAATTAAAGTAAAAGGAAACAGTAGAGTTGACACGAGTTGTTGTATACTTATAAAAAAGGGTTGAGACATAATGCGCTTAATTGTTAAATTATATTAATGGGTAAAATCTTTTTTATTTTGACAGGTACATTTACATAGGTATTTTTCAAAAACATTAATAGTCGGAACTTGAGTTATATAGTTTAAATACCTGACAAAATGCGAACAAAATTTAAATAAAAGGTAATTGGTAAAAAAAAAACAAGTAAGAAAATTATGGTCGGTCTAGACCGACTGTACGATACCCTATACCATGCGTTTAGAGACCCTATCTCTTAGGCCCAACTAATTGGATATAGAAAATAAGCATAAACCAAATTTGAGCGGCATTTTTATAAATTTGTTTGGCTGCAGATATGAAAAAGTCCATATCGGGTGCTATGTCTATATGGGGACTAGGTCCCAAAATGGACCGATCCTGACCATGGTTGGTAAAGTCTCTTGTATTTTGCGAAAATATATACAAGCAAAATTTGAGATGAATCAGTGCAATACTTTTGTTGTTTGATAGATTTAAGTGAAGATCGGGAAGCAGCTCTATATGGGGCCTATGACCAAGAGTTGTCCCATAGGGACATTTTTTGGACTATTCATTAATGGATGTAATAAACACATACAAACCCAATTTGACTAAGATCTATACGACAATTTGGATCTTATGGCAATTTATGTCGATTTTATAGGGGTCATTTGTATGGGGGCTAGGTCTGAACATGCACCGATTCTCACCAATTTCAATAGCGTTCATCCCATGGCCGATGAAAGCTTACGTACCAAATTTCATCCAAATATATTCATATTTGCGACCTGCAGTTTCATTACAAGGTTTACATGGACACACAGACGGACGGACGGACGGACATTGTTAAATCGATTCAAAAAGTGATTCTGATTCGATCGATATAATTAAATATGGGTCTAGGTCAAATATTTTTGGTTGTTACAAACAGCGGCACAAAGTCAATATACCCAAACCACATAGTGGTATAGGGTATAACAATTGCGACACACCCTTTTAAGATATGAGCAGGTATGCTTCACCTTTTAAAAGGGGTTAGAGTCTGGGTTTTTATGCTTCAAAAAGTGGTAATATAAGATAAAAAATTGTATTTTACATAATTGGAAGAAACAGTATTTATAATAACTAGCAGATTCCGGTCCTCGAAATTCGAGTGCAAATTCTAGGAAATTTTATTTTTTCATTTACAGTTTGTGTCAGTTCGCCAAGCAGTTAACACATAATTTGCTCCCTGTGCTTAAAACTAAACTTCAACAGTGTTTATTACAACAAAAAAAAAAATATATTCTTTAATAATTTTATTAGAATAAACTGTTATTAAATAAAACTTTTTCAAAACTCTGTAAAGTTCTTTTAAGTGGTGATGGGTGACCCGCCGGACAGGGGGGACAAACCCCCTATCGTTTACGATAAATCAAAAAAATTGTCAATCTTTACAGTTGGTCCAAAGTATTTGGTTATGACAAGAATAAATTCAAAAGACAAAAACGCCACTCTTGCTAACATTTCACCTTTCCTTATAAAGAAGGTCATTGATAGTGCATGTGGTGGGGAAGTTGAAACATGCAAAAAACTAAGAAATGGCACAATACTTATAAAAACAAAAACCTATACACAAGCAAGCAGACTTATAACTTTATGCTCTTTAAGTCAAGATATCAATATAGAAATGTCAGAACATAAATCACTCAACTTTGTTCGGGGAGTGATTTACTCAAATGATCTTCGAGTCATACCAGAAGAAGAAATACAAAAAGCATTGAAAAATCAAAACGTAACAAAGGTTAAAAAAATTTAAAAAAAAGTAAATGGCGAAATGAAAGAAACTGGACTTATTATTATCACATTTGGAGCAACTATCCTCCCGTCAGAAATGCTGGTGGGTTATGAGAAAGTAAGAATAAGACCATACATACCCCTCCCGTTGAAATGCAAAAATTGTTTACGTTTTGGTCATCACTTCGAAAACTGTAGCAACAAAAAACTTTGTACAGGGTGTTCAAAGGAGTTTCATTGTGACATCGAAACAAATGAAATTTGTACCGAAGACGCTTCATGCATAAACTGCACCGAAAGCAACAACGAAAACACTAACCACTCCCCCAACAACAGAACTTGCCCTATTTTTCTAAAGGAGAAGGAGATCCAATCTATTATTACTTTAGAAAAGGTAAACAAAAAACAGCTGAAATTAAATATAAAGAGCGAAAGCCATCAAATACAACGTCATACGCTGCCGCAGCCAAAACAACAACACCAGCCAAAACAACAACACCAAAAAACAATCAACCTAAAAATACGTCAATAATTATTGAACACATTAATAATACCATGCCACCTCCAAAACCTTCAACATCCCGAAGTATTAAAGATTACTCTGATATCGCAATGGAATCTGACGAAGATGCAAACAGCAGTTCATCACAAACCAGCGACAAAAAAGTAAACATCTTACCACTTAACACATCAAAAAGAACACGTCAACAACTGAAGAAACAAGCTGAAATGGAAAGCATCAACAAAAAGGCAAAAAAATAAATAAAATTAACTAATCTATACACTGCCGAACAGCTCGGTTTCTGCCGTCGGGTCGTTTTTAGTCGGCGGCTTGCATATCCCGAATGATCTCCCTAATGACTCGGTAACCAACACAGTTACTACAACTGTTGGCGGTTCCCGGGTCATCCGGGGTTATTTGGGATGAGCGAGCCTGTGACATATCCGGTCTAATCGTGGGAGTCGAGCTGTTCCATCAGTGTACATTATTTATAGTATTTCTATCAACATATTTTTTAAAAAAACAACTTAATTAATTTATGTACAGTTCTTTTCTAACCAATATTTTTATTACAAACCCAACAACCATTTTTCCCTACCCCATCCTACAACAGTGTGTGATGATGTTACACACATCTTCATTTATCTTTATTTATTTCATTTATTCATCTTTATTTGTTTATATTTTTTTGTTTATTTTTGTTTACTATATGCACATGCACATATTTATTTGTATTTATTTGTTTACATTTATTTATTTTTTTTGCATATCTTTTCTTTTCATTCAACACATACCACAAAGTACACCAACCTTGGGTAAAGGGTTGAATTACAAAACAATAAATTATTGTGTAATTAAATACACAAGGGAACAAAATTGAACTTTTTTTGTGTTGATTTGAAATTTATAGCAAATTTTTACTAATTTGAGGTCGCTGATTTCAAATCTGCACTTGGTTTTTTTCTATCAGCTCGACTTTTCGAGATATACCGTTATGTTCAAAATTAAGGCACTTCCGCTACATATATTGGAATAACTTGAAAACGGTTCACCATATTAAATTAAAAAAAAAATCCGAAACTCGCAAACAATATTCTCTTAAAGCCGTGCTTACTTTGTTTTTAAATTTTCCAAGTAGTTTTAGAGATATCGTTCAAGTTTTGAAAAAAAAATTAAAATTTTTTAAAAAAAAAACATTTTTTTTGTTCTTTAAAAATTCATAAAAAATAAAAGTGGGACAAAAATCACAGTTTTGGTCTACAAACAGTTAGCTAAATATATTTCGAATAAAATGAGCTTTATTTCATTGCAATCGGTGCACAACTTTTGATTTTGTTCACGATTTACTGAATTGATATAAATCGCGATTTCCATACAAAAATAACATTTTCTAATGTGTAAGTGTTTGTATGTAATAAGTTAGTTTTTTATGATTCTAAGAATTAAAAAAATTAAGTAATAAAAAAAGATTATTTCGTTTTTATGGTCAGCTATACTTTTTAATTTAACACAAAAAGAGAATTTTAAAGAAAAATAAAAAATTTTAATACACAAATATTACAATGTAATTACAACTCATCGAAAAATTTTCTTTTATAAGATTTTCTTAAATAACCTTGTTTAGAGGGATTTGTTTTAATGCTCCAGCAATAGTCCGCCATCATATGCTTATCCCAGTGACCCTGGTACCGCTCCTCTATAGTGCGGATATCTTGATGGAAACGTTCACCTTGTTCTTCACTGAAGTCTCCAAGATTTTCAGGGAAACAATCCAAATGACTGTGTAGGTAGTGCACCTTAATGCTCATATTACAACCAAGCTGCTTGAAATGTGACAACATGTTATCCACGTGGTCCGAATAGTGCTCACCCTTTTTGTTTCCCAGGAAATTGCGCACTATCCAAACAAATTCATTCCAAGCATTTCTTTCAATATCTGTCATGGAATTACTAAAATTTTCATCATTGATTAATTTTTTGATTTGAGGGCCATCAAAAATGCCAGCTTTCAGTTTCTCCGAACTCAAATTGTTGAACTTTTTACTGATATATCTAAAACAATCACCGTCCTTGTTGAGAGCTTAGACAAATTGTTTCATAAGTCCTAGCTTGATATGGAGAGGTGGCAGTATTATGCGATCCCTGGGCACAAGTGGTTGATTAACTATATTGTGGTTTCCTGGAACCATAGCTTCCCTCGAAGGCCAGTCTTTCTTACTCCAGTGTTCAGATCTGGCTCTGCTATCCCGTAAACAAATGAAACACGGATATTTTGTGTAGCCACCTTGTTGGCCTAGAAGAAAATTCACCATTTTTAGATCCACACAAATTAGCCAGCGGTGTTCGTTGTACTTTATTTTATTTATAACTGAGGCAATTGTAGAATATTCTTCTTTAGCTTTAGTTGAATGTGCAATGGGCAACGAACCCAATTTATTACCGTTATGCAGAAGTACACATTTTAGGCTGCGTTTAGAAGAATCTATAAATAGTCGCCAGTCATTTGGATCATACTCCTCTAATCCCATCGCTGTTACTAAACCAGGAACATCTGAACAATAAACAAATTCATCGTCTTCGGAAAAGAATGGAAGTAAGTTTTTTTCTCTGTTACGGTAGTATGAAATTGTTGTTCCTTGGGTTAACAGATTTTTTTGCTTTAATCGAGAAGCAAGAATTTCAGATGCTTTTTTAGAAAGTCCAAGGTCTCTCACTAAATCACTAAGCTCCTCCTGATTAAATTGCTCGCGTTCAGAAGAAATATTTAAATGCAAGTCATCTGATCCAAATTCAGAAATTGGTGAAGGAACATTTTGTCGTAAGTCGTGGAAATTGTGTGTAGATGTAGATGGTTGTGGTTCTGAATCCTCACTAGAGTACAGGACTGGTTGGGTAATAGACAACACGTTAGGATAAATCCATTTAGACCGGTTTGTTTTATTAATGCCTGTTATGTTGACAGCGCAAAAATAACAATCATCATAATGATTCGAAGGTTCCCGCCAGATCATTGGTGTTTTATACTTGAAGTGGGTCCGTTGCTTGTTTGCCCATAACCTTAAATACTCTACACAGTTTTTACATACAGTATTAGGAATCCAGTACTTGTCACGGGTTTCCATGGTAAATCCGAAGTAGTCAAAATAAATTTTTTTAATAAAATCTGACACACTTTTTCTATTTTTTATAAACGTGTATTCGCCACATATGTTACAAAAATAGTTGGGATTGATTTTACAGGTGTTTCTTGACGTAGCCATTGCACAATTTTGAAGTATATATCAAAGTAACACAATTTTCAATAAATAACACACGGGAACAAAATTGAACTTTTTTGTGTTGACTGATTAAATGTTCAATGTAAAATGATTTATATTTTTTGTCGTTATACTTTTCGCTTTCGTAAACACTTGTTGAATGAGAAAAATTGGTTGAATGAACCCATATAAATACTTAGTAGTTTTTTACTGAAGTACCAAAAAAAATTATATCCACAATTTTATTGACAGTCACTTATGAATGAACACATGTGTTCAGGGGAATTCCTTTAAAAAATCATCCGTTACCAACGGTAAACCACACATCAATAAAAACAAGTGGACTTTTCTTTTTTCTCTTTAATTGACTGTGAACTGACTAGGTGTCATAAAGGGACAATAAAATTTATAGGCGTTATGAGTTTGCTACCGCAACCATAAAAATGAAATAATCTTTTTTTATTACTTAATTTTTTTAATTCTTAGAATCATAAAAAACTAACTTATTACATACAAACACTTACACATTAGAAAATGTTATTTTTGTATGGAAATCGCGATTTATATCAATTCAGTAAATCGTGAACAAAATCAAAAGTTGTGCACCGATTGCAATGAAATAAAGCTCATTTTATTCGAAATATATTTAACTAACTGTTTGTAGACCAAAACTGTGATTTTTGTCCCATTTTTATTTTTTATGAATTTTTAAAGAACAAAAAAAATGTTTTTTTTTTAAAAATTTTAATTTTTTTTTCAAAACTTGAACGATATCTCTAAAACTACTTGGAAAATTTAAAAACAAAGTAAGCACGACTTTAAGAGAATATTGTTTGCGAGTTTCGGATTTTTTTTTTAATTTAATATGGTGAACCGTTTTCAAGTTATTCCAATATATGTAGCGGAAGTGCCTTAATTTTGAACATAACGGTATATCTCGAAAAGTCGAGCTGATAGAAAAAAACCAAGGGCAGATTTGGATTCAGCGTCCCAAATAACCTTAAAAACAATATTCAGTTCTTAATCAACAGAACCATTGTTCCCTTGTGATATCACTGGAATGTAAAATGACAAATTTGTGAAAATTTAAATTGTGTCAATAACCCATGACAAATAGGAATGTCACTCAAATTTTGAGGGGAAAAATTTAAATTGATTATTGAACGTTTTCTGATTGGCTATTGAGCCCAACGTTCAAAAATCAATGAATTTGTAATATGCGAATGTAAAGGAAAGAGAAGACTATTATTTAAATTAAGTAAAAATATTAAATTATAATGATATAAAAGACCAGCATTTTCAAATAAATAATCAATTGTAATTCTGATTTGAAAGGGTTATAATTAAAACCAAACAGAGATTTTCTTTTTTTACTGGCATATTCTGCCAAAGGGTTCAAACATTGGCATAATCTGCCTACGTGCTATATCTGTAAAACATTAAAAAAGTGCATCTAGCGTGCACGCGGGAACTGCTTTGAGGAAAGCACTTGACAAAATTCCTCCTGAGATTGGTCCGGTTCTCACCCAATCTTAGTGTCCTTTTGTACACCCATCTTACACTATATGGCGATCCTGCCCCCTCTTACACCAGCAAACACCGATCCTGTAAACACCTACACCACTATATAGATGCCTGCAAAGATAAATTGTGCGAAAACCAATACTGTCTACATCATCAATCAATTAATCCTGTAAAAAAAACTGATCCCTTTAATGGTGAACCATCAACTAGCTAAATGTCTGTCACCACCATTGAAATCCTTCCAACACTAAAGGACGTCCCATCAAAAGAAGAAATCGACCGAATGGTAAGAAAATATGAGGAACTATTAAATAACAACCAAGCTGTGGACGAAGAATACGTACCAGAGGGTATTTCAAAGAACATACCAGAGTACATAGCAACACCCAAAAGTCATGGGCATTGACCATAGAGGTATATAAAAGGCGAACAACAAAACAACTTCATCTATCACCAGAGCCAATAAAGAAAAGATCAAGGGGCGGCAAGAAAACCAAGGCAAACAAACAGCGAAAAGAGCTAAGAAGACTTATCGCAATCAGCCAAGGGGAGCAGAAACATAAATTTTATCAACAATTACGGTTATTAGACTAGGATGAGTTTCTGGAAAAAGCTAGGAACATCAATAATGCTCATGCTAGCAGGGTATGAAGCAAACAACGTATTAGACAGCGAAAAGAAGGCAACGCAGACAATAGAAAAATACATAACAATACGCACACCAACTCCTAAAATTGAGGATGAGGACCACTCATCATATTTAGTAATAGTTTTGATATGTATACTTATCTTCATTATTTTATATAAAGTACAAGACCACTTTAGAAAATTAGCAATTAAAACGGCGTCCAGAATTTGCGCCACAAATGTTTAAGAAAATTAATATTTCACTTTAAATAAAATAGAAATTACTTATATAATAAATGGACAAATATAATATTGTACAAGAACTTTTAAGAAATTTAAAAAAACAGCCAAATAGGAGATATACACAAAAAACAATTAAAGCTAAATTACAAGTAGTCAAGGAAATTAGTCAGGAAATAATAAGTGAAACTAAATTAGAAGAAAGGGAAAACATTTTGAATACATTAGTAAAACTAGAGAAGGAAATAACAAAACTATTAAGACCAATGGAAACAGAAGAACCCCAACCAGAGGGAGAAGAAAAAATAGAAGCACATATAACAGAATTAGAACCAGAAATAGAAAACAATACGAACATGGCGTCTTTTAATCTAGAAACGGCATTCAAGATACTCCCTGAATTCAAAGGTAATTTTCAAGAACTTAAACCATTTCTGACAATAATAAAATTAATATACGACACCTTGAATGATACATCTAAACCAGTCTTAATAAATTTCGTAATAAACGTAAAATGTAGCTCAACGGTTAGAACGGCAATTGGTTCCGACCCATTAACAGATTTTAATTCCCTAAAAACATTGCTCACAAATAGGTATAAGAATAATCGAACAGTGAGTAAAATACAAAATCTACTTTCTAGATTTCAACAACGAAATGACTGAATAAGAACCTATAGTGATAAAATTTTGAAACTAATTGACGAACTAAACGAAGTCCAAATACAAGAGTTAAAGTTAGAAAATGAAACAGAAATACACAACGTGAAAAAAATAAATGAACTATATTCTCTTAATATATTCAAACAAGGTTTGAATGAAAAATATATAAGTACAATATTTGCTGCACAACCAAAAACACTAAATGAAGCAGTAACTTTAGCATTAAATATAGAAGGTCAAGTAGAAAACCAAGTTATGTTTTTTTTAGTAGAAACAGGAACAATACCTACAACAATCCTAACAGAAACAATCCAAATAGAAGGAACAATCAGGGAAGCAATAATTCCAATTATAACCAACGAAACAATAACACGGGTAGAGATTACCACAATTCAAATAGACATCCTAACAATAATTATTCAGACAGCAGTAATAATAATTCAAATAGAAACAATTCCAACAGAAATTCGAATAGCAACTACCGTTACAATAATAATTCGAATAGAAATAATAACAATAATGACAATTATAATTCAAATAACCAAAATCGACATAATAACCAAAATCGAAGGAACTATAACAATAGTTCACGAAACATACACGTGTTACAGGAAAACTCCCAGAGTCCGGAGGGGACTCAAGCGAACAATTAAATGCACCTTCCGGAAATAATAAACATAAAATATTTAATATTACGAATAACATTACAAATTATATAGAATTAAAATATAAATTAGATAACAAATATTCAACTTTCCTAGTGGACACTGGCGCTGACATATCTTTATGCAAAAAGAATGTTCTTAATATAAATGAAACAATTAACGAAAATAATTGTTGTACGTTGTCAAGCATTTCAAATGAATCCATTACCTCGTTAGGTACACTTGATATGCATTTTAGCATATTTATAAAAGTATTTCACACGAATTCCAAATAATAGAAGACGATTTTCCAATTATAACAGATGGAATAATAGGTCGCGATATTTTAAATAAACTATTAGCTAAAATAGACTATGAAACTTTTACTATAACTTTTGTTGTTGAGAATGAAGAATATACTATACCTATGAAATCAAAAGTCTTAAGAGATTTTTACATAACTATACCCAAACGTAGCGAAGTCATACATCAAATTAACGTAAATTTAACGGAAGACAGTTTGATTCTAAACAAACAATTAGAAGAAGGAGTATTTCTAAGTAATTGCATCATTCCAAAGGAGGGAATTGCTCACGTAAAAATACTTAATACAACTGATCGAGATGTAAAACTTAGGAATATTGAATTCAACGTTGAACCAATTTCTAATTATATTTGTGTAACTGGAAATAAACGGAATTTTACTAGTACAAATAGAAAACGATTTGAGAAATTATTAGACACACTGAATATTGATAGTATTGACAATTATGCTAAAAATTCTCTAAATGAAATAATAGAAGAATATTCTGACATTTTTCATTTGGAAGGAGACAAACTATCAGCTAATAATTTTTATACTCAACATTTGACTGTATCAGATAAAACACCTGTATATATAAAAAATTATCGTTTGCCACAGACACAAATAGAGGAAATTAATCAACAGGTTAAAAAACTGTTTGATGACGATATAATAGAAAATTCTACTAGTGCCTACAACTCACCATTGCTTGTTGTTCCAAAGAAGAACGATGGAGATAAAAGGAAATGGCGACTTGTAGTTGATTTTAGACAACTCAACAAAAAATTAGTAAACGATAAATTTCCATTAACAAAATTAGAAGATGTACTAGACAAACTGGGTAGAGCGAAATATTTTTCAACTTTAGATATGACTAGCTCTTTTCATCAGATAATGTTGGATGAAAATTCTAGACATCACACTGCATTTTCCACATCAGATGGTCACTATCAATTTAAAAGATTACCATTTGGATTAAAAATTTCATCGAATAGTTTCCAGCGAATGTTAACTATCGCACTCTCAGGTTTAGATAGCAAAGCTTTCCTTTACGTAGATGACATCATTATTTTTGGATGTAGTTTAAAACATCATAATGAGAACCTAATTAATGTTTTTGAAAGATTGAGGAAATATATTCTGAAACTAAACGCAAGTAAATGTGTATTTTTAAAATCTGAAGTCTTTATTTAGGTCACTTAATAACCAAAGACGGCATAAAGACCGATCCTGCAAAACATAAGGCAATTGAAAATTATCCCGTACCAAAAGATTCGGATGAAGTTCGACGATTTGCAGCATTTTGTAATTACTATAGAAGATTTATACCTCATTTTGCAGATTTAACTAAATGTTTGAATAATCTGTTAAAGAAAGGTCAAATATTCGTCTGGTCTGACGAATGCCAAAAATCATTTGAAACACTGAAATTGAAGTTAATTAACCCACCTGTTTTTTCAAAAATATTTGTGCTTATCACTGATGCATCAAACTATGCATTAGGAGATGTACTTTCGCAAGATAACGATGGTAACGATTTACCAATATCATACGCAAGTAAATCTCTTCAAAAACACGACTTAAACAAATCCGTAATAGAAAAAGAACTACTAGCTATTCACTGGTCTATAAATTTTTTCAGACCATACCTGTACGGTAGAAAATTTACAGTAGTAACAGATCATAGACCACTCGTTTCGTTATTTTCACATAAAAACCCATCTTCTAAACTGCCGAGAATTAGATTGGATTTATGTGATTACGATTTTGATATAGTTTACAAAAAGGGCTGCATGAACACTAATGCAGATGCCTTATCGAGAATTCAAATTAATTCTGATATTTTAAAAAAAATGATTCCCACATGTGATGAAGAGGCAGTTAGCAAGAAATTACTACCCATCACAAGAAGTATGCAAGCAAGGCAAAATTTAATTCCTGAAAATAGAGACAGTACCAAAGATATTCATATATGGGAATGTACGTCCATTTCAGATGTCAACAATGTGCACAAAATGATGTTTTCTATGAAGTTAGAATTCGGTCAAATTAATAAAGTTCAAGATGATTTTATCATAGGTTTTAACGATAATCCTACATGTCTAGACATGATTATGGAGAAATTAATTACTTACATGAATAAAAATCGGATACGAGATCTCGCATTATCAGTAGATAATGAAATATTTGAACACGTGTCAATGAAAAGGTTTAAAGAAACCTACACATCTATTTATAATAAAATGTTGAAAAGATTAAAGAATCTTTATTTGAATATTATTTTATATAAGCCTTTGCAGAGAATAGTAGATAAAGAAGTACAATTAAATTTAATTAAATATCATGATAGTCCAATTGGAGGACATCAAGGAATCAGAAAGATCATATTAAGATTAAAACAAAGATACATTTGGAAAAATATGAACAAGATGATTAAGAAATACATTAATAATTGTGATTCATGCTTAAAGAATAAGCAGTATAGAAACATAAAAGAAAAAATGCGAATTACTGACACACCAGATAATACTTTTGAAATAATTTCTATCGATACGATAGGTCCACTTAGGTTATCCAATAATTATAGATATATTCTCACGCTACAATGCGATTTAAGCAAATATGTTATAGCATATCCTATGGAAACAAAGGAAGCTAAGAGCATCGCTCAAGTTTTAGTAGAACAATGCATACTTAAATATGGCACTTTTAAAATCTTGAAATCTGACAGAGGTACAGAATTTGCTAACCAATTATTAAACGAAATATGCGATATGTTAAAAATAGAACAGAAATTTTCCACGCCCTATCACCATCAAACAATAGGTTCTTTAGAAAGAAATCATAGAGTTCTAAACGAAAATGAGGAATGGGACGCTTGGATTCAATACTACACATTTGCATATAACACAACTCCACACGTAGATACAGGGTAAGCACCTTTTGAGTTAGTATTTGGTAAATTAGCGAGATTACCCACAGACAAAATTACAGATAACAAACCAATCTATAATCTAGAAAATTATGCAAACGAGTTCAAAGCTAGAATAGCATCGGCATTAGATATAGCTAAAAAATTAATTAAAATAGCAAAAGAGAAAAGAAAAATACAATATGATAATTACATTAATGTTAGCAACTTTAAAAAAGGAGATTTAGTATTAGTAAAATATGAAAGTAGGAAAAAAAATACTTGTCCTACTCATGGTCCATATGATATTATAAATACTGAAAATGAAAATTCAATTTTAGATGTAAAAGGAAATATGAAATCATATCATAATAATACTTTAAAATTATATAAACGTAAATGAAAATGTAAAATTGTATAGATTGTTAATTACTACATATAAGAGCACATAGTAAACTTACTTATTTATATTGTTAATAAATAGATATAGAAATTACTTATTACATTTTTTTTATATAATATTATATCACAAAAACAAAATTAGAATAACCACTAAGTTTAAGAGAAACAAAAATAACATTTTTATTTTAAGTAATGAAATTCATGAATTTTCTAAAACCCATAAATTTCATCTTAAGGGTAGGGGTGTGATGATGTTACACACATCTTCATTTATCTTTATTTATTTCATTTATTCATCTTTATTTGTTTATATTTTTTTGTTTGTTTTTGTTTACTATATGCACATGCACATATTTATTTGTATTTATTTGTTTACATTTATTTATTTTTTTTTGCATATCTTTTCTTTTCATTCAACACATACCACAAAGTACACCAACCTTGGGTAAAGGGTTGAATTACAAAACAATAAATTATTGTGTAATTAAATATCACTGGAATGTAAAATGACAATTTGACAAATTTTGAAGGGAAAAATTTAAATTGATTATTGAACGTTTTCTGATTGGCTATTGAGCTCAACATTCAAAAATCAATGAATTTGTAATATGCGAATGTAAAGGAAAGAGAAGACTATTATTTAAATTAAGTAAAAATATTAAATTATAATGACATAAAAGACCAGCATTTTCAAATAAATAATCAATTATAATTCTGATTCGAAAGGGTTATAATTAAAACCAAACAGATATTTTCCTTTTTTTTTACTGGCATATTCTGCCAAAGGGTTTAAACATTGGCATAATCTGCCTACGTGCTATCTCTGTAAAACATTAAAAAAGTGCATCTAGCGTGCACGCGGGAACTGCTCTGAGGAAAGCACTTGACAAAATTCGTCCTGAAATTGGTCCGGTTCTCACCCAATCTTAGTGTCCTTTTGTACACCCTTCTTACACTATAAATGGCTCTTATTATAATTCAATGGAATATTAACGGCTTCATTAACAATTATAATGAACTGTCTATTCTAATTAAGCGTTTTAATCCGAAAATTATTTCATTACAAGAAACCCACCTTCATAACAAATCAGGATTTCCTATTCCTATAAATTATACTCTGCAATAAACACATCAACCACACGTTATGGTGGAGTTGCTCTGTTGGTACATAATTCTTTACAACATATACATATACCTTTGTCTAACGATTTTGATGCAGTGTGTATCGAAATTCAATCAAAACTTAAATTTAAAATTATATCGGCGGCCTCAACCACCCATCTTGGTTACAGGTGACTTTAATGGTTGGCACTCAACGTGGGGGTCGACAACCAACAATAAAAGAGGAAAAACGCTAGCTAACTTTATTACCAAATCGGAATTCATACTACTAAACGACAATTCACCAACTCTTTTTAACACACACTCTACCTTTTCCAATGTTGACTTGACTTTCTGCTGCCCCTCTCTTGTATCACACGCCGAATGGAACATCGAGAAAACCCAATACGGAAGTGATCATTTCCCTATTGTAATATCTCTTTTCCCCAATAACAACACCAATGCAATTGCATATGCTAAACCAAAATTTAAGCTGTACCAAGCAAGCTGGGAATTATTTAGAGAGCTTTGCTCCCAAATTGAATCAAGCAAACAGACTAGCGAAAATATTAATAAAGAAACTGCCAACATTTGTAAGATTATTCTTGAGTCCGCTAATAAATCAATACCTCAAACACACAACTCCTTTTCCCCAAAAGTTCCATGGTGGAACTCCAACCTGGAAGAACTGAAACAAAACAAAAACCAATTTTGGATAACTTTCAAGCGAAATATGACTACAACTAACTTAATCAATTATAAAAGAGCTAAGGCCCTTTTGAGAAAACAAATACGAATATCAAAAAGTGAATCTATTTCGGAATTCACAGCTATGATTAATCCATCCACTTCCCCGGAAAAAATTTGGTCAAATATAAGAACATTCACAGGCTATAAAGCTAAAAATAACATACATTGTATCAAATCCATAAATAACCCGGGCACTTTTTTATCCAACAATTCAGATATAGCAATTGAAATTGGGAGTTTTTGGTCCCGCAACTCTTTGGATTCAAATTTTCCACCAGAATTTAACACAAATAAATATAATTTACTGGATAACATACCATCACACGCCCCAAGCACTGAAGCTTTACAAATTGAAAACAATCTCAACCTCCTTGAACTCAATGCAGTACTTAGTAAAGTGAAAGGCAAAACTCCTGGCAATGACCGAATCTCTTACCCTATGATAAAACAACTACCAATAACAATGAAACACCGCCTATTAAATCTTTACAATAACATTTTCGAAAATTTGCTACCACAGCAGTTCAAATCAAGTATAGTTATTCCTATACACAAAACTGGTAAAGATAAAACTTCACTTGGCTCCTATAGGCCAATATCATTAAATTAATGTTTAGCTAAAACATTAGACAAAATTATTGCTAACAGGCTTTGGTGGTTTGTAACAACCTATAAGCTGCTTAACAGCCGACAATTTGGATTTACACGAGGCCACTCTGCAACAGACAGTCTCCTCTATCTAGACTACCATATTTCCAACAATTTATCAAAGGGAAAACATACAACTGTAGTCTCGTTAGACTTTGAAAAGGCTTTCGACAAGATCGGAGTCCACACAATAGTTGAACAATTAGTACACTGGAAAGTAGGCCCTCGTATTAAAAAATACGTGATCAACTTCATGAAAAACAGAAAGATTTCGGTGAGAATTCGTAATCAGCTATCTTCGACATATCCTGTTCATAACGGTATACCACAAGGTTCCCCGTTATCGGTAATCCTGTTTCTAATAGCATACAACAAACTTTGCTCAATTGTAGAAATTAATAAAGAAATTGATTTTACAGCATACGCTGGTGATTTCAACTTAATAATCAATTCAAACAAGTCAAAGAATCCAATTATAAACCTAGATAATTTGTTCAACAACATAAAAAGTTGGTGTGACGTATCCGGAGCATCACTTTCCACATCAAAATGCAAGTTTATTCACATATGTCGAAAAAAGACCTGTAAATGTAACGTAACTGCTTCAAATTGTCAACTCACAGAAGTCGAGAATTTGCGGTTACTCGGACTATACTTAAATAAAAGATACACATGGGATACACACATAAATAATTTACTAAAATCCTTAAATGGACCACTTAACACTGTCAAATGCCTAGCAAATCAAAAATTTAATTGTAACACAAAAAATTTATTCTCAATTATAAACGCACTGATAATATCAAAAATAAGGTATTCCTTACCTTTCTTTGGGTGTTCTTCCAAAACTAAGTTTAACAAAGTCAACACAATAGTGAATTCGGCTGTTAGAAGCTCTCTAGGTGCTTTTAGATCCACCCCTTGCAAAAACATGTTGCATGAATCTAACATACCAACACTACAAACCCAACTAAATATTACTTTGACCAAACTGTCTAGTACATTTAACAACAATCCCAATAAGGCTCTAAGCCTTATTATGCACAAAATTACTAAAGCAAAAAGAATTCCAAAACTGCCATCCATTTTATCTAGAATTATAAAAGCCTGTGACAATCTAGAATTAAACACAAAACCACTCAAATCTAGTTTAAAAGAATACCCACCATGGCTTTTAAACAAGAATAATATTAACCTCACACTACATACTTTTAAAAAGATCAACACAACCCCATACAATTCCAAACTTTGTTCGAAGAAATTCGAGAAAACCTACCTTCCCATAAATTCATTTTTACAGATGGATCAAGATCAGAAAATTTAGTAAGCTATAGTGTTACAACCGATACGGACACCATTAAAACTTCAATTTTACCATCATACAGCTCAATCCTCTCGGCTGAACTGATTGCAATTTACCAAGCAGTTAAATTCGTAGAAAACAAGAAACAAAAATATGCAATATGCTCAGACTCCTTATCCGCATTAAAAATGATTTTAAACATTTCCAACAACAATCCCTATACACGTTACATTAGAAACATTTTAATCCAAAAACAAACTCATTTAACCCTAATTTGGACTCCAAGTCATTGCAACATACCCGGAAACGAATATGCCGACAGGGCAGCAAAAACTGCACAACGATCCCCCCTAATAACTACGGATAATTATAACACAAAAGACCTCCAAAAATATATCACAAATTATTACACAAAAAAGACAAAACTTATAATATGACATCAAACTGGTATAAAGTCATCAACCAAGATAAAATCAATATAAAACATTTTTAACAATTTTTAACATTGTTAACAAACTAACAAGAAGAGATATAACCAAATTTCTAAGAATTCGTTTAGGTCATACCAAATACACACATGGACCCCTTCTTAAGATCCTAAACATACCAAGATGCAGTTGTAACATCATATATCCTTCCTCTCCCGAACATTTCCTATCTCACTGCCCACAACACCAATTCATAAGACAACAAATGTTTAAGGAAAAAAAATCCCTTGAACATGATCTCAGCTCCCACCTTTGATAACATTAATATTGTAATTGATTTTCTTAAAAAATCCAGCATCTATAATTTTATTTAAAATTGCATTTATCTAATTTAAGACGAGCTGAAAGCCTTAGAAGCTATTGCTCTTTGTACCATAAATTAGCTTATAAATTTTAAATTGTAAGTTAATTCTAATAAATAAATAATAAATATTTTTTCATTTAATAAAGGCCCTAAAGGCATGCTAATCAATTTTAGACAATTCACAATACAACACTTTTTAAATATCGATTATTGCCGTTATTGGTTTAAGTCCAATTATTGCTTTATGTCCAAAATTATTTTTCAATTCAACACAATTATTAGTGTGAATGAAGAAAACAAACTCACAAACACATTAACAAATATAAATACACACACAGCATTGTATACTATTATGTATGTATTATTAGTAACTTTAAATGCATTTTACTCTGTAAATCTCGTGGACAGCTAAAAATAAATACCTTTCAAATAAGATACGTTTAGTCGAAATCGGGAAAAAACAGTTTAACTAATCATCAGTCACAAGAAATCGCCTTACCTATTAATATTATAGATGTTTCCACAATTATTATTCATTACAGTTTGAACAATAGCTAAGTACTGTTATAGACATCTCGCTGACAGTGCTGCCGTTTCAAAAATTTTCTCAGTAGTACATTTTCCTATATTTGGGTAGTATTTCAGTTTTCAAGGTAGTACACACCGTATTTTTGGTTTTTTAATACTAGTCATTACTAGTGACATGTATTTTAATACGATTTAGTCAAGGGTATGATATGATAGGATATATTTAGAAATTATTACGTTTAAATAAAAAGTCTATGATAGTGTATATTATGATATAGGTATATGTAATATGTATATTAAAAATTAATAACAAAAAATAATAAAAATCAGTCCTGATCATAAAAAAAAAACAAAATACTAGTTTAAATTCGACTAGAATATTAAATAAAATAAAAAAATAATAATAATTAATGATTAAATTTTAAGCTTCTTGCTTATAATATTTGGTTAATAGCTTTTCTGATGGTACCCACCTATCCAAAGCTTGTTATTCAAGCATTGATTTGGCCATTAATATTGAGTTTACAGTTGTGGTATGCAAAGCATTCCGTTTGTCGTTTTTGATTAAATAAACCTGGGAAAATACCCGCTCGGCAGTTGCACTGCTATGCGGAAAACTTAACAAAGTTCCTATAAAATCGCGTAGCATCGGGAACATCAATTCATCTACAGCATTTTTTAGTCTGAATATATTCTGCCAAAATTCTTCAAAATCAAGGTCCTTAGACACCATTTCCTGTTGCACCAAGCTTCGCCATTCACCATGCAAATCTTCAGTCATATTTTCATCTACCAAATTTGGAAACAGATTCATTAGTGGAACGATATTTTTAGCTAAAGATTTTGGATTGATAGCTTGAATTTCTATTAGTATCTTGTCTTCAAAATTGATGCGACTTAATATTTGCTTGCACAATTCGATGTAATATTGTTTACAGGCAAGTTTTATTTCTTCAATTTCGGTTTTCTCCATTGCACTTTTAGAAATAATAATTTCTGCATTGGCTCCAATATATATATCATTGGCTGCTAAAAAGATGTCTCCTGATTCGAAATCAATACTGTTCTTTAAAATGTCATCATGACATTCCGGGCGCGCAAAATTGTTCAAAATAGTTTTAAAGTAAGTTTTAAACGTGGGCAACAAAGAATGTATTCTTGGGGTTTCCGATTGGAATTCAACGTTGATTTTGTTGGTTATTTTTAATATGTAGGCAAGAAATGAGAAGTACGTTTTATTTCTCATGTTAATTTCTGCAGAAATCATCTGTGCCAGATCTGCGTTGGTGTCCAATTCATAAGAAAGGAAAAAATGTTGTAGGGCAGTCCACTGCTCGAGGATTCTGTGGACAACATTTTCCAATGAGAGCCATCTTGTATTTGCGACCTATTTAATGAATGTGTTTAATTAAAGTGTCATTACTTTCACATATATATGACTTACCTTTGAAATTCTATGTTGTTTTAAATTGAAACATTCTTGAAATTCCTTGAACATAATCTGTCTTTTCGAACTATGTGCGAAAAATTTATGTATGTTCCTGGCGAGTGACTCCAAATGTCGTGGAATTTTTTTCGATGCAGCAGAAGCGCACAAATGCAGCGAGTGACATATACACCCCATCACATAAACATTGGGTATTTCTTTTTGAATGAGGCAAATCCAACCAAATTTTTCAGTGGAATATTTGCATCTTTGAAAAATTTGGTTATAGCATTATATATGCTAATGCTATCAGAGGAGTCCAAGCGAATTAGCGCCAAAAACCTATCTTTAACAGCACCTTTTCCGAAATCAAAATATCGCACCACCAAAACTAAGCATTTATTTGTGCTTATGTCTGTTGTTTCGTCAATGATTAATGAAAATTTTTGTGAACATAAAATTTCACCAATTTTACCCAAGCTATCTTCCAAAACAATTGAGTTTATGGTTTCTGTACATTTTGTCCTAGCAGATCGAATTTTTTTAACTATCTCCGAATCTGATGCAACTAATTTAATTAAACATATTAAAGATGATATGATAGTAAATGGGAGATTATGTTGAATTAAAAACATCATTATTTGCAGCTCAGCTATCTTAATCTTTTTGTGCTTTTTTTATGTGTGCTTCGGTGTGAATGTTTTTATCGATTGCCGGTTGGTTTTTTAAAATTTTCATCATTTTTTTATGGGCGTTCGAATTTTCATGCCTTTCTAATAATGTTTTGTTATTTGGCATAAATATTTGGCAATGTTTACAGTATGGTCTTATTTCATTATTTGAATTTAATTTTTTTGTTAGCCAGCTGAAACATTTGAGCCATGCCAATCGGAATCTTTGCACCCTTTTTTTCCAGTCTGTTTTAAACTTTGATTTTCTTCAGACTCTGATTCATATTCAGATATAATATTTTCATTTTCTCGGTGTCTTTTTTGCACCCTTTTTGAATTTTCAGGGTTTATTTCAGCAGGATGTTGATTTGAAACGGATGAACCAGGACCAGGATTATTGTTTGTGTTTGTTGTTCTTATAACAAACCTGCAGGAGCAAGATTAATTATTATATCTGCTATTTTATGACAACTTAAAAAAAATTCTAGAAATATTTTACTTACTTGTCCATATTAACACTATTTCGACCAAGATTTTGTGTATACCTATTTTAACCAAAAGGTGTCTTTTGACACCTTAGCAAATTACCAATGAAAAATTTTAAAAAGTTACTCTTTTTATTATTTTTAATCGAAAATAATATTTATTCTTATTTATTAGCTTAAATTTCGTTCAGTATTCGGGTACGGAAAATTAATAAAAAAAAAAATAATGTTATAAAAACGATTTAACAAAAAATTTTCCTTATTCAATACAACACTCAATACACTCACTACAATGACCAATAGTAAAATGCAAACAAAACTGTCTGCAAACAACAACCAAACATAAAAATAATATCAGGGATTTCCCTTTTTCTACTATAAAATAAGGAGGGATGCCATATCGTTTATTAGAATTCAAATAGACGCAACAGTACGAGACTATCCGTTTGTATGATATAAAGATCAGACGTGCTATCTCGTGTTAAATTTGTACCTAATTTTCTAAATTGGTTGACTTGAAAGTAGTACAAAATCGACTTAAGGTAGTACAGTAGTACGCACAAGCCAATAGTAGTACAATACTACTATTGTAGTACGTTCGGCAGCACTGCTCGCTGATGTTTATTTTCAACAAAAAGATGTAGACGATATAATTTTGCACATACTGAGCAACCATTTCTTTAAGAATTGTAACCTGCAGTAAATTGAAATACACAAAGAAAAAATTACAACTTTTGCATCAAATTTAAAAAAAACAGTACATTGAATGCTCTCATAGCAAGGCAAAGATGTACAAACGTTGAGAGTTCATCTACAACTGCCAACGAAAGTGGAAAAAAGTGTCGACCAGCAAAAACCAATTGACGGATGTAGTGAAAGATCTCGAACGCGCGCAAGCTGGAGAATATCAATGAAGAAATTTCTCAAAGAATTATTAAGGATTCATTTTTGCACCAAATTCAACCAACCAAAATAAGAAAAATAAAATTGAAGTAATTTAAAAAAAAGTAGAAGTGAGCCCAAGGCGTACAAAGGGGATTTTGAAAAGCATTCCTACACCAATTGAAGATAAGAAATTTACTCCAGAAGAAGCTTTCGCCCAATTCTTGGATTAGAAGTTGACCAAAAATCAATTTAAGGAATTGCGGAAGCGAACCAATGAAAATAAATATGGGATTTTCCAGAGTATCGAGATTTAGTTTCTGCCCACAAAGAATGCTTACCTTCACAATCTGCTATTAGTGTCACTTCAAGTTCAGCAGAAATAAAATTGAAAGATCTCCTTGAACATACTGCAGAACAATTGCTAAATACGCTTGATACTGATCATTAAAAAAAACTGGAAATGGCAGCATTACTTTAATTTCTAAATGGGAATGTGATGGATCCTCTGGTCAGAAACAATACAAGCCATTTAATGCCGAAAATTCATCAGATGCTAATTTATTTATGGTATCTTTCGTTCCATTGCGCTTAACAAAATTTTATAGCGGCTTAGAGCCGTCAACTATTAGAGCACCAGAAATTGATGTATTGAAAAATGAAATTCCTTCTTCAACGAATACTGCAGACCAATAAAATTTGCATTTCAAAAGGAAACCAAAAATGTCATAACTGAAAAAGTTCAAAAAATAAAAGATCAAATTAAAGAACTTCAACCAGTAATATATAAATTTGATGACCAAGACATTGAAGTAAATTTTAAAATGTGTCTCACAATGATTTATGGAAAAATTGCACAAGCTTTAACCGAAACAAAGTCATCGTCAAGCTGCATTATATGCCAAAAGACATCAAGTCAATTAAGCCAACCGCCCACCACAAGACGATAGTAGTAAGGAAGCCTACTAATTTGGAATGTCCCCTCTTGATGCTAGAATACGTTTTATGGAGCATATTCTTAAATTGGTTTATGATTTGGAATTTGGTCCGTTAGGCGAAACAGTGAGAAAAAACAAAGAAAATGAAGAAAAAAGAAAGCAAAAAACAACTTGATAGAAGAAAAATATCTACAGCTAGGCCTCATTTAACGAAAAATACTCTTGCCATCCACAGTTCTTAAAATTTTGTCCCATGGGGAACAAATAATTCAAAACAATATGACCAATCAGGGATGGAATTGTTGATACAATTGTACTTTTTTTGATACTATTTGATGTTGAAAAATACGTTGATACGCCCGCGATCATTTGATACATTTTCAAAAGTGAACGAATTTTAACTAATTTTTTTATTGAAATTTTTTTTTTTGCATTAATTTTTCCCCCATTTTCTACTTATTGAAATATGGTAACTCGTTGAGAAACTCTTTTAAATTTAACCACACTGATTAACAAAAAATTTTCCTTATTCAATACAACACTCAATACACTCACTACAATGACCAATAGTAAAATGCAAACAAAACTGTCTGCAAAGAACAACCAAACATAAAAATAATATCAGGGGTTTCCCTTTTTCTACTATAAAATAAGGAGGGATGCCATATCGTTTATTAGAATTCAAATAGACGCAACAGTACGAGACTATCCGTTTGTATGATATAAAGATCAGACGTGCCATCTCGTGTTAAATTTGTACCTAATTTTCTAAATTGGATGACTTGAAAGTAGTACAAAATCGACTTAATGTAGTACAGTAGTACGCACAAGCCAATACTACTATTGTAGTACGTTCGGGCAGCACTGCTCGCTGATGTTTATTTTCAACAAAAAGATGTAGACGATATAATTTTGCACATACTGAGCAAGAAATCGTTATGTGTCTTGTTGTATATTTGCGATATTTGTTGATCGATTTGGTCAAATTTTTTTTTTACTGTCTCTTGGTCTGACTTCATGATGTTGATTGTGGAGTCAATAATCGAAGTTTGATTTCTCAATAGCTGGAGCAGATGTGCTTCATTTTGTTTGACTTTCGCAATTTTTTGCGTCATGTCTTTAGCGTATTCGGAGTCCAACACCCCAAATAGTGAATGCGCAATATTTCCGATCAAATCAATTGCGGCTCTCTTGTGTATTCTCCCGGAGAGGAGGGTACTATCCATAGTTAATTCAGCTTCAGTGTGTTCAAAATATTTGACCAGGTTTGTACATATCCCCTTTTCTTGAATATTCGCGCATAAACGGTTTAGTGTTTTGGTTCCTTGTGAGAATATTGTTGATTCTGACCAAAATTCTTCTAAGTCGTAATAAATTAGCAAGTGCCATTCTGTGGATGAAACAGCCGCTTTTCCGATTCCTTCAAAATGTATGCCCAACTGTGTTCCAAACTGTTTGTTAGATAATTGTGCTCCTAATACCAATGGGAGTAGAATAAGGGCCATCATGGCAGTGAAGACGTATTGTGTTATGGAAGTGCGCCTTTTTTTCTTCGAACATACAGGAATATCCTTTTGGCAAATGGTTACTTGATTTAACTTATTCAGATAGGAACTATTCGTCTCACTGGAATCACTCTGATTAGTTGTTTCACCAGATTCCGTATTGGTTAGTGGTAATGGGGCTAATCGAGCAATTGGCCTTCTCCAAGTGCCGTTTGATGTTTTTACGTCATCCACTCTAACTGCTCCATCATCTCCTTGATGCAGCTTTACAACCCTTCCCAACGGCCACCGCAAAGGTGTTGTGTTGTCCTCCTTTATTATAACCATATCTCCAGGTCTGATGTTGACCTTTTCTGTTTTCAACTTATGCCGATACTGCAGTTCGCATAAATACTCCCGTGACCATCGTTTCCAGAACTGCTCCTTCAGGTGAGTGACTAATTTCTATCTGGTTAAGTGGCTGGGCCGTGTTTCTGTAGAATTAAAATCGATTTGAGCGTTCAATGGTTCTCCAATTAGAAAGTGACCAGGTGTTAGATCAGCCAAATCGTTCGGGTTGTTTGACGTTGGGCTAATTAGTCGTGAATTGAGAATGCCCTCAATTTCAATTACCACGGTGTCGAGCTCTTCGTAACTCAAAGACGCTGTTGCTACGCTTCTGACTAGATGATGCTTTGCAGATTTGACCGCGGCTTCCCACAAGCCTCCAAAGTGAGGTGCTCGTGGTGGTATGAAGTGGAATGTTATGGCCCTGGATGTGCATACTTTATCGATTGTCTCTTGAGCTGAATTCGCATGAATTGCTTCTGATAGTTCTTGAAGCTGATTTTTTGCGCCAACGAAATTTGTTGCGTTATCGCAGTAAAAAATTTTGCAATGTCCTCGCCTGCTTATGAACCGTTTTAGTGCTCTGATGAATGCTTCAGTGGTCAAATCGCTAACTAGTTCCAAGTGCACTACCTTAGCAGCAAAGCAGCAAAATACTGCAATGTATGCTTTATGAGGTTTCTTTCCTCTCACTTTATAATGAACCCAAAATGGTCCACAAAAGTCAACGCCGGTATTGATGAATGGTCGAGCTGGGGTAACACGTGTTGGTGGCAGATTACCCATGATTTGATTAAGTAATTTTGGTTTGGCTCTGGAGCATCTTACGCAATGTTGCACAATTGATCGTGCTGCCGTCTTCCCCTTAACTGGCCAAAATCTTTGTCTTACATGCGCCAAAAGTGCTTGAGGGCCACAATGTCGATTTTTTCTGTGTATCATTTCCATGAGTATTTTTGATATTGGGTCATTGTATGGAATTAACATTGGGTGCCTGGCATCGTACGGAAGCATTGATGAGTCTAACCGTCCTCCCACTCTGATGATGCCATTAGTATCCACAAATGAAGTCAGATTGGTGTATGGACTATTTTTGCTCACTTCGTTATGTAGTTTAAAATGCCTTAAGTCATCTTCGAAATCTGATTGTTGCATTGCACGAATTATGACTATAAGAGACTGTTCCAATTCATCGACTGTCAAGGCCAGCTCAGATTGTTGTTTATGCTTCCTTGTGTTGTTAATGAATCTCAAGATATAACCAACAGTTCGTTGTAAGGTTCGAAATGATCCGTTATGTTGTATTTTGTAGATTATGCTTGATGAAGTGTCACTTGCTGTTGTTACTGCAGTGACTTTCTTCCGTTCCATATAAGTCTCGTGGTTAGATATTGTGTGTAGCTTGGAGTATTTTTGTGGCCAAATTTCTTCCGTACCATGTAGAAATATGGGTCCGTAGAACCATAAGGTGCATGTTGACAATTTCCTTGGAGAAATACCTCGTGATAGGACGTCGGCAGGATTGTCTTTTGATTTTACATGACGCCACTGTTCAGCTAAGGATAATTCCTGTATTGCAGCTATCCGGTTGGCCACAAATGTTTGGTAGCATGATGACTGAGAGTTAATCCAAGCCAAGACAATTTCCGAATCTGTCCACAAATACGTGGATACATTTTCAAGCTTCAGATCCCTTTTTACCCTTGCTGTTAGTTGAGCGCATAACAATGCAGCGCAGAGCTCAAGACGAGGGAGAGTTTGTTGTTTTAAGGGTTCTACTCTTTGCACATAGTAGCCTCACTATTCTCTGGTTGTTTTTGATGACTGATCTGATGTAAATTGCTGCGCCATATGCCCTTTCTGAAGCATCTGCAAAAGCATGAATTTGTATTTTTGATGATACATGCCCTTCGAAAATATGCCGAGAAAATTTCATATTATTTGCATGTTCCAACTCATTGCGAAAGGTCGTCCATCGCATATGCAGTTCTGCTGGCAATGCCTCATCCCATGTCAGTTTCATCTGCCGAAGATCTTGAATAAACATTTTGGCAGTGACAACAATTGGTGCTAGTACTCCCAAAGGAGCAAAGAGTTTAGCTAAATCTGACGTAACAGTTCGCTTGGTGACATGTTTGATATCCCCCAAGCACACCTTAACACAGAATTTGTCAATTGTTGGCATCCATGTTAAGCCTAAGGTTTTCACTGCATGATTATTTTCATTATTAAAAATATTGACTTCATGTTCTTCTTCTGTGATGTTTTGAAGTAGCTGCTGATGATTTGCGCTCCATTTTTGTAGGATTAGACCGTGCTGACTTAGGATGTGTTTCAGCTCTTGTTGGATGGTAATTGTTGTATTCAGACTGTCATCTCCGCCGATTCCATCATCTACGTAAAAATTTTCAAGTAAGAATCGGGCTCCATATGGATACTGTGCCACGTTTTCTTTAGCTATCTTCTCCAAACATTTGGTAGCCAAATATGGTGCGGATCGTGTTCCATAGGTAATTGTGTTCAGTTGATAATATTTGATTGGCTTCGTTGGATCCTTTCTCCAGATAATGATTTGGAATTTTCTGTCCTGGGTGCATTAATATTTGCCGATACATTTTCTCAATGTCGGTCGTGAAAACAAAGCGTGGTAGGCGGAAACGAAGTAGAATAGAAAAAAGCTCGCTTTGGACCGTGGGTCCTGTGTGCATCAAATCGTTCAGTTATAAGCCTGAAGATGTTTTAGTGGAGGCATCGAAGACCACGCGTAATTTAGTTGTTGAGCTTTCGGGCCTCAATATGCAGTGGTGAGGAATGAAGTAGCTTGGTTCAATTGTGGAGTTTATATCTATTTGTATCATGTGACCCAAGGCTTCATATTCTTCCATAAAGTGTATGTATTGGGTTTTTATCTCTGGGGCCTTTGCCAAGCGGCGCTCCAGTGATAGGAATCTGTTGAATGCGATTCCATGCGACTCACCTAATGCATTTGGATTGTCACAAAATGGAATTTTGACTGAAAATCTCCCACTTTTGTCGATCGTGTGGTTTTGTGCGAAATGATTTTCGCACTGTTTTTCTGAAACAGATAGGTTGTCTGCCGTTTTAATGTTCTCCAGCTCCCAGAGTTGAGCAATGGATTCTTCTAGATTCATGTCGTCTTCGGTACACATTCCACACGTTGCAGTTGATGACTGACTTGTGCCAACCTTGCCTGCAATGACCCAACCAAGTGCAGTATTTTGTAGTGTAGGTAGATTATTAGCCAGTTTGATTTGTCCTATCGCCAATAACTGGTGATAAAACTCTGCACCTAATAAGACATCGATTTTGTCAGGACGGTTGGATTCGGCTAGGACAATACTTTTGGGAATTGGCCAGCGATCAGTGTTGATGGCTTGAGACGGTTGAGGAGAAATTATGTGTATGAGCACGGCTGCTTCAAGTCGTGTGGTGAAGTTGCTGATTCGAGACTGTAATATGACGTTGACTCTATGTTGTACCTTTGTACTGCTTGATCCGATCCCAGTGATACAGATTGAAGCTGGCTTAGGTGAAATTCCAAGGCGTTTGATTAAGCGTTCGCTGATAAGGTTAAGTTGTGATCCAGAGTCGAAAATTGCTCTGCATTGTACCTCTTTTCCGTTTGCCATAATGTTAACCATTGCAGTGCTGAGGAGAATGTAGCTATTTGTTTGGTAATGTTTGGCTGCGGCTAGTGATGCGGCTTCCTGGTTGCTTGGTGTGGTGACCATTGATGAGCGTTCTTCAGACACATGGTTGTGTGGGAGGTTGGTTTTTGATGTCGATTTGTTCACGTTCTGGTTGGGATTTCCCAGATGTAGGAGTGTGTTGTGCTTGTTAGTGCACTTCGTACAACTTCTTGATATACAATTTCTCGCATTGTGACCAGGTTTTAAACAATTGACACAACATTTTTGTTCTTGAACGTACCGAAGTCGAGATGAGGGTGACAACTGAAGAAACGTTTTACATGCAAACAATGGGGGGTTGCCATTTTTGCACAGTATACAAAACAAATTGCTATGGTTTTTGGATGTGATGGAAGTGCACACCTTTGGCCTTGAGGCTGCTGATTTCTCCTTTTCTACTAGCGCCTCCATAGATTGGAAGTGGTTTTCTAAGAATTTTAAAAAATCTTTGATTGTCGGAACTTCTCGTGGTTGCAGTAGAGCTTGTTCGTAACGCAAGCGTGTGGCTTGATCTAGCCTTTTCAGCAGTAAATGGAGTAGAATTGGGTCCCAGCTTGATGTGTCTATTTGAAGGTTTTTGAGTGCTAAGAGACACTCCAAGGTTTTGTCATGCAACGTTTTATAGTTGTCGCTTGATGATTTGTTTGGTGCATCGATCAGCTCTTGAATTAGTTTACTGACCAGCAACCTTTTGTTGTTGTAGCGATCTACAACGATAGTCCATGCAGCATCAAAATTTTCTCCAGTGGCGGCGAAATGTTTTATTAGGTTGGCTGCTTCCCCCATCAAATGTGTTTTCAGATATCAGATTTTCTGCACCTTTGACATTAGTGGTTTACTATTAGCGATGAAAATAAATCATGAAATTCTTGCCACTTTAGATAATTTCCATCAAATTTTGGTATTGTAATTTTTGGCATTGGGAATGATTCTGGCTGACTACTAATATAACCAGAGTTAAGTTGAGTTGTGGTTCTGGTGTCGGCCTTGACGAAATTCCGTACCTTGTACTCTAAAATGATGAACCGCTCCTTGTTGTAGCCTTGTTCCTCAGGATCGTCGCATATTTCAGCTATTTGAAAATGTACCCTTCAATGTTTTTCCATAGTTTTGAGGCAGTTGCTATGTCCTCATTAGTTGACTCTTGAAGTAAACGATCCAGAGAATTCATCATTGCTGTTTGCCGTTGTGTAAGCTTGACAAATTCCAATGCTTTTATTGTCAGCTCTTGTCTTTCTGCTGCCTGAGGCTTTACGTTGCTGGTTAGCTCTTGTCTTTCTGATGCCTGAGGCTTTAAATTTGGATTTTGCTTCCCAGATGAGGTTTGAGTAAATTTTTGTACGGCTGCTTCGAATATATTTTTATATTCGTGGAAGATATTCATGATCGCGGTGTAGTAGTCATCCGTGAAGTACTGGTGATCAAGCGGTAGGTTCTCTAGTAGACGAATTTTATTGTCATTGCCTTCAAATTCAGACCACTCATCATTAAGCCTACTTAATCTTTCTTGAAAATAGTTCTCAGATTCTTTTCTTGTAGAAGCATCCTTCTTAAAGTTTCGGATGATCACTTCAATTTTTCGCCGATTTCCTTCTGACTGATAACCAATTCGTTGAACGAGGCCATTGTTGGTTGTTGATAATTGTTGATAGGATCCTGGTGTGGGTCCTGTTGATATTTGGCTCCTTGTTGCGGGTCAAAAAAATTATGAGTTCCTGTACCTTGTTACGGGATCACGTCGGGGTCACCAAAAATGTTTAATTCACTGAGTTGTGAAATTATAAAATCGTTTTCAATATCAGCACATAAACTGAATTGAATTTAGTTTTTCTTTGGTAAAACAATCGGCACTTAAAACGTGTCTTTCCGTTTAAATTAAACTCTACGCTTTGGGTTGCAAAACAAGAATCTTCTTTTTATTTAAAAATTTCATACTTATATACTAATATTTGTGTTTATAAAATTATCATTTATTTTGTAAATTATCATTTCAGCATTAATAAGTTCATTGGCATAAAATTGTTTATTCAAAGTGATGAGTAAATATTTTATGGACGTTCGACAATTGAACTTATTAATGCTGTGTTAACGTAAAAACAAAAATGAAATTGTTTTAAAAGCAAAATGAAATTGTTTTTACAATAACAAGAACATATTGAATGAGCGTTTTAGCATGTGTACGGTGTGTTAACATAAAAAGAAAAATTGCTTTTACAAGAACAAAATTGAATGAACGTTCAAGCGTGTGTATAAATATGCTGTGTTAACATAAAGGTTAAAAAAATTGTTTTTACGATATACAGAACAATACCAAGAACAAAATTAACTTTTAGAATGTGTATAAACAGACGCATTCTACGAATACTCAAATTTCAGGTGTTAATCAAGCTGTCTCTGCTACCTCTAGAAAACTTTGTTCTCTTCAAATTGGCTCTCCTATTGATTCATCCATTGTAGTGGAAACTAATGCTCTTGTTTTGTCTAAAATATCGGGCAATTTACCTTCATTTGTACTTCCATCTAATCTTAGGAACAATTTTCCCAACCTTCGGTCAGCAGATAAAAACTTTTTCGATAGCAGACCTGTCGATCTTTTGCTCGGCGCTGATCTTTATCCTAAAATACTTTTAGGTGAAATTCGTCGAGATATTTTGGGCTCCTTATTAGCTCAAAATACTATTTCCGGTTGGATTATTACTGATCCACCAGGTTGATTTTTCTGAAGAGGATTGCCTGAATAGAAATCTTCTCAGATTTTGGGAACTTGACGAAAATCCGAAAAGGAAAATTTTTTCAACTTTTGATAAAATTTGTGAGGAAAATTATAGAAAGACTACACGTCGAGGTGCTGATGATCGATACATTGTGAACCTTCCTTTCAAACCTGAATTTCCTCAACACTTAAATCTGGGTTTATCTCGACCGAATGTTCTCAAACAATATCATCGCACAGAATCCTCTCTTTTACGAAGACCTGAGATTAAGAAATTGTATGATAGCGTCGTTAATGAATATTTGGACCTAGACCATATTAAACTTTTTTCTTCTCCTTCATCGGCAAAAACTTTTGCTTGTTACTTGCCACATCATCCAGTCGTTAAACCTGAACGAAAGACCACGAAGTTGAGTCGTTTTCAATGCCTATAACAAAACTTCGAACGGTAATAGTCTTAATGACTGTCTTTACGTTGGACCTACTTTACAGTCTGACTTAGTCCTTTTAATTTTAAGATGGCGACTCTTTAAATTTGTTTTTAATTGTGACGTTACACAAATGTACAGACAAATTAGGGTTGATGCAGCTCATACTCCATTTCAACGTATCTTATTTCGAGATTCTCCGACGGAGGACGTTAAGGACTATGGGTAACAAACAGTGACTTTTGGCGTCAATTACGCTCCTTATCTTGGCATCCGGACATTGCCACAATTAGCAGACGATTCTGAAGCTGAGTACCCTTTAGCATCACACATTTTACGGAAGTGTATGTACGTTGACGACGTTTTGACAGGGACTCATTACATTTCAACTGCTTTGATCGCTCATGATCCACTTATCGCAGCTTTGTCTTCTGCTAAATTTGAACTACGAAAATGGACATCTAACGAACGAACAATTTTGGACAGATTTCCTCCTGAACATTTAGTTGCTGCTAAGGTTTTGACCTTTGTGGAATCAAGTAGCTCTAAAACTTTGGGTGTTCAATGGAACGCTAAACTGGGCTCTTTTTACTTTAGTGTAAATCCTATTGCACATAAATCGAGTCACACTAAAAGAGAAGTTTTATCTACAATTGCAAAGTTGTTTGACCCTGTGGGTTGGCTAGGTCCAGTTTTTGTAGTCGCGAAAATGATTATGCAGAAGGTTTGGTTGGATAATGTCAACTGGGATGATTATCTACCACTTTCAACGGAAAATGAGTGGCAAAAGTTTGTTACTTCATATCATGAAGTCAACAATATACGAATTCCACGCTGGATTCATTACACCCCTGATTCGACGGTTGAACTTCGCGTCTTTTCTGATGCCTCGGAAAAGGCATACGCGGGGGTAATTTATATCCGCATCGAAACCCCCAAAGGCGATATATATACCCACTTATTATCTTGCAAAACTAAAGTGGCACTTATAAAATCAATTTTGATTCCCCGACTTGAACTTTGCGGAGCAGTTTTGGCTTCAGAACTTTTGAAGACAATACTGAGCGAAATCGATATACGACTTAACCAAGTTTATTGTTGGACTGACTACATTTGTTGCAAACAGGGTGTGCAGAATTCAGGAAAATGTCGGTCAGCATAATTGGTATCACGTAAAATCTGAGGATAATCCTGCCGATTTGGGCAGTCGTGGTATTTCTCCGTCGGAGCTGGCAGATAATGACCTATGGTGGCATGGGCCAAAATGGCTACGCCAAGCAAAAATGCAATGGAATATCTCTGATATTTCTCGTCTTGACACTGATATTGAGTGTCATCAAGTTAAAACTCATGCTTCGTTCGTTACGAACACGAAAGGAGATGACGGTTTTATCGTTATTCTTGATAATTTTTCTCGTCTTGATAAAGCGCTTCGCGTCATTTCTTCTATTATGCGATTTTTCAATAATTGTCATCCTTCCCATAAATCAAACCGTAATTTGTATGAAGACACTATTCTTTCTAGTATCGAGAAGTGTCATTTTGCGGATGAATATAAATGTCTTGTGGAGAGAAAACCTTTAAATTCGAAAAGTTTTTTGATTCCTTTGAATCCATTTCTAGACATCTCTTTCGTATAGTGAACAGCATCCAAATATTTTATTCGAGTAGATTTACGCTACTTTTAATGGAGTTTGCTCATTTGATTTCCATTCACGGTGGAAATCAGCTAATGTTGCGAATACTTCGTATTTAATATTGGGTCCCTCCCTTAAAATCTAAAATTCGTGGAGTCATCGGTCGCTGCAAACGTTGTATTCTTGAAAGAAAACGTTCTTATTATCAAATTATGGCCGCTCTACCGCCTCAGGGGACTTTAGTTGGTAGACAGTTTACTACCACTGGCGTTGATTTCGCAGGTCCTTTCGATATTAAAAGTTTCACTGGTAGGGCTTTTAAGATAAAAGGTTATGTTTGTGTTTTTGTATGCTTTTCTACAAAAGCTATACATCTGGAGGCAACTTCTGATTTGTCTACGGCTACCTTCTTAGGATAATGGTACAAACTTTGTAGGCGCGTCTCGTGAATTGGAGAAAGACTAAGACTTTTCTTAAAGATAGTCAGAACACTATGTGTTCTACGTATTCAATTCAGGGTCTCACTTGGCGTTTTATCCCCGCAGGTGCTCCTCATATGGGCAGCCTATGGGAAGCCGGTGTAAAGAGCTTCAAACTTCATTTTCGAAAAGAAGCTCAATCTTTTAAATTTACATTTGAGGAATTCGCGGCACTATTTGCTAGAATAGAATCGTGCTTTAATTCGCGCCCTATTTGTCCTATGACAGAAATCCCTCAAGACCCGGTTGCGCTAACTCGGCCATTTTTAATTGGCTCTACAATTCTTGTTCCCCCTGAGCCTGATATTAGTGAAATGCCTATAAGTTTAATTAATCGATTTAGAAGAATGAAAGCTATTTCTCAACATTTTTGCCGACGGTGGAGAGAGGAATACTTGATTAATTTGCATAAAAGGTATAAATGGCAAAATCCGGAACGCGAAATTCAATGACATAGTCGTTATACGGCACGAACAATTACCTCCAACTTCTTGGATATTAGGCCGCGTCGTTAAAACCTACCCGGGTAGTGACGGTCACGTGAGAGTCGTCGATATACGCACTGCGAATGGGGTTGTACGACGACATATCGCAAAATTGGTCATCTTGACTAATATAATGAACTAAATCTTGCTTTATTATTTTCACTAATATTTGTTGTTTCCTAGCACTATGGACGCATTACCCACCTTTTTGATGATGCTCTCTTAGATGACTACGAGGAAGCAATGGAAATTGTGGAAGCGGTTACTACCGCAACCTCTTTGGCTGCACCCGTTGCTGATAAGGAGGATACTCCGACTCCTGTTGGTGTACCGCCTCCGGCTGCTGATACTCCAGCACCAGTCATGCCGTCGACTTCCGAACCTTTGTCGGAAACGAAAGGAACCTCGAGCTCGAATGGTAATCCCGAAATCGCGAATCGCCATTGTAGGGTATGTAGTGGTAGACATCCATTAAGGGCGTGCAATAAATTTTTAAAATTGAGCCATGAGCGGAAACTGCGAATGGTGATCCTTCACCGCACTTTGCAAACTATTGCAAAAGCACATTTAAATGCGGTAAATGTAAAGATGACCATAACACCCTCTTACATTACAACGCTGATTCGAAAAAGAAGCAATTACCTCGCACACCGGCTTCTTCATCTAAAAAGCCTCCGTCTGGCCTGCTCGTACCACAGCCTACCACTTACCGTCAGTCGTTCTCCGTTTCGAAGACTTGTCCCTTACCCGTTCCCACATTGTCAATTTTTCCCCCACCTTGGATCCATGTTGTAGCATTAGCTACATCTGCGAATCTTTGGTCCATCAACTTCGGCTGCCCGTATCTAAAATGGACAACATTAGATATTGTCGACTGACGGTCGGGTCTTCGTTTGATCCCACACAAAAGATATCGCTCACGGCTAAAGTGACAAAGATGCGTGGTGTTAAAACTCCTGCCGAGTCTGTTCCAGATGCAATACGGGAACATTTTGCTGGGTTCTAGTTGGCGGACCCACGTTTCAATATATCTGGACGCGTAGTTTTGGCCTTAGGACCAGAAGTTAACTCTCAAATTTTAAAAGGAGAAATTTATTCGAACCCGGGTCTTCCAATGGCATAATATACCATATTTGGTTGGATCATTTCTGGCCAATCCCCTCTTTAGAGGGCAGGTCGCCTTGGACCAATGATCCCCTTGGATCAACGAGCCCCTTGGGTCAAACCCGATCCCCTTGGATCATCACGGTCCCTTGACCGCTCGACGAAAATCCAGTTTATACTGGTCTGATCCCTTGATCAGCTGATCTCTTGATCAAAAAACCCAGTCCATACTGAACTCGAACCTGTTTATTGTACATGTTCTGTTTATTCTTACTACACGAGCCACAACACGACTTAAAATATAACTGAACTCGAACCTGTTTATTGTACATGTTCTGTTTTTTTTTTTTCAGTGCACGTACCAGAACATGAACTTCAAATAAAGCAACACTCAAAAATGTGTGCTTTATGTGTGATTGAAACAAAAAGTACGTGATACAAAAATGTTCGTGTGAATAACGAAATATTAAAACGAACACAGTCATGGTTGTGTTGGGCACCGAAGAATATTTAAAAACAAACATAATTGATATGAAAATAAAGATATGTGTTGGCTGCTTTTGCTGCTGCTTATATATATATATACATGAAATATTTCAAATTATGAATTTTATTTTTACCTTTCCTTAGTTTTGTAACCTCTCTTGTTTACCTAGCTAAGACTTTTGTTGCAACATCCGCTAGTGTTGCAAGGTGGCCGGCAATGTTTATGCACAAATTCTTTGATTTTGCTTGTTAATTTTAGTTTGCCCTTTTGCAAACCCTAACCCTTTGTGGCCCTTCTTTTTTGTGATTACCTCTTATTGCTGTTTGTAATACCTTTTATAACAAATGTGAGTAATTTTATATTTTGTTTTTTTATTATTTGTAATTGGGTTCCTTTAGAAAATGACCTACGAGGAATTTGAAGAAAAACTGCGGAAACTATTGAATGAATCACAATTAAATGATGAAGAGGATAATTTGGAAAGTTTCGGTTCAGAATCATAAAAAGAATCCGACGTTGATATTTTCGAAGACGATGGTGAATATGGTGATGATCCTAATTACCTAACACTAGCGATAGCGAAGATTCTGATATTTTAGGTTCGAATGAAATAAGTTTCGAGAACATAAACTAAAACAACAGTAATTGGACACAGGATATCAAACAACTTTTAAATTTCCCGTTCAACGACGATAAATCTGGAATAAAAATGAATGTTTCTGAAAATTCCAGTCCTCGCGATGTCTTTGACTTGCTTTTTACAAAAAATATAGCTGAAAAACTCGTTAACTGCACAAATAATTATGGAAATAATTTATGTATAGCAGAAAATGAAAAAATAGCAACACGTTCAAAAAAAAAAAAAAAAGATAGAAGTTCCATGGAAACAAAAGGAAACATTTTATTGGGTTGTGCCTTTTACAGGCTCAAAATAAATCACCGAGTATTCGTCATTTATTTACTTCACATCCTTTATATTTTCAACCAATTTTTAGATTCACCATGTCTGGTTTACGCTTTCAAAATTTATTGAGATGTTTCAATTGCCACAGTCAAGATAACTTAAGCATTAATAAAATTCAGCCAGTAGTAAACTCTTTTTTAAATAATTTTCAAACCGCTTATCAACCAGATAAATCACTTTCACTAGACGAATCTCTTTTATTTCGGGGCCGCTTACGCTTCCGGATTTATAACAAAGGAAAAAAGATATGCAGTCAAATTGTGTGAACTCACCACCCACGACGGTTGTGTGTTAAACATAGAGATATACCAGGGTACGCATGAAGTAGATAGTGAAAGTACAACTCCAAAAACACGAAATTTAGTTTTTCGCCTTCTGCAACCATATTTTAATAAGGAACATTATCTATACTGTAACGACGAGTTTCCTCTGGTTGCTGGGGTATAACTCGTGGGGTAGGGTTCGTCACAGAAATTTATACTTACAATGACAGAGAGCAAAGGAAAACACATGTATTTATTGTGATATTACAATTTTTATTTAAGAGAAAAGAAATAGAGGATGCTAATTCTAGTTTGTATAATTATATATAAAAAAATATATCTTGGGAAAAGTAATAAAAATATACAGGGGGAGAAAAAAAACGGGTGGACCTGGAGCAGCACTTCCAACCATATAGGGACCCTGAGACAGCACTCTCTATACTTCGCGCTGGTAGACCTTGGACAGCACTACCATAACCCGATGGAGACCTGGAACAGCACTCCCTTCAATTATTGGTAGACCTGGAACAGCACTACCGTGATACGCCGAACCAATGTCTAATAGGGAGACCTGGAACAGCACTCCCTTTAGTTATCTAGTGAAAAAAAATAAAGTTACTGGTAGACCCGGAACAGCACTACCGTTTAATCATGTAAAAATAACTTACTGGTAGACCTGGAGCAGCACTACCGTGACCCGATGGAAGACCTAGAACAGCACTTCCGAAAAACAAAACACATGCAGAGAATGATTTGTATTGTTATTTTGTATTTACTTAAGTGTTGCGGCTTAATAGGGAGACCTTGAACAGCACTCCGTTATGATCCCGCTATGGAAGACCAAGTACAGCACTTCCAAAACACTCTCATAAATAATTTATTATTATTATTTATTGTTTATTCAAGTGTTGCGATCTTATAGGGAGACCTTGAACAGCACTCCGTTATAATCACGCAATGGAGGACCAGGTACAGCACTTCCAAAGCACTTTCATAAGTAATTTATTATTATTATTATTATTTTTATTTATTCCCTTAATATGGAGACCTTGAACAGCACTCCACTATTATCCACCAGAACTTACCTTATTACAATTATTATTTATTGTTTATTCAAGTGTTGCGATTTTATAGGGAGACCTTGAACAGCACTCCGTTATAATCACGCAATGGGAGACCAAGTACAGCACTTCCAAAACACTTTCATAAAGAATTTATTATAATTATTTATTGTTTATTCGAGTGTTGCGATTTTATTGGGAGACCTTGAACAGCACTCCGTTATAATCACGCAATGGAAGACCAAGTACAGCACTTCCAAAACACTTTCATAAATAGTTTATTATTATTATTTTTATTTATTCACTTAATATGGAGACCTTGAACAGCACTCCACTATTGTCCACCAGAACTTACCTTGCTACGATCGTCTCGACGGCTACTCGTTAACTAACTACTTTTGTCTACTGTCCCCCTTAATATATAAAAATTGTCAGTTGTGTTTAATATGTAAAGTGAGAGAGTGTGGTAGGTATGTAGGTGTGAGAGTGTGGTGGGTATGATGTGTGAGAGATATGCAATTAAATAAGTAAATATGTTGGAGGTATAGTAACCAACGGTAAAATATTAAATTCCTTTCTACAAAAACAATGTCCCTTATGTTAGGCGGTTTGACATTGTTTTTATACTAACAATGGAAAAAAAATAGCACATGGTATTCTTGGGTATTTTATTGTTAAAAAAAAATTCACTTAAAAAAAACGATTTGCTTCATACTGATTATTTGATAACTGTTACTTAAACTTACGCTATATTATATATAAAAAATAAAATAAAAAGAAGACCTTCTTGGGCGATATCAAATTTTGTGTGGGCGAAAACGAAACCCCTTTGTTGACTTTCGTCATCACACTGCCTCCCCTCTTAAGGGCATGATGATGATTTCCCTTTTGCTATTCAGCAAAATTCGGTAGCGCTTTTTATTTATACAGACCACTCTTTTAAAACGACCCTGTCGGGGAGGAGCGTCTAGCATTGCCACGATTGATGGTGCCAATTGTGCTCGGACCTCCTCGGTCAGTACTTCCCTGCACCGATACTGCCAGTTTTGAGGTGGTGGTTGTCTGTGGTCATACTCATAATACTTTTGTAGTGGTCCCGGTACTACATGTACCTCGGTTGGTTGTGGTGGGTCGGGTCGAGTAGTGGCAAATTTTATGTTGATCCTCTCGACGTTCCTTCCGTATGATGATGCTGGTGATACTGGGGGGCTGGTTGGTGAGTCTGGTAATGGCGGGACGGTGTGGGATGGTGCTGCAGGTAGTGGAGGATGAAGTGCTGGTGATGGTGTTACCATGGTTGATGGAGGTAATGGTGATGATGAGGAGGATGCCGAAGAGGATGACGAAGGGGATGATGAAGAGGATGATGAAGATGATGATGGTGATGATGATGATGTTCTTATCGAGGACACAACTGGTGACGGTGTTGTGGGATTGGACCCGAATTTTGTCTGAACTCGCGGTGGTGGGTCGTCTCCCTCACTGTCACTCGAGATTGTGATTAGCTCGATTTTTGTTTTGACTACATTTGGCTCTTTATTAGGTTTAATATTCTTGAAGGACTTATGGTGTTGTGGATTATCGGCACTGATTTTTGTGTCGCTTTCGGGACCCTTGGTTTCTTTATTTGGTTGGGATACGGGAAGGGTTTTTGGAGCATATAGTGTCTTTTGACTCGGTAGCAACATTGCGTTTTCCTGAATCTCCCGGTCTGTGAGAAGTTTGATTACGACATGGCATGGCGATAACTGTGTTTTTGGGGAGGGTGTGGCTCTGTCGTTTGTCGGCGTAGGGTTAGCAACGTGCCAGTCGGGTCTTACCGAATCCCTGACCAATCGGCATATGAGCCGGAATTTTGGTTGCCCGTTGGGTGTTTTGGGGGTATGGTTAAGTCCGGTCGGTTTCCTTTGGTTCATTGTTGCACACCGTGGTTTCTGAGCGTTTGGCGAAGGTAGGTCACCAATGAATATTGTTCTTCGACCGAGTGACTATTGGTGGAGTAGTCGATTTCTGAATCTCTCTTTTGACTTTTCGAACTTTTGTTGGTTTGTCATAGTGTAGTCCTCCATATAATTATCCTTTTTTTTATGTATAGGTTTGCGTATATATTTTTTTTTCTGTGGAAGAGAAGTAAATAAGAAAAATGGATTAGTTGGATTCGGTAATATTGTCGGTAAGTTTATCTTCATTGGATGTTGTATCGATAAAAGGCTTTATTTCACTGAGGTGAGCATTTCGTAAATCATTTTTTTGTTGTCCCCGTAGACGTACTATCACGGGGGAGATAAAGTCGATAACATCATAGGGGTCGGAGAATTTCGGGGCTAGCTTAGCTGCGAAATTATCCACGGCCTTTGATAACGGGTGTTCTCGGATCAACACTAAATCGCCGATTTTTGGTTTCCATGAACGTCGGCGGAGATTGTAGTGTCTCCGTTGGTCCTGTGCAGCTCGACCCAGTTGATTCCGCACGATTCCGAAGATTTCCTTTAGTTCATTTTCCTTATCCTTGGGGTTGTGATTCTTTGTCTCGGTGCCTGGGAACAGCTCGTCAAAGAGGGCCTTCGGTAAACGTGGTTCTCGGCCCTGAGTCAAGTAGGCTGGGCTAAAACCAGTAGACTCGGATGGGCTTGTGTTTATGGCCAAGCTAATTTCGGGGATATAATCATCCCATTTGTTGTGTTGGTTTTTAGCGACTTGGGCAATCATTGTTTTGATTGTGCGATTAGCTCGCTCGGTGGGATTCTCCTGGGGACAATAGGGTGCTGTAAATTGTTGTCGGACCCCAATCTCTTGTAGATACTTCTGCAGGATTCGGCTAGTGAACTGGCTACCGTTATCTGAAATGAGTACTTTGGGAGTTCCAAATCGTGCTAGGATTCTTTCCCGGAATGATTTCACCACACTTTCTGCAGTGGCCTTACGAAGTGGTATCAGCTCCACCCATTTGGAGAACCTATCGAAGAGTACAAGTAGCATAGAATTCCCATGCTTTGTCCGAGGTAAGGGGCCCACGAAATCGGCACATATTGTCGCCCATGGTTCCTCTGGTATGGTTATGAGCATTTCGCCTGCCGGTGCGGTTTGGCAAGTTTTGTATTTTTGACAAGACCGGCAACCTTTTACAAAGTTTGATATATCACGCAGCATCCCTGGCCAATAATACCGATTGCATATTCTGTTTATAGTTTTCCTGATTCCCTGGTGTCCAGCTGCAGGTTGGCTATGATTTTCGTGTAAAACCCGTTGACGTAACGGTTTAGCAACGCATAATTTCCAGGGTGTGCTATCCTCGTTGTTAGATTGTCTAGAGATATGTCGAAGCAGTTGTGAGCCTACAATCATATAATCGGCGAATTTCTGTGGGTTTTGTTTAACTTCTGCCAGTCGTGTTTGGGTCCATTTGCATCCTTGGACCGTAGGGGCATCTTCTATAGCTCGGTGGAGGGGCTCTATGGGGCTGCGAGACAACGCGTCCGCTACTACGTTTTGTTTCCCTTTCCTATATTGCACCGAGAAGCTATACTGTTGTAACTCCAACGCCCATCTGGCCAGGCGGCCGGTCGGATTATCTATGGTGTTCAACCATTTTAAGGAAAGGTGATCAGTGATGACTTGAAAGTGATAACCTTCGAGATAGGGTCGCATTTTTCGGATGCCCCAAATAATGGCAAGGCATTCCTTTTCTGTTGCTGAATAATTCTTTTCGGCCCCATTCAGAGCTCGACTGGCGTAAGCTATTACTCGTTCTGTTTCATTCAGATTTTGTGTCAATACTGCTCCTAGGCCATGGTCGCACGCATCTGTTTGTAGGATAAATGGTTGGCTGAAATCCGGACACGCTAGTACTGGTGCTTGGGTCAATTTCATTTTTAATATCTCGAAGGATGTTTGTTGTTCCTCCGTTTTCCCTTCTTCAATAAGGTAGTGAGTGGTTGTGCTATGATTGAAAATTCTGGCACGAATCTCCTGTACGAGGACGCTACCCCGAGAAATCGTCTTACCTCTCGAACACAGGTTGGTGGTGTCATGTCCTGTATGGCAGCGATCTTATCTGGGTCAGTGTGTATTCCTTCTTCACTGACAACATGGCCGAGATATTTCGTCTCCCTTTTGAAGAACTCGCATTTCTCTGCATTTATTTTTAGGTTGGCCATTCTAAGTCTCCGGAATACCTCTGACAGATTCCTTAGATGTTCCTCCAGCGTTTTGCCTGTAACAATGATATCGTCGAGGTAAGCAAAAGCGAAAGGTTCTAATTCTGGTCCTATGACACTGTCTAATGCTCTCTGGAAAGTAGCTGGGGCAGAGTGCAACCCGAATGGCATCACGCGCCATTGGTACAATCCTCTTCCAGCAACGGTGAATGCGGTATATCGTCTGCTGTTTTCCTCTAATGTGATCTGCCAATACCCGTCTTTCAGATCGAGACTACTGATATATTTGGCCTCTCTGAGTCTGTCCAGAATGGTTGAAATGTGCGGCAAGGGATATGCATCTAGCTCAGACTTGGAGTTTAGGTGACGGAAATCCATACATAGCCGCCATGTACCGTTTTTCTTCTTTGCAAGTGCTATTGGGGAGCTATAAGGACTTCTGGAAGGCTCAATATAATCATTTGCTAGTAAATCGTTGATTTTGGTATCGATGATGGCTTGCATGGCTGGATTTCGTGGTGCGTATCGAAGTTTGAAGGGTCGATCATCGGTCATTACGATACGGTGTTTGGCTATCGTGGATAGACCTTGTAATTATTGGAACTTATCCAGCTCGTTTTTAATAAAAATATTTATTCTTTCTTGTTCTTTAGAAAGTTTTTCACTTACCGTTATAGCGATGCGTTGTTCACCTTCTCTGGGGCATGTTGGTGGGGTAGCCTGCAGTTCCATTGGTGTGAGGGGAAGTGTTGAGGCCGGTGTGAGTGAGTGGGCATGGTGACGTCTGCTTCCTTGGACGCTAACTTGGGTATCGGGGCTATCTGCCGGAGAAAACTGATGCCATAGTCCTGCACAGATTAACTTAGCTCCACATTTCCTTAGAAAATCGAGTCCCAGGATTATTTCTTCGGTGGCTTCGGGCATGATGAGAAATTCCAAGGTGAGGTGTTGGTCACCAAATTTTATTCTGGCTTCTGTCGCCCAGCTGATCTGTTTTTGTGTACCGTCGGCCAGAGTCACATATGCGTTATGCGGGTGAGGATGGCAATGGTGTTTGAGGCTGTTAGCTAGAGTTGCGCTTATAAAACAGCTTGTGGCGCCTGTATCGATGTTAGCGGGGACTATTCGTTCCCCGAGCTGTATCAACGCCACAAGCCGAGTTGGTTCACATATAAAGGTCGTTTTTAGTTCAGGGGTTCCCCTTCCTGTGGGTTCGTACCCCCCTGTTCGGTACGGACCACTCGATCGTTTCCCGATCGTCTACAACATTGAATGGTTCGCACACCGCGGCGTCCGCAGTCCCAACAGAATATCACCGGCTCGTTACGGCAATTCGTTCTGAAGTGGCCATCTTGGCCACAGCGGCGGCACATGGTATCGGGGTTGAAATTCTTTTTCATTGTTACCTTATTATCTGGTCCCTCCGGACTCATCAGCCTATGTTGTTCTCGGTTTTGCTGTGGAGGATGTGATGCTGTTGGTATACTTTCGAGGTCTTCTGCCATTTCCACTAAGTCATCTAGGTTGGCAAAATCCTTCCTTCGGATATACCACAAGTACTCAGGCAGGGCATTTCGAAAAATCCTCTCTAGTTTCTGAACTTCTGTATAGGTGGTTCGTCGTAATGGGTTTTGCATTGCTAGCATATATGTCTTGAAAGATTCTTTGGGCCGTTGTTGGCGTTTTCGAATTTCGTCTTCTAATCGTTCAAAATATCTTGGTGGTAGAAAGAATTTTAGACAGTCTTGCGTAAATTCCACCCATGTATTCCAGCCCCGATTGTTGTTTCGGAACCAAACCAATGCTTTCCCCGTAAGCACTTCAGGCATCATTAAGGGTAGGAGGTTTCTATTGACAGAATACATGTCCGCCAGTTCTTCAATTCTCTCGATGAATTCTAAGGGGTCGCGTTCTCCTCCAAATTTAATACCCCATCTCCGTACCTGATCCGCCGCACTTTTTACTTCTTCCATCCGGGAGATGGCTGTTGTCTCTCGTGTAGTTTGAGCCAGCTCTCCACTGAAAGGTTCTGGAATTTCTGTTGTAATAGTAATTGATGGTATCTTTTGTGGGGTGGTGGTTTTACCATCCATGCTGCCGGTTGCTGGTTCGTACTTTGCTTGTAGCTGTAGCAACCTCTATCACTTCCGACTTATGTTCTCCGCCTAGAAATTGTGCGAACCGCTTGCGTAGCTCTTCAACATTCCCCGAAGTTCCGATCCCGAATTCGGAAAGGTATGTTACTAGCTCTTCCTTGCGAAGACCATAAGCCCATGAAACTCGTAGCATTTCTAGTTGACAGATAATTTAATAATTTAATAAGAATTTAGTTGCTATGAGTTTTTTTTTTTTTTTTTTTTTTCTGAATTTACTTTTCAAAATTTTAGTTAATATCAATAATGATTATTCAGCGAGAAACCGTTTTTTTTTTTTCACCAATCTATCATAAACATAATTTATATATTTACCAATTAATTGCAATACTCCAGAAATTATATCTGCTCACGTCAGAGACTGTGTTATGACTGACCGTCTGTCCTAGTGGTACGAATTATTATATATGAAAAATTGAAAGGGGGGGGGGGGGGGAAACAACCTTAGTCTAAACTAATTCTTTCTCTCTACCTCTCTCTTCTTATTTTCTTTGCTCTCTTGTCCCTGCTCGGGCGCCACTGTAACGTCGAGTTTCCTCTGGTTGCTGGGGTATAACTCGTGGGGTAGGGTTCGTCACAGAAATTTATACTTACAATGACAGAGAGCAAAGGAAAACACATGTATTTATTGTGATATTACAATTTTTATTTAAGAGAAAAGAAATAGAGGATGCTAATTCTAGTTTGTATAATTATATATAAAAAAATATATCTTGGGAAAAGTAATAAAAATATACAGGGGGAGAAAAAAAACGGGTGGACCTGGAGCAGCACTTCCAACCATATAGGGACCCTGAGACAGCACTCTCTATACTTCGCGCTGGTAGACCTTGGACAGCACTACCATAACCCGATGGAGACCTGGAACAGCACTCCCTTCAATTATTGGTAGACCTGGAACAGCACTACCGTGATACGCCGAACCAATGTCTAATAGGGAGACCTGGAACAGCACTCCCTTTAGTTATCTAGTGAAAAAAAATAAAGTTACTGGTAGACCCGGAACAGCACTACCGTTTAATCATGTAAAAATAACTTACTGGTAGACCTGGAGCAGCACTACCGTGACCCGATGGAAGACCTAGAACAGCACTTCCGAAAAACAAAACACATGCAGAGAATGATTTGTATTGTTATTTTGTATTTACTTAAGTGTTGCGGCTTAATAGGGGGACCTTGAACAGCACTCCGTTATGATCCCGCTATGGAAGACCAAGTACAGCACTTCCAAAACACTCTCATAAATAATTTATTATTATTATTTATTGTTTATTCAAGTGTTGCGATCTTATAGGGAGACCTTGAACAGCACTCCGTTATAATCACGCAATGGAAGACCAGGTACAGCACTTCCAAAACACTTTCATAAATAATTTGTTATTATTATTATTTTTATTTATTCCCTTAATATGGAGACCTTGAACAGCACTCCACTATTATCCACCAGAACTTACCTTATTACAATTATTATATATTGTTTATTCAAGTGTTGCGATTTTATAGGGAGACCTTGAACAGCACTCCGTTATAATCACGCAATGGAAGACCAAGTACAGCACTTCCAAAACACTTTCATAAAGAATTTATTATAATTATTTATTGTTTATTCGAGTGTTGCGATTTTATTGGGAGACCTTGAACAGCACTCCGTTATAATCACGCAATGGAAGACCAAGTACAGCACTTCCAAAACACTTTCATAAATAGTTTATTATTATTATTATTTTTATTTATTCACTTAATATGGAGACCTTGAACAGCACTCCACTATGGTCCACCAGAACTTACCTTGCTACGATCGTCTCGACGGCTACTCGTTAACTAACTACTTTTGTCTACTGTCCCCCTTAATATATAAAAATTGTCAGTTGTGTTTAATATGTAAAGTGAGAGAGTGTGGTAGGTATGTAGGTGTGAGAGTGTGGTGGGTATGATGTGTGAGAGATATGCAATTAAATAAGTAAATATGTTGGAGGTATAGTAACCAACGGTAAAATATTAAATTCCTTTCTACAAAAACAATGTCCCTTATGTTAGGCGGTTTGACATTGTTTTTATACTAACAATGGAAAAAAAATAGCACATGGTATTCTTGGGTATTTTATTGTTAAAAAAAAATTCACTTAAAAAAAAAACGATTTGCTTCATACTGATTATTTGATAACTGTTACTTAAACTTACGCTATATTATATATAAAAAATGAAATAAAAAGAAGACCTTCTTGGGCGATATCAAATTTTGTGTGGGCGAAAACGAAACCCCTTTGTTGACTTTCGTCATGTACCTCGGTTGGTTGTGGTGGGTCGGGTCGAGTAGTGGCAAATTTTATGTTGATCCTCTCGACGTTCCTTCCGTATGATGATGCTGGTGATACTGGGGGGCTGGTTGGTGAGTCTGGTAATGGCGGGACGGTGTGGGATGGTGCTGCAGGTAGTGGAGGATGAAGTGCTGGTGATGGTGTTACCATGGTTGATGGAGGTAATGGTGATGATGAGGAGGATGCCGAAGAGGATGACGAAGGGGATGATGAAGAGGATGATGAAGATGATGATGGTGATGATGATGATGTTCTTATCGAGGACACAACTGGTGACGGTGTTGTGGGATTGGACCCGAATTTTGTCTGAACTCGCGGTGGTGGGTCGTCTCCCTCACTGTCACTCGAGATTGTGATTAGCTCGATTTTTGTTTTGACTACATTTGGCTCTTTATTAGGTTTAATATTCTTGAAGGACTTATGGTGTTGTGGATTATCGGCACTGATTTTTGTGTCGCTTTCGGGACCCTTGGTTTCTTTATTTGGTTGGGATACGGGAAGGGTTTTTGGAGCATATAGTGTCTTTTGACTCGGTAGCAACATTGCGTTTTCCTGAATCTCCCGGTCTGTGAGAAGTTTGATTACGACATGGCATGGCGATAACTGTGTTTTTGGGGAGGGTGTGGCTCTGTCGTTTGTCGGCGTAGGGTTAGCAACGTGCCAGTCGGGTCTTACCGAATCCCTGACCAATCGGCATATGAGCCGGAATTTTGGTTGCCCGTTGGGTGTTTTGGGGGTATGGTTAAGTCCGGTCGGTTTCCTTTGGTTCATTGTTGCACACCGTGGTTTCTGAGCGTTTGGCGAAGGTAGGTCACCAATGAATATTGTTCTTCGACCGAGTGACTATTGGTGGAGTAGTCGATTTCTGAATCTCTCTTTTGACTTTTCGAACTTTTGTTGGTTTGTCATAGTGTAGTCCTCCATATAATTATCCTTTTTTTTATGTATAGGTTTGCGTATATATTTTTTTTTCTGTGGAAGAGAAGTAAATAAGAAAAATGGATTAGTTGGATTCGGTAATATTGTCGGTAAGTTTATCTTCATTGGATGTTGTATCGATAAAAGGCTTTATTTCACTGAGGTGAGCATTTCGTAAATCATTTTTTTGTTGTCCCCGTAGACGTACTATCACGGGGGAGATAAAGTCGATAACATCATAGGGGTCGGAGAATTTCGGGGCTAGCTTAGCTGCGAAATTATCCACGGCCTTTGATAACGGGTGTTCTCGGATCAACACTAAATCGCCGATTTTTGGTTTCCATGAACGTCGGCGGAGATTGTAGTGTCTCCGTTGGTCCTGTGCAGCTCGACCCAGTTGATTCCGCACGATTCCGAAGATTTCCTTTACTTCATTTTCCTTATCCTTGGGGTTGTGATTCTTTGTCTCGGTGCCTGGGAACAGCTCGTCAAAGAGGGCCTTCGGTAAACGTGGTTCTCGGCCCTGAGTCAAGTAGGCTGGGCTAAAACCAGTAGACTCGGATGGGCTTGTGTTTATGGCCAAGCTAATTTCGGGGATATAATCATCCCATTTGTTGTGTTGGTTTTTAGCGACTTGGGCAATCATTGTTTTGATTGTGCGATTAGCTCGCTCGGTGGGATTCTCCTGGGGACAATAGGGTGCTGTAAATTGTTGTCGGACCCCAATCTCTTGTAGATACTTCTGCAGGATTCGGCTAGTGAACTGGCTACCGTTATCTGAAATGAGTACTTTGGGAGTTCCAAATCGTGCTAGGATTCTTTCCCGGAATGATTTCACCACACTTTCTGCAGTGGCCTTACGAAGTGGTATCAGCTCCACCCATTTGGAGAACCTATCGAAGAGTACAAGTAGCATAGAATTCCCATGCTTTGTCCGAGGTAAGGGGCCCACGAAATCGGCACATATTGTCGCCCATGGTTCCTCTGGTATGGTTATGAGCATTTCGCCTGCCGGTGCGGTTTGGCAAGTTTTGTATTTTTGACAAGACCGGCAACCTTTTACAAAGTTTGATATATCACGCAGCATCCCTGGCCAATAATACCGATTGCATATTCTGTTTATAGTTTTCCTGATTCCCTGGTGTCCAGCTGCAGGTTGGCTATGATTTTCGTGTAAAACCCGTTGACGTAACGGTTTAGCAACGCATAATTTCCAGGGTGTGCTATCCTCGTTGTTAGATTGTCTAGAGATATGTCGAAGCAGTTGTGAGCCTACAATCATATAATCGGCGAATTTCTGTGGGTTTTGTTTAACTTCTGCCAGTCGTGTTTGGGTCCATTTGCATCCTTGGACCGTAGGGGCATCTTCTATAGCTCGGTGGAGGGGCTCTATGGGGCTGCGAGACAACGCGTCCGCTACTACGTTTTGTTTCCCTTTCCTATATTGCACCGAGAAGCTATACTGTTGTAACTCCAACGCCCATCTGGCCAGGCGGCCGGTCGGATTATCTATGGTGTTCAACCATTTTAAGGAAAGGTGATCAGTGATGACTTGAAAGTGATAACCTTCGAGATAGGGTCGCATTTTTCGGATGCCCCAAATAATGGCAAGGCATTCCTTTTCTGTTGCTGAATAATTCTTTTCGGCCCCATTCAGAGCTCGACTGGCGTAAGCTATTACTCGTTCTGTTTCATTCAGATTTTGTGTCAATACTGCTCCTAGGCCATGGTCGCACGCATCTGTTTGTAGGATAAATGGTTGGCTGAAATCCGGACACGCTAGTACTGGTGCTTGGGTCAATTTCATTTTTAATATCTCGAAGGATGTTTGTTGTTCCTCCGTTTTCCCTTCTTCAATAAGGTAGTGAGTGGTTGTGCTATGATTGAAAATTCTGGCACGAATCTCCTGTACGAGGACGCTACCCCGAGAAATCGTCTTACCTCTCGAACACAGGTTGGTGGTGTCATGTCCTGTATGGCAGCGATCTTATCTGGGTCAGTGTGTATTCCTTCTTCACTGACAACATGGCCGAGATATTTCGTCTCCCTTTTGAAGAACTCGCATTTCTCTGCATTTATTTTTAGGTTGGCCATTCTAAGTCTCCGGAATACCTCTGACAGATTCCTTAGATGTTCCTCCAGCGTTTTGCCTGTAACAATGATATCGTCGAGGTAAGCAAAAGCGAAAGGTTCTAATTCTGGTCCTATGACACTGTCTAATGCTCTCTGGAAAGTAGCTGGGGCAGAGTGCAACCCGAATGGCATCACGCGCCATTGGTACAATCCTCTTCCAGCAACGGTGAATGCGGTATATCGTCTGCTGTTTTCCTCTAATGTGATCTGCCAATACCCGTCTTTCAGATCGAGACTACTGATATATTTGGCCTCTCTGAGTCTGTCCAGAATGGTTGAAATGTGCGGCAAGGGATATGCATCTAGCTCAGACTTGGAGTTTAGGTGACGGAAATCCATACATAGCCGCCATGTACCGTTTTTCTTCTTTGCAAGTGCTATTGGGGAGCTATAAGGACTTCTGGAAGGCTCAATATAATCATTTGCTAGTAAATCGTTGATTTTGGTATCGATGATGGCTTGCATGGCTGGATTTCGTGGTGCGTATCGAAGTTTGAAGGGTCGATCATCGGTCATTACGATACGGTGTTTGGCTATCGTGGATAGACCTTGTAATTATTGGAACTTATCCAGCTCGTTTTTAATAAAAATATTTATTCTTTCTTGTTCTTTAGAAAGTTTTTCACTTACCGTTATAGCGATGCGTTGTTCACCTTCTCTGGGGCATGTTGGTGGGGTAGCCTGCAGTTCCATTGGTGTGAGGGGAAGTGTTGAGGCCGGTGTGAGTGAGTGGGCATGGTGACGTCTGCTTCCTTGGACGCTAACTTGGGTATCGGGGCTATCTGCCGGAGAAAACTGATGCCATAGTCCTGCACAGATTAACTTAGCTCCACATTTCCTTAGAAAATCGAGTCCCAGGATTATTTCTTCGGTGGCTTCGGGCATGATGAGAAATTCCAAGGTGAGGTGTTGGTCACCAAATTTTATTCTGGCTTCTGTCGCCCAGCTGATCTGTTTTTGTGTACCGTCGGCCAGAGTCACATATGCGTTATGCGGGTGAGGATGGCAATGGTGTTTGAGGCTGTTAGCTAGAGTTGCGCTTATAAAACAGCTTGTGGCGCCTGTATCGATGTTAGCGGGGACTATTCGTTCCCCGAGCTGTATCAACGCCACAAGCCGAGTTGGTTCACATATAAAGGTCGTTTTTAGTTCAGGGGTTCCCCTTCCTGTGGGTTCGTACCCCCCTGTTCGGTACGGACCACTCGATCGTTTCCCGATCGTCTACAACATTGAATGGTTCGCACACCGCGGCGTCCGCAGTCCCAACAGAATATCACCGGCTCGTTACGGCAATTCGTTCTGAAGTGGCCATCTTGGCCACAGCGGCGGCACATGGTATCGGGGTTGAAATTCTTTTTCATTGTTACCTTATTATCTGGTCCCTCCGGACTCATCAGCCTATGTTGTTCTCGGTTTTGCTGTGGAGGATGTGATGCTGTTGGTATACTTTCGAGGTCTTCTGCCATTTCCACTAAGTCATCTAGGTTGGCAAAATCCTTCCTTCGGATATACCACAAGTACTCAGGCAGGGCATTTCGAAAAATCCTCTCTAGTTTCTGAACTTCTGTATAGGTGGTTCGTCGTAATGGGTTTTGCATTGCTAGCATATATGTCTTGAAAGATTCTTTGGGCCGTTGTTGGCGTTTTCGAATTTCGTCTTCTAATCGTTCAAAATATCTTGGTGGTAGAAAGAATTTTAGACAGTCTTGCGTAAATTCCACCCATGTATTCCAGCCCCGATTGTTGTTTCGGAACCAAACCAATGCTTTCCCCGTAAGCACTTCAGGCATCATTAAGGGTAGGAGGTTTCTATTGACAGAATACATGTCCGCCAGTTCTTCAATTCTCTCGATGAATTCTAAGGGGTCGCGTTCTCCTCCAAATTTAATACCCCATCTCCGTACCTGATCCGCCGCACTTTTTACTTCTTCCATCCGGGAGATGGCTGTTGTCTCTCGTGTAGTTTGAGCCAGCTCTCCACTGAAAGGTTCTGGAATTTCTGTTGTAATAGTAATTGATGGTATCTTTTGTGGGGTGGTGGTTTTACCATCCATGCTGCCGGTTGCTGGTTCGTACTTTGCTTGTAGCTGTAGCAACCTCTATCACTTCCGACTTATGTTCTCCGCCTAGAAATTGTGCGAACCGCTTGCGTAGCTCTTCAACATTCCCCGAAGTTCCGATCCCGAATTCGGAAAGGTATGTTACTAGCTCTTCCTTGCGAAGACCATAAGCCCATGAAACTCGTAGCATTTCTAGTTGACAGATAATTTAATAATTTAATAAGAATTTAGTTGCTATGAGTTTTTTTTTTTTTTTTTTTTTTCTGAATTTACTTTTCAAAATTTTAGTTAATATCAATAATGATTATTCAGCGAGAAACCGTTTTTTTTTTTTCACCAATCTATCATAAACATAATTTATATATTTACCAATTAATTGCAATACTCCAGAAATTATATCTGCTCACGTCAGAGACTGTGTTATGACTGACCGTCTGTCCTAGTGGTACGAATTATTATATATGAAAAATTGAAAGGGGGGGGGGGGGGGGAAACAACCTTAGTCTAAACTAATTCTTTCTCTCTACCTCTCTCTTCTTATTTTCTTTGCTCTCTTGTCCCTGCTCGGGCGCCACTGTAACGTCGAGTTTCCTCTGGTTGCTGGGGTATAACTCGTGGGGTAGGGTTCGTCACAGAAATTTATACTTACAATGACAGAGAGCAAAGGAAAACACATGTATTTATTGTGATATTACAATTTTTATTTAAGAGAAAAGAAATAGAGGATGCTAATTCTAGTTTGTATAATTATATATAAAAAAATATATCTTGGGAAAAGTAATAAAAATATACAGGGGGAGAAAAAAAACGGGTGGACCTGGAGCAGCACTTCCAACCATATAGGGACCCTGAGACAGCACTCTCTATACTTCGCGCTGGTAGACCTTGGACAGCACTACCATAACCCGATGGAGACCTGGAACAGCACTCCCTTCAATAATTGGTAGACCTGGAACAGCACTACCGTGATACGCCGAACCAATGTCTAATAGGGAGACCTGGAACAGCACTCCCTTTAGTTATCTAGTGAAAAAAAATAAAGTTACTGGTAGACCCGGAACAGCACTACCGTTTAATCATGTAAAAATAACTTACTGGTAGACCTGGAGCAGCACTACCGTGACCCGATGGAAGACCTAGAACAGCACTTCCGAAAAACAAAACACATGCAGAGAATGATTTGTATTGTTATTTTGTATTTACTTAAGTGTTGCGGCTTAATAGGGGGACCTTGAACAGCACTCCGTTATGATCCCGCTATGGAAGACCAAGTACAGCACTTCCAAAACACTCTCATAAATAATTTATTATTATTATTTATTGTTTATTCAAGTGTTGCGATCTTATAGGGAGACCTTGAACAGCACTCCGTTATAATCACGCAATGGAAGACCAGGTACAGCACTTCCAAAACACTTTCATAAATAATTTGTTATTATTATTATTTTTATTTATTCCCTTAATATGGAGACCTTGAACAGCACTCCACTATTATCCACCAGAACTTACCTTATTACAATTATTATATATTGTTTATTCAAGTGTTGCGATTTTATAGGGAGACCTTGAACAGCACTCCGTTATAATCACGCAATGGAAGACCAAGTACAGCACTTCCAAAACACTTTCATAAAGAATTTATTATAATTATTTATTGTTTATTCGAGTGTTGCGATTTTATTGGGAGACCTTGAACAGCACTCCGTTATAATCACGCAATGGAAGACCAAGTACAGCACTTCCAAAACACTTTCATAAATAGTTTATTATTATTATTATTTTTATTTATTCACTTAATATGGAGACCTTGAACAGCACTCCACTATGGTCCACCAGAACTTACCTTGCTACGATCGTCTCGACGGCTACTCGTTAACTAACTACTTTTGTCTACTGTCCCCCTTAATATATAAAAATTGTCAGTTGTGTTTAATATGTAAAGTGAGAGAGTGTGGTAGGTATGTAGGTGTGAGAGTGTGGTGGGTATGATGTGTGAGAGATATGCAATTAAATAAGTAAATATGTTGGAGGTATAGTAACCAACGGTAAAATATTAAATTCCTTTCTACAAAAACAATGTCCCTTATGTTAGGCGGTTTGACATTGTTTTTATACTAACAATGGAAAAAAAATAGCACATGGTATTCTTGGGTATTTTATTGTTAAAAAAAAATTCACTTAAAAAAAAAACGATTTGCTTCATACTGATTATTTGATAACTGTTACTTAAACTTACGCTATATTATATATAAAAAATGAAATAAAAAGAAGACCTTCTTGGGCGATATCAAATTTTGTGTGGGCGAAAACGAAACCCCTTTGTTGACTTTCGTCATCACAATACATGGACAGTTATTATAATAGTGTTGCTTTATCTGAAGAACTTTTAGAATACCAAACGCATACTGTAGAAACTCTTCGTGCAAACCGGAAGGATAATCCAAAAGACGTTATAAACAAAAAGCTTAAAGCTGGTGAACTATTATGGGCAAGAAAGGGAAATGTGTTTAAGTACAATTTAATATTTTCTTTGTACTTTTCCGCCTTTGAGTCAATTAGCCATTTTTGGGTTAATTCTGGGTTAAAATCTATGAAACTCCTTTTTTTATACATCGTTGAAAGGAGTGTTTACATAGATTTTAACTAGTAAAACCGTTAACGGTACTTAGATATTGCTCGCCACCTTCTCTCTTTTATTTTTTAACTTATAAAATCAATCGTTTTGGTACCTTCGTACAATTCGTACACATAAACACCATCCGTGTGCATATTTTTAAAAAAGGTAATACATCTTGTATACAATAAAATAGAGATCTTATTTTCTCTACGTATCAAACCTAAAATTATATTGTGTTTTTATTTTTTATATTTTTATATATTTTTTGCTACATACGCAAACATTTGGTCCTTCGAACCGGATCCTGAGGAAAAATTTGGAAAATTTTTAAAAATTATTAATTTCAACATTCCCACAGCCTTCATCTTGTCAACATCAGCAAGAACCTGCAAAAACAACCCTTCACTTCAACTACAGCAGAAAACAATAAATTAAAAAGGTGCGTATAGTTCAGTTTTTTTTTATGTGTGAGCTAAACAAAAACTTGAAAATTTAAAAAGTGTATAATTAAAATTAATTTAAAAAGAAAAAAAGTTTCATCGTTATTGAAATACTATTTTTTTTGCATACTTTTCGTTTTACAACCCTACGCGTTACGTTACATTACGTATATATTCGTTTATATTTTGATCGAAAGAAAAAGCAAAAGCCGTCGGGATTTTTAAAAAAAGTGATTACTGCAAGTAATAATATAAATATATATCGTGTTTGTTTTAATCGAAGGAAAGAGAAAAAGCCGTCGGGATAGTTTAAAAAAAGTGTTTAGTGCAAGTAATAATAATTTAAACATATTTACATTTAAACAGATATACATTACAATAAAGATTATAACTAAATCGGTTTTTCTCCTTTGTGTAATACATATACGCTCACGCGAACGTTTTTTTCGTGTTTAAGCTGCTTAAGCTGAATAGTTTTTATTTCTCTATACGTTCACGCGTTGGTTTTTTTTTGTGTTTATGCTCAAGAGTGTGTTCATTTCTCTTCACACTAATATATACGCACACGCATTGTGTTGGCTTGTTTTTTCTATAACATTGTTAGTCACCCTACTGTCCGTTTTAGTCGCGACATATCCAGTGTGTTTTTTATTAATTTTTTTTTTTTTTTTTTTTTTTTTTGCAAATTTTGGTTTTGCTTCTAATTGGTAAAATAATACCACATATTAAGAAAATAAAATTTTTTAATATAGTTTTATATTATTAGTTTATAATATATTATTATTTTTTCGGATTTTTTAAACGAATTTTTATATTGTTATTTAAATTAAATTAATTTATTTTAAAATAAATTCGAACCAAAATGCCGGGAACTGCACTTGATATTTTTATTCGCGATTCGGATACGCTCATTAAATTTGAGGCGAAATTCAACGATATTCGTGAGGAATTACATTCGGTATTTAATCTTGAAATTCGTGGAAAAGAATTGGACTTGCTTTGGGAACAAGTAAAATCGACATATCGTACTTGTTTATCATATTTAGAAAATTCGGATGACGCGGAACCAGCGGATTTTGATGCGGCTGAATCGAAATATGAAGCCACTTTTAACGCGTACGTTAATTGTTTATCTAGGATTAATGAACGATTACATCATTTTAAATCCAACGCGACACCGAAAGAGCAGTCTCAGTCTTCTAGCGTAAACCTCCATTCAGCTGACAACTTTTGTCATAATTTAACGCTTCCACCATGCGATACCGACGTTTTTGAGGGCGATTACATTTCTTGGCCCACTTTTAGGGATCTTTTTACAGCGGTTTATATCAATAACTCTCGACTTAGCAATATTGAGCGGCTATGCCATCTAGTTCGGAAAACTAGTGGCGAAGCTCGGGAAATTGCTTCGAAATGCCCTCTCACTAATCAAGGTTTTGATGTTGCGTGGCGCAACCTGAGGGACGCATATGACAATCCGCGTATGCTGGTTAATAACCAGTTAAAATCGCTATTTAGCCTTCCCTTTCTTGATAAGGAAACCTCGTCGGGATTAAAAACTTTACAACGCGGAATAAACGGTTGCCTTACGGCTATGTCAATTTATAATATTTCGACGCACAGCTGGGATCCTATTATTGTATTTCTTTGTATTCAACGGTTACCTTCGCAAACTGTTAGTCTGTGGGAACAGAGTATAAAGGACAAATCAGCTTTGTCACTCTGGAAGGATTTGGACCTCTTTCTGACAGAAAGAGTTCAAACTTTAGATTGTTTACGTGATCTTAGGGGTTCAGAATCTGCTAAACGGCTTTCTGAACCTAAAATCAAAGCGCATCATACCAATGCTGCTTCAACTTCAAGTGCTTCTTGTGTTCTTTGTAAGAACCAAGTTCACTTTTTACGTTCTTGTCATCGATTCAAAAGTTTATCTGTTGCGGATCGATTTTCTACGGTAAAAAAGTTTCACTGTTGTGTCAATTGTCTCGCAAGGACACATGAAGCTAAAAATTGTAGCAGTTCGTATAATTGCTCCATTTGTAACAAGAGACATCATACTATGTTACACCGTGAATTACCATCTTCTGAAGTTTCTAGGGATACTAATCGGTCGAATTCGGGTGTTAGTTCGGTTTCTGTTTCTCGGGTTTCAAACTCCGTACCTGCAATCGCATCATCTTCGAATGCCAATCATGCCACAGGTCCTACAAATCGTCAAGTATTTCATACAGCACAAAGTAGGACTGTACTTTTAGGGACGGCTATGGTGAATCTTATTCATCAGGGTACTACGTACCCAGCCCGGGCCCTTATTGACCCTGCTTCTGAAGCATCGTTCATTTCTGAACGTTTGCAAAATCGCCTGAAAATTTCGACGCATTCGACGAATGCTCAAATTTCAGGAGTTAATCAGGCAGTTACGGCAATGTCTAGAAAACTTTGTTCATTAAAAATTGGCTCCACCTTCGATTCATCCCTTGTATTGGAAACATTGGCACTTGTTTTGCCAAATATTTCGGGTAATTTACCATCATTTACAGTCCACTCGTATTTAAAGGAAAATTTGCCAAACCTTCGTTTGGCCGATATTAATTTTGATGACAGTCGACCTGTTGATCTTTTGCTTGGCGCGGATTTATATCCAAGAATTCTGTTGGGAGAAATCTGTCGTAATATTTTGGGCTCTTTACTAGCTCAGAACACTATTTTTGGCTGGATTATTACTGGTCCAGTTGTACAACCTCAAGTTCAGGTATATTCTACGAATGTCGAATTTTCAGAGGAAGATTGCCTTAACAAAAATCTTTTGAGATTCTGGGAACTTGAGGAAACTCCTAAAAGAAAAATTCTGTCTCCATTTGACAAATTTTGTGAGGAAAATTATAAAGCGACTACTCGTCGCGAATCTGATGGTCGATATGTAGTGACTCCCATTTAAGCCTGAATTTCCTGAAAAATTTTCTTTAGGGACTTCAAGACCTGGTGTTATGGGACAATATCTTAGGACCGAATCATCTTTACTGCGTAGACCTGAAATTAAGGAGATGTACGATGACGTCGTTAGGGAGTGTTTGGTCATAGGACATATGAGACCGGTATTACCAAATTTTTCATCTCCTACCTCTTTTTGTTATTTACCTCATCATCCGGTGGTAAAACTAGAACGTAAGACAACTAAATTGAGAGTTGTTTTCAACGCTTCAAATAGAACTTCTAATGGAATTAGTTTAAACGATTGCCTTTACGTAGGACCTACCTTACAAGCAGACTTAGTTCTACTTATTCTTAGATGGCGTCTGTTTAAATTCGTCTTCAATTGTGATATTACTCAAATGTATAGGCAGATTCGGGTTGATCCTTCTCATACCCCTTTTCAACGAATTTTGTTTAGGGATTCTCCGACGGAGACTGTAAGGGACTATGAATTACAGACAGTGACTTTTGGCGTTAACTGCGCTCCATACCTTGCCATTCGGACGTTATTACAACTCGCGGACGATTCTGAGGCTGAGTTTCCTCTCGCAGCACATATTCTACGAAAGTGCATGTACGTTGACGACGTTTTGACAGGGACTCATGACATTTCGACTGCATTAATGGCTCGTGATCAACTCGTCGCTGCTTTGGCCTCTGCTAAGTTTCAGCTAAGAAAATGGACTTCAAACGAACGGAGTATTTTGAAAGACATACCTTTGGACCATTTAGTTGACGCTAAATTATTGACCTTTATAGAATCGAGTACTTCAAAGACTTTAGGAATTCAGTGGAACGCTCAGTTGGACTCGTTTTATTTTAGTGTGACTCCTATTTCATTAAAATCTGGGTATACTAAGAGGGAAGTCTTATCGACTATCGCGAAATTGTTTGATCCTGTAGGTTGGTTAGGTCCTGTAATTGTGGTTGCTAAAATTATCATGCAAAAAATTTGGCTTGATAATATAAATTGGGATGATATGCTTCCAATTCCGACGGAAGTTGAATGGAAAAGATTTGTAACTTCTTATCATGAGGTAAATACTATTCGTATTCCAAGATGGGTTAATTATTCGCCGGGAAATTCTGTTGAGCTTCATGTTTTTTCTGATGCCTCGGAAAAGGCATACGCGGGGGTGATTTATATTCGAATTCAGGCCTCTAACGGCGAAATTCATACTCACCTACTTTCATCGAAAACCAAAGTAGCCCCCATCAAATCAATTTCTCTACCTCGTTTAGAACTGTGCGGGGCGGTGTTAGCCTCTGAACTTTTGAAGACGGTAATAGGTGAAATTGATATTAAAATTGATCAAATTTACTGTTGGACTGATTCGACGATAGTCCTTTCTTGGTTAAGGAAAACGCCGTGTTCCTGGACCACATTTGTAGCGAACAGAGTATGCCGCATTCAAGAAAATGTAGGAAACCATAATTGGTATCATGTTCGTTCTGAGGATAATCCTGCCGATTTAGGTAGTCGTGGTACCTCTCCCACTGAGCTGGAAAATAGTGAGCTTTGGTGGCATGGTCCAAGATGGCTGGGTCAAGATAAAGTGCACTGGAATATAACGGATCTAAGTTATCTTGACACTGACATTGAGGGTCGGGTTGTCAAAACTCATGCTTCCTTCTTTACGGACGATAAGGGGGAAGATATATATGTGGATATTTTGAATAATTACTCTCGTCTTGATCGAGCTCTTCGGATAACCTCATATATTTTGAGGTTCTTTTACAATAGTCATCCAGCTCATAGGTCAAATCGTTATATGAATGTGGATAAAATCGTTGCTGGTTATGAAATCAGAAGAACAAAATTGCATTTAGCCATTGTGGCTCAGAAACATCACTATGCAGATGAATATAAGTGCCTGTTAGACAAAAAACCGTTAAGTTCAAAGAGTTGTCTTATTTCTTTGAATCCCTTTCTCGATAAAGACGGTGTGATAGTATAATAAGTTTAAACACATTTTTAATTTCATTTAGAACAGCCGCTCGTGCGACTGTTCATGTTCACGTTTATTTATTAATTGTTAGTATTTTATTTTCATTAACTCTAGGTTAGTATTTTTAAGTATATGTATGTCTGAGAATTAGCTTAGCTTGCAAATTCTCATAAAGATAAATAGAACTATTTTACATGTGTAGAAATGCAAGCAATGCATTTCTCACGCTTTAAGTTTGGTGTGTGCGGATATTGTTACATGTAAATGGTTCAAGGTTACCATTTAAGTTACCGTACTGAAGGTAGGATAACTTCGACTTATCAAACACACTACACCTCCCTTTTACAGAAAAAGAATGATCAATAATTATTTGATCATTCTTTGATATTACTATTAATGTTATTATAATTTTATATTAATATTATATATATATATTTAAATTGAAATTATTATATTATTTAAGATTATGTGTCTATAAGTTTAAATTAAAATTATTAGATTATTTATAATCATTTTATATAAAAGTTTAAATTAAAGTTCCTATTATTTAAAATTTACATAAGGTACTTTCCTTCCCCTTTTTAAAAAAAATTTTTTTTTATATTAAAAAAATTTTTAAATTTCAATTTTAATTTTCCAATTGTATATTTAAATTTAATTTAAATTTATAGGGTAAGTTATTTAAAATTCTCAATTATATTTTAATCTAAATTTTTTCTATGTTGATTTCATAAATTGTAATATTTTCTAATTCTGTTCTTATGAACTAGAGAAGACCTATCATTTTCGTCCGTTATCCTTACATTTCCTCTGTCATCTACCTCAGTGACTTTGAATGGTCCGTTATATAATTTATCTAATTTATGCCCTGTTTCATTTCGAACTAAAACATAGTCGCCTACAGAAACATCTATCTTATTACAGTTCCTGTTGTACTGTTTCTCCCGTACTAACTTTGAATTTTGGAGGCTTTCCATAGCTCTTCTATGAGCCGTTTGCAATCTATACTTGACCTCCTTTGCATAGGCGTCAATATTGTATAGTGGGTCAATTTTACCATTTCCCAAGAGTTCAAAATCGGTGGGGGTTTTCCCATAGATTAGTTCAAAAGAATATTCATGGGCCGTAGACGGTGATGTATTATAACAGTATACAAAAAATTTCATCCACTCGTCCCAGTCAGACTTGTCATTAGATATATACGATCTTAGATACTCGTTAAGAGTTCTATGTGATCTTTCAATGGTTCCCATTGTTTCATGATGATATGCCGTAGAGGCCACTTTATCTATTTTTAAAAGGTCACAAAGTTCCTGGAGAACTTGGTTAACGTACTCAGTACCCATATCGGTGAGTATTCTTCCCATAGGGCCATATGTAAGTACAAAGTGTTCCATAATAGCTTTAGCGACTACGTTTGCACTTTTATTTGGTATAGGTATTGCAACCAAATATTTTGTAAGGTCACAAATGATGGTCACGGCATATTCATTGCCATTATTTGACTTTGGTAATGGTCCAATCGTATCGATAAGGACAATGTCAAATGCTTTTGCCGGTGTTGGAGTTAAAGTTAAAGGTTCTTTTCCCTTCAATCTAGACTTATTCTTTTGGCATTTTTCGCATTTCCTGACATAGCGGGTTATGTCTCGCGTCATGCCTTTCCAATGATATTTCAATCTGACTTTCTTTATCATTCGAGTGATTCCGGGATGTCCTCCATATATGGGGTCATCATGATATCTACGCATTATTTTCAATTTCTCAGAATCGGTCTCAACTTTTAACAATTGTGGGATGAGTACTATTTTCAAATCTTGCAAGATCTTATTTCCATTTATTATAAAATTTTCCTTCCCATGGGTTATAAGCATACTGTCATCTAGTGACAATTGCAATGTTGTCAGACCTATATTACCAGCTACTTTTTCAAGCTTTGGAAAAAGAAGACCTAAGTCAACGATTCCATTAGTAACTAAGTCACGCAACTTATATTCGGAAAGTTTATTCTTTCCTTTTTGGATAACAAATTTATCCTTTGTAAAATGCAAACGTGGCATTTTACTGTACTCTTGGGCATTAATTGCCTCATATACTCTCACATTTTCTGATTTATCTTGTGTGCCGGTTTTCCTGGTATTCACACTTTTTTTCTCTTTGTCAGATTGTAGTCTAGTCTTTACTTTCATTATATTCGTAACTCCTATATTTCGTATGTCTGTAAATTCAATCCGCGACAGCGCATCGGCCGCGTGATTTTCTCCTCCCCTGATGTACTCTACTAGGAAGTCATATTCTTCCAAATCTAAGCGCATTCGCGTTAATTTTGATGATGGGTTTCTCATCGAGAATAGGTAGGTAAGTGGTCTGTGATCACTTCTTATCAGGAATTTTTTACCGTACACATATGGTCTAAAATATTGTATCGCCCAATGAATAGCAGCTAGTTCCTGCTCGATTGTCGATTTATTGCTTTCACCTTTAGTGAAAGATCTGGATGCGTACGCAATTGGTAATTGAATACCTTCATAATCTTGGCTCAGAACAGCCCCGCAAGCATGTTTGCTAGCATCCGTTGTTATGCAGAATTCTCGGTTAAAATCTGGATATTTTAGAATCATTGGATTCAATAATTGATTTTTGAGGTATTTAAAGGAATTTTCACATTCCTCTGTCCACTCAAAAGGAATATTTTTCCTAGACAATTTAGTTAGATGCCGAGATGATTCAGCAAAGTTTGGTATAAACCTTCTATAATAATTGCAAAAAGCAACGAAGCGTTTAGCTTCATCACCGTTTTTCGGTGTTGGATAATTTTCAATTATCGAAAATTTGCTATCATCTGGCAAAATACCTTTGTCGGTACATTTGTGTCCTAGAAATGTCACTTCACGACAGAAAAATGAACACTTGTCCGGGTGTAACTTGAGATTATATTTTCTGCACATGCCAAATACCTCTTTTAAATTCTGTAACATATGGTCAGAAGAACAACCAATTACGACTAAATCGTCCATGTATAAGAAAGCTTGGGCTGGAGATAGCCCTGAAAAAGCTAACGACATCATTCTTTGAAATGAATTTGGTGCGATCTTTATACCATATGGTAATCGTTTGAATCTATATGAACCTTTTTCAGTTGAAAAAGATGTAATGTCCCTAGATTCTTCTTCTAATTCAATTTGGTGAAATCCTGATACCAAATCTAAACATGAAAAAAATTTCGCTCTACCTAGTTGATCTAATATATCATCTATGCGCGGAAGTGGAAACTTATCCGCTATAAGTTTCTTATTTATTCCTCTGTAGTCAACGACTAGTCTCCATCGTTTTTGTGTTGTACTCGGTAACGATTTTTTCGGTACCAATAAAATAGGGCTATTATATTCCGACATTGATGGCTCGACTATGTCATCATTTATGAGCTTGTCCACTTGTCTATTTACCTCTTCTTTATGAGAGTGTGGTATTCTATAATTTTTTATGTAGACTGGTTGATTATCATTCAGTCTGAGTTTTTGTTTATAAAAATTATTTGCACTGATTTTCTCAGACTCTAATGCGAAAATGTCTATATATTCAGAGCATAATTTCCTTAATTTTCCATCGACAAATTCAGGAAAATTTTTTGATAATCTTTTCAATTTTTCTCCATTTTTTCGAGAGTCATTGCTCTGATGGATGAATTCGTAGTCGTTAAGACTTTCTGTTATCAATTGAATATTGGGAATGATTAAGTCTTTGTCTGTTGTATTGACAATTTTAACCATAGGCCTTGATCCTAATGTCACTGTATTCGCAACATAAACACCTTCTTGTAGCATTTGATGAGGAACTAACACCTCTTTTTCATTGAACTGATTATTGATCAATCTAATCACTTCCGATCTTGCTGGAAGGGATATGGAATTTGCATCAGGTGCATTCATTAATGCTATTGATAAGTTATATGGGAAATTATCGGGTCTTAGGATAATTAAATTCTTATCACCCTGAAAATCTGAATTGCATCTATATTTTCTGATAAAATCCATACCTATAATTCCATCGCACGGAATCGGGAAGTCATCCTCGACAACATAAAATTCATGTCCAATGAGGATTTCTTCAATTTTCAAGTCTCCTTCGACTTTACCTATGGTTTTTATTATTCCTTGGCTTATTCCACTAATATTCGTCCTTTGACTTTCATCTATTTGCTCGTTAAGAACTTGTCCGATTTTAATTACAGATATATCGGCACCTGTGTCTACCAAAAATGTGGATCTGCTCTCATTAAATGATGTTCTTATCCCAATATAACTATAGAGACTTAGATTGATATTAAAAATTTTGTCAACTGCGTAATCAGGGGGGTTTGTCCGTTTTTTGAACCTATACAACGAATATTATTCAAATTTTCTCTATTATTACTAATTCGTATATTATTCCAATTACATCTATTACGCTTATTTTCCCTATTTCTCTCTATTCGTCCTCGGCGCTGGTAATCTCCACACTGATTACAGCCGAGGGTTTTGACCGATCCCTGCCGATCGTATGCGTTATTACAAGCATTGAGAAATTTTTCAATCACTCCGTTCATGTCCATGAAGGTTCCTGCTTCCATTATTAATCTTACTCTCTCATTGGACGAGTTCTTTGTAATTGCCTTTACTGCCGCTTGAGTTGAGTATTTCGATGCAACTTGTATGGGTACACCATCATTGATGTAGGCATTTTCCAATGCCTTCGTCAATGTCTCAATCTCATTGGCATAGGAGTTTGGACTTTTACCTCCTTGACGTAAATTCAGAAGTTTCGCCGAGATAACCTCGACTGACTCGCCCTTCACTTTATTCTTAAGTATACCAATTATCTCTTGGAGTGTAGCCTCCGTTGAAATTAAATTTCTGGCCGTACCTTTTAATCTGGTCTTGACCAGATTAACGGCAAGAGCGTCATGTGTTTCCTTAATGGAATCCACTAATGTAAGGGCATCTAGAAAAGCTGTTAGGTTTTCTGCCCTGCCATCGAAATCGGGTATCAATTTCGAGGCTAAATGTAAAAATTGCACCGGTGTTTGTGCCATTATCTCTAACGGTGGTTCCCTATTATTATCAAAAAAATTCTATTCAATTGAGCTTCCTGAAGCTTTGCCTCAACTTCTTACAAGTGATAATCACCAATAAAGCTAGGGAAATTTATTTCAAAATTATAATAAAGGAAAGCTATTATTTTTCTATACGAAATAATTTAGAATATCTAGAAATATATATGAACAATTCAACATGTAAATTTGATAATAAAAGGAAAAATTTTAATGTTCACAATAGAATAAGAAAATCCATTCGAAATTTCAAATTTAATACCGTTTCAAATTTTAAATTAAAAATCAAAATTTCAATATTTACAATAAAAAAATTCAATAGTTAAATTTATATTGAAGGAATTCAAACTTTGTTTATATTTTTATCTTGATTTTATAATTTAATTTTACGATTTTATCCAAAATTTAATTTAAAAATAAATTTTTTTTTTCTTAATTTATTAAAAAAATTCTTATTATTCCAAATGGTCTTCCAATATCTTTCATGGAGATATATATTTTTCCCTTAAACTCAATAAATTAGTTTTCGCTTATTTTCAGAAGATAACTCTTTGTTAAAAAAATTAATAATATGAACAATTTAGTGGAAAAAAAGATGTAAAAAAAAATTCCAAAATTCACACTAAAAACAAATAAAAATATGGTCGAAAATCCTGATCCAATAAAAGAAATTTTTTTTCAAAAAAAAAATTTAACAATATATTGTAAATTTGTATTTTTAGTAATTTTAAATACGGATATACAGAAATATATATGTTCCAGTTTTAAATCAATATGAATTATACTTTTTTTTTTTTCAAAATATAAAAAAATTTATGAAAAAATGTTAATATAAACAATAAAATTCGGTATTAATAAAAATATTCAAATTTCAATATCCAAGATGAAATTCAATAGTTAGATATAAATTTCGGTGTAAATATATTATTTTTTTTTTATTAGACGAATTTTCTTTTTATTTAAGGTTTTATACAAATTTTCTTCTTTCCTTTAAATTTCCTTAAATTGTATTTTTTTAAGTAATTATATTTTAGTAATTAACGTAATTTAAAATTTGTTTGAAATAAAAATTTTAATTTATTCTATCTTTAATAGTAATTTTAAATAATGAAAAACTTAACTGTTGATTCTGCTGCTGGATCTGTTGCTGTTATTATTATTGATTCGTTGTTTATAGATGAGTTTTGTTGCTGTTGTTGTTTATATTTTTTTTTTGTTATTATAGTTGCAGCCGTTGTTGAATGTTGCGACTGATGTTGATACACTTTCTTAATATAGTTGCAGCCGTTGTTGATTTTCCTTTTTTTTTTTAGTTGTTGTTGTTTCTTTTTGTTTCAGGTGTCTCGGCTACACCTGTTTCATCTGAACAATGCATCGGCCGCATTGCCGTAATTGTGATTTTGATTATTAGGAATTATGCATTTTAGTTGATGTATATTATCATTTTATTACCAATTGTCTTTAGTTATTTAAATGATATTTAACTGTGGTTTTAATTTCAGGTTATTTTTAACACTTTTCCTTTCTTGGTCGACATTGAATTTCCTCTTTTCAAGTATCGTTGATATATTTATTTTCACTTTGTCATTTTTGAACATGGTTTTGCATTGCAATATTTTATTTAATCTTCAGTTAATTAAAAGAGATACTCGAACATAGCTTCTTTTTTAATTATTTAATAATATTTCTTATTATTTAATTATATTAAAGCACATCTTTTTTTTACGTTTTGATATGTTTTAATTAAGTTTTTTAGCATTTTATTTGCACAAATCAGTTCAATCAAAAATTTTGTGTTGTAATTATTTGTTTAGAACACCAATTGTACACTAATTTACATTCACTTTAGTTTAGTTTTCGCTTTTTCTTTTTGTTTAAATGGGCCACTGGTTAACTTTAGCCACTGCTTCACTTTGGCCACTGGTTCACTTTGGCCACGACATGGAGTCCTGATCCCATGACGTGGCCCTGGCAGGATCGCCATATAATAAGTTTAAACACATTTTTAATTTCATTTAGAACAGCCGCTCGTGCGACTGTTCATGTTCACGTTTATTTATTAATTGTTAGTATTTTATTTTCATTAACTCTAGGTTAGTATTTTTAAGTATATGTATGTCTGAGAATTAGCTTAGCTTGCAAATTCTCATAAAGATAAATAGAACTATTTTACATGTGTAGAAATGCAAGCAATGCATTTCTCACGCTTTAAGTTTGGTGTGTGCGGATATTGTTACATATAAATGGTTCAAGGTTACCATTTAAGTTACCGTACTGAAGGTAGGATAACTTCGACTTATCAAACACACTACAATAGGATCGAATGGTCGCTTGGTTAAATCACCATCCCTTTCATATACGGAGAAATATCCTATTATTTTACCTTATTCGAGCCGATTTACTCAATTGTTAATAGAATTTGTTCATATGATTTCCATTCACGGTGGAAATCAGTTGATGTTGCGAATACTGCGCATTGAATATTGGGTTCCACGCTTGAAGTCGAAAATTCGTGGAGTCATTGGTCGTTGTAAACGGTGTATTATTGACCGTAAAGTATCTTGTCGTCAAATTATGGCGGCTCTGCCCCCTGAAAGAACTACTCTTACTAGACCATTTATGACAACGGGCGTTGATTTTGCTGGTCCCTTTGACACAAAAGTTTCACGGGCAGAGCTTGTAGGATAACGAAGGGCTACGTTTGTATTTTGGTTTGCTTTTCTACGAAAGCAATTCATTTAGAGGCCACGTCTGATTTATCGACGCCTACTTTTTATCTGCCTTTCACAGATTTATTTCTCGACGAGGTTGCCCCTACACTTTATTTTCGGATAATGGCACAAATTTCGTAGGTGCATCGAGTGAATTAGAGAAGGATTTTAAGATATTTCTTAAGGAAAGTCAGATTGCAGTGGGTTCTATTTATGGTATTCAGGGTTTAACTTGGCGGTTTTTACCGGCCGGGGCACCTCATATGGGTGGCCTTTGGGAAGCCGGGGTCGAGAGTTTTAAACACCATTTTCGTAAGGAAGCGCAATCTTTTAAATATACTTTTGAAGAACTTACTTCAGTTCTCGCAAGAATCGAAGCTTGTCTAAATTCACGTCCTCTTTGTTCTATGGCGGATAACCCTCGGGAACCAGTAGCTCTGACTCCTGGTCATTTTTTAATAGGTGGATCAATACTTGCTCCCCCGGAGCCTGAAATTAATGAATCTCCGATAAGTCTTGTTAATCGATTTCGAAAAATGAAAGCGTTGTCTCAACTTTTTTGTCGCCGATGGAAAGAAGAATATTTAATGACGTTAAATAAGCGCTATAAATGGAAATATCCGGAACGCGATCTACACGAAAACGACTTAGTCGTTATCAAACATGAAAATCTACCTCCAACATCGTGGCGTTTAGGCCGGGTCATAAAAGTTTATCCGGGAAGTGACGGTCACGTAAGGGTCGCGGATATTCGTACTGCTAATGGGGTTGTAAAACGACCAATAACCAAACTGGTCATTTTGACCGAATAATTTACTTTTTCTTCGATATTTTCTTTAAATTTTTTATTGTTTCATAGAAATATGGAATCTCTCCCTAACCTTTTTGACGATGCTCTGCTCGATTATGAGGATGCTATGGCGCAATACACCATTTTTGGATGGGTCATATCTGACCCATCTCCATTGTAGAGTCCTTACTGGCTCATATGTAGAGTCCTTACTGGCTCAAATTGTAGAGTCCCTACTGGCTCATACTTATTTATAATCAATTTTCCATTGGGGTCCCTACTGGCCTATGGAAAATTGTTACGTCGAGGTCCCTACTGGCCAATTTAACTTTAAGTGTTAAAAAAAAAAAAAAAAAAATTTAATAAATTGAATTCAAGCTCACATTTTTAAACTGAACTATGCCTTATTTTAAGATATTTAAGTTATTTGTTAAAGTATTATTGTTGCAACACACCTTGATGTTGCAAGGTGGCCGGCAATGTTTAAGTACAATTTAATATTTTCTTTGTACTTTTCCGCCTTTGAGTCAATTAGCCATTTTTGGGTTAATTCTGGGTTAAAATCTATGAAACTCCTTTTTTTATACATCGTTGAAAGGAGTGTTTACATAGATTTTAACTAGTAAAACCGTTAACGGTACTTAGATATTGCTCGCCACCTACTCTCTTTTATTTTTTAACTTATAAAATCAATCGTTTTGGTACCTTCGTACAATTCGTACACATAAACAGCATCCGCTGTGCATATTTTTAAAAAAGGTAATACATCTTGTATACAGTTGTATATACAAATAAAATAGAGATCTTATTTTCTCTACGTATCAAACCTAAAATTATATTGTGTTTTTATTTTTTATATATTTTTTGCTACATACGCAAACAAAATGTCTACGTCTCAAAATGAAAAGATAAGTGGGAAGTACTTTCTATAAGTACTGCTCGTCATCCCGAATTGTTTGAAGCCGAAAACAGATAAAAAAAAATTAAAATTAAACCTAAAGATATTCATGATTACAACTCCAATATGTCGGGTATTGATCGGTGTGATCAAATGATCGCATACTATTCGAGTCTCGCAAGACATGTAGGTGTTACAAAAAAATTATTTTTCACATTATAGACGTTTGTGTTTGGAACGCTTTTTATATTTATAAAAAATTTCACAAGAACATAAAGTTTCTCGAATTCAGAGATAGGCTTATTCTAAGTCTAATAGATCTTCCGCCAAACATAATAATTGGAACAACATTAGTTGCAGAAATGAATTTAGTCGGCCGACCGCGTAAGATAAGTAAAACCGAAGCATATCCAATGCCGTCATCAGTTTAGCCATCAACCCCTACATCAGTTTACTCATCACTGTCAGTTTCGCTGTTTGACTGTTGAAGTTAACGGTTGTTTTTTTTCTAAAACGTCGCGTTAATTTAGTTGAGTTTTTCAAAGTGAATAAAAGTGATAGTGTGTGTGAGTGTTTTTATTTTTGTAAAGTTGAGACTCCGCTGATCGGGTGCTCCTCTGAACAAAAATAGTCTTCGGCAAATTGTGAGGTTAAAGTCACTTTTTGTGGTAAGGTAGTGGTGAGTGGCAATGTGAGTGGTGAGTGGCAGTGGTAGTGGTAAACACGGTTGCCACTAGTGGCAAGCCACTGCAAATCGGTAACGAAGTTCATTTCCGGTCGGTAAGGCAGTGCAAAATTTCGGATTTTTGCCTGTAAAATGGTTCACTTCCGGTTCCGGTGTGTGTCTCCACTAAGTCGGTAGTTGTTCAAATACAGTTTTGGTGTCTCGGCTAACTTCGGCTGAAGTTAGTGCAGTACGTTGGTGAGTGGGTACGTATAAGTACTAGTTTTTAAAAAACTATTAAGTATTCGCAACAGTTCAAGTGTTTGTTCACTAATAAGTCTTAGTGTTCCTCCTTCCGTCGGTTTGTCCGTCCTTCCGTTGGTTTGTCCGTCCTTCCATCCGTTGTCCGTCCTTCCGTGGCAGTGTCCGTCTGTCCGCGGTTATGTCCGTCCTTCCGTCGGTGGTCCGTCTGTCCGTGGCAGTGTCCGTCTGTCCGCGGCAGTGTCCCTCTGTCCGTGGCAGAGTCCGTCTGTCCGCGGCGTATCCGTCTGTCCGTAATAAAAAATTTTTAATCGCGGTTCGTAGTGTGAGTGTGGTCTTAATTGCGGTTAATTGATACAGTTCGTATCGGTTGCGGTTAGGACCGTTAGTTTCTTAGTTCGTTTGGCGATTCTTTGGGTCGGTAAACAGTTTGTCGGGGTACTGTTAGGTACGGGTAACTATTATCGGTCGGTACACATTTCGACTTTTGTTTACGTGTTTGGCAGTACGTACTGCCCGTGTCGGTTTTTACTGCTTCGGGTCGGTTTAAGCAGTCGGTCGGTGCTTGAGTAGGGGTCGGTTCAGGATAGTTAAGCTCAAAAGGGGCGCGGGTCCGAGGTGTGCCAGGTTGAAGCCAGCTGACGGCACAGAAGGTGGCGAACGCGGGACAGATACCGATGTAAGTGGGCCGTACAAAGTCGATTTGACTGAGGAGGTGCCACCCACCGGTGGTAGTAGACTCCATCATTCCGACTCGGTCATGGACAACGATATGTTAGAATAAAACCAAAAAATGCCGTTAAGAGGGGGAGTTAGAGGGTTAATATGTTCTACAAAAATATTTGCCATAATATTTTCTACAAAGTTGCTTGACATACCCTATACCTCAGATGTAAAGAAAACATAGTTTTATATACCGATATGCTGCCAGAGTTGGGAAACTTTAACCGCTTCTTAAATAAAGTTCCGATGTGATCTTTCAAAACGCCGACACACGTATATCTTTTTTTTTGGTCTCCTCCACCAGCATCAATCGTCGGAACCCCGTAATTTTTGTTCGTGTTGAACTGTGTTATTAGATCCAAAAAGGGGAACACACTGATTTAAAAAAATGGAGACTAGTAGTAGATTTCAGAAAATTAAATGACAAAGTCGTCAGTGATAAATTTCAAACTAGGTAGAGCGAAATATTTCTCGACCTTGGATATGACAAGTTCATTCCATCAGATAGAACTCGAGAAAAAATCACTTCCCCATACTGCCTTTTCAACGACGAACGGTCATTACCAGTATACGAGACTACCATTTGTTTAAAAATATCATCAAATAGTTTTCAACGAATGTTGACAATAGCTTTATCAGGTTTGGATTCTGAAGCATTTCTCTACGTTGATGATATAATTATTTTCGGATGCAGTTTGAAGCATCATAATGCAAACCTAGTAACAGTTCTTGACAGATTGACCAAATATAATTTAAAACTTAATGCGAATAAATGCTGTTTTCTGAAACCTGAAGTTGTGTATCTTGGTCACTTAATAACTTCAGAGGGTATAAAACCAGATCCTGGTAAATTTAACGCCATACCTAAGTATCCGATACCTAAAAACGCCGATGATGTAAGAAGATTCGTTGCATTTTGTAACTACTACAGAAGATTCATTGAAAATTTTGCGAACATAGCAAGTTGTTTAAATGAATTACTGAACAAAATTTGAATGAACAGAAAAACGCCAATCTGCTTTTGAAACATTAAAACAGAAACTGATAAGTCCACCAGTCCTACAATGTTCAGATTTCGACAAACCTTTTATTTTGACAACCGATGCATCTGATTTTGCACTCGGAGCGGTTTGGTCACATAGGCATGAAAGAAACAAACCAGTAATAGAAAAGGAATTACTACTTATACATCGGGGCATACAATTTTTCAGACCCTATTTGTATGATAGAAAATTTATAGTGGTGACTGACCACAGACCACTAGTTGTTGCTTTGTTTTCGCATACAAACCCAAGCTCAAAATTGACAAGAATACGTTTGGAATTGTCAGGTTATGATTTTGATATAGTGTATAAAAAAGGAATGAACAGTACTGATATACTAAAAACAATAGTAGGATACTATTTAGATAATATATTGGAGAAACTACCATCGCTATTAGAGAAGTTGAATTACAAAGGTTACGCTCTCGAGCAGGGTGATGACATATTCAACATAGTGACACAAGAAAGATTCAAAGAAATCTTAAACATCAAAAATGAAAATAGAAAGAAACAATTAATAGCTTATGACAACATACCATGCGGAGGACATTTTGGAGTTAGGAAAACGTTACTCCGTTTGAAATAAAGATACATATAGAAAAACATGTACAAAATGGTAAAAGGATATGTAGGAACGTGTGATCTTTGTCAAAGAAATAAGCAAGTCAGACACACGAAAGTAATTGATACAGTAATTGATACAGTGGGTCCACTGAGACCATAGGTCCACTGAGACCTTAGGTTCACTGAGATACATACTCACAATGTAGTGTGAATTAACGAAATACGTTATAGCATATCCAATAGAAACTAAAGAGGCAACATCTGTGGCTAAGGCACTAGTTGAGAATGTTATCTGAAATATGGATTATATATAACATTGAAATCGGACAAAGGGACTGAATTTATAAATCAACTATGAGGGAGATATATGAATTGTTGAGGGTAGAACAAAGATTTTCAACCCCTTATCATCATGAAACACTTGGAACTGTTGAGAGAAATCACAGAGTTTTAAATTAATATTTTCTATCCTTTGTTGATGATGACGATTGGAATTCGTGGATACCATACTATGCATTCGCATATAACACTACTCCACACGTTGACAATAATTATTCAGCTTTCAGCAATAATTATTCAGCAATCTTGAAAATTGCGTTAATGAGTTAAGAACCAGACTGAAATATTCTTTGGACAATGCAAGGAAAATTATAGAGAAAATAAAAACGAAAAGAACGAAAAATTCTTTATTTAATAAAAACAGCATAGAATTAGAAGTAGGGGACTTAGTATTAGTGAGAGTAGGAAACAGGAAAAAGAGTGAACCACCTTACGAGGGACCCTATGAAATAGCGAGTATAAAAGACTTAAATGTAGACATAAAAATCAAAGATAACATAAAAACTGTGCATAAAAATTTACTGAAGAAATATTAAACAAAACCATACAATACATTGTTAACTATAAGAAAATTTTAAGAGCCAAATATACAAAATGTAAACAATACATCTAAATATAGCATAAGAAAAGTTATTTTAAAGAAATATGAATAAGTAAATCAAAATATTTTAAAATTAAATAAACAAAAAAAAATGTTTATGTCTACAGTACAAGAAAGAACAAGGTAATAAACAAAATTGTATTCAAATAAGAAATAAAAAACTAAATTACAGAATATTTATACTAAGTCAGAAAAAATGACTCATGATATTTCGACTGCTTCTGCCAAGTTTCTTTTAGATCATTTAGTTAACGCTAAATTATTGATTTTTTATAGAACACCACTGAGCTGGAAAATAGTGAGCTTTGGTAGAACGGTCTAAAAGATAAAGCGCAATGGAATATAACCGATCTAAGCTATCTTGACACTGACAGTGGTTCCTTCTTTACACACGCTAATGTTGAATGTGGATAAAATTGTTTCTACTTACGCAATCAGAAGAACAAAATTATAATTAGCCATTGTGGCTCAAAAACATCACTTTGCGGTGAATATAAATTATTATTATTTTTTTTTATAATTCATTTATTTACAATAATTTTTTACAACAATAAGCACACTTGATTATCTTATTTAGCTTAACATAGTATGGATCTTTATCAAGTGAAATTATAACTTGAAATTTATAATTTACATACGGAGATCATTTTTTGTATGGTATATCTAAGATATGATACCTCTTAAGCCTATTAACCTCGTTACTTTCATCTAATAAGCAAACTGCTAACGGATTTCTATGATTGCTAAGTCTGTCTAAGCACCTTGTGGTATGTTTATTTATCCCATCTTTAACTTTTGAAATTTGCAAGTCTTTGTGAATATTATCATTAGTTATGAACCAAGGGGTTTTTGTTATTAATATCAGTGTTTTAGATTGGTGTCTCTGAAGAATTTCAACATTTAAGTTACTTGTGGTTTCCCTGGATTCCATAAGTCCAAACTGGTTTCAACATGGTTTTGTATAGCAAAAGTTTATTTTCCAAAGATAATTCTGATTTAGAACCAAGTAGCCAATACATTTTTCTGGTTTTTATATTTAATTGTTCTCTTTTTGTCTGAATATGTTTTTTCCACGTGTAACGACAGGTTTTCCGCACTATGCTGGGGCAAACTCAGCGTGCCCAGGGACCGTTACACTTATTTAATTGATAATCGACGGGAAAAGGAAAACACGCACAACTTTTCATATAACGTTATAAACTGTACTTTATTTAAACACAGGCTCTACACCGGGACTATTATACTATAGTAACGTGCCAGCCGAGGTCAGTGGTCTCGTTTATGTCGGTGTACAACCGTTCGCTCTCTCTGTCGAACAGATGGTGCCGTAACACTCTTTCCGGTTCAGGGGGTTATGGTCGTTACACTCTAACAAAGGGTAGAGATCACCTGGTTGAAGATGATAGAACAAGCTTTCAACCGACAGTGATGGTCCCCGTTGTGTAACAGTAGGTCTGGTCTAATCGGAGATGGAAATCCTCTACAACCGATTGATCCAGCCGTTACTGTGAGCTAACACTGCTCTCAGTCTGACTCTAACAATGGGTATAGATCACCTGGTTGATGATGATAGAACAAGCTTTCAACCGACAGTGATGACCCCAGTTGTTGCCAATAATGGAGATGGAGACCCTATACAACCGATTGATCCAGTAGAGGGTATGCGAATTGCAGAACGTAATTGGAAAAGACAATTACAGGAATATGCTAAAGAAGTACAAAAAACTTATATATTGAAACTCGGTCCAAAACCAATCAAAATACTTCAGCGAATAGAAGGAGCTGAACCAAAGTACGAAATTTATCCAGTGCCAAAAATAAAAAATTCAAGAGGTGATTTTATGAATCGAAAAAAGAAAGAATTGACGGTGATTAACTCGGAACTGTCTGTAGTGAAAATTCCAAATGAATGAGTAATACTCGAAATATTTAATCTAAATTACTGACACTAAAGTGAATGACTAATACTTTAAATATTTAATATCAATTACTGACTTAAATATTTAATAACAATTAATTCCAACGAAGGACACACTTTCAGTTCGTTGGATCGCATTTCATATGACAGGTATTTTCACACACCCATAAACACGCTTAGCTTTCAGCTTTAATATAAGTTTAATTATAATTATAGATATAAGTTAACAATTGATTTTAATAAAGCAGACAGTATAGAAATAACCATTGAACTGTTTTATTCAAGTTTTAAATTAAAGTTCGGTCTTAAACGCCGAACCCAATAGTCATACACTATGGGCATAGAGACAAAAACTACGCAACTGGAGTGAATAACAAAGTTAAAGTTGGAAATTAAAGAATTCCGGAAAATCAAAAAATTGTCAGACAAGAAATGGGGAGCACCCAAACAAAAATTAACGAAGTAATTTTGGCAACAACCCAAGTACCAACAGCAGTAAGCGTCCGCCTTGAGATAGTAGCGAAGCGTTAGAATTAACTATAGACAAAACATTCAAAAGTTAAAGTTACATTGGACAAACGACAAGTTACAACAATGGAGGCAATGGACTTAAACGAGATAGCTGCTGTAATTAAGCTCATAAATGTTTTTACGGGAAAGAAAAGCGAGCGTAGTAATTTCGTTAGAAATGTAAAACTGGTAAATGAAACTATACCAGCGGCGAAACAAAATGCATTTTTCAGTTTTATGACTTTAATATAAAACTTTAGATGGTAAAGTTGAAAATATGGTGAGACTAAATAACGGCATTGAAGAAAACGTACAAACCGATGGGAAATTCGAACAATGCTTTGAATAAACTTTCAAGATTGACTCAAAAAGGTGAATCGGTTAGACGATTAGCGAATAGAATACAAGAATTAAATTCGGAACTGAACGAAATCCAAATATCAGAGTTCGGAGAGACAGACAGAGCTTCTATAGTGAGGACAAATAACATAATGGCATTTAATACGTTCAAGAACGGTCTGAGAAATCAACAGATCTTATCAACCATAAATGCCAGTAGGGTTACAAATTTCGTTGACGCATTGAATCGGAAATTAGTTCAGCACAAAGACAGGTGTTGTATGCTACCAATAACTGTGCAGCAAATTGACAACAACGGTCGAGGTGTAATAACTGTGGCTCGATACATAGCAATAGATGTCCAGCCAACGGGGTAATATGTAACAAGTGCGGTAAACTGAATCATTTTGCGAAAGTATGCCGTTCAGATAACCAAGGCTACAACAGAAATAGCAACGATAATAGAAATGTCAATAGAAATAATAATAATAATTACCGTAATAATGGTTATAACAATCGCAACAGAGGTAATGGTAATTACCATAACAGTGGCAATAATAACAACAATGGAAATAACAACAGAGAAAATAACAGTAGGAGTTTCGATATACATAGAGCAGAGGCTCAGGGAAACTTCCAAACGCCGGAGATTACGCAGAGAGAATCTCCAAGGGGCATGAATTAGAAACTAAACAAATATTTAGAATCCCATCGAATCTCAGAAATTACATTAAACTAAATATATTGGTTACAAATCCTACATTAACATTTTTAATAGACACAGGAGCATATGTCTCTTTGTGCAAGCCGAATTTTTTTACCGTTATGATGTAGATTCGAATGATGACTGTTGCTTAACAGGGATATCAAGGGAACAAGTTAGATCTATTGGTTCCAGAAAGATAAATAAATAAATAAATCAAGATAAATATAAATGACATGACAATAGAACATAAATTGCAATTAGTAGAAAATGATTTTCCAATAAGCACTGACGGAATCCTAGGTAGAGATTTCTTATCAGCCAAACTGAGGAAATAAATTCCCAAGTACAAAGGTTATTGGATGATGAGATAGTAGAAAAATCAATAAGCCCTTATAATGCTCCTTTATTACACTGTACAACAATTTCAAACTTTTTCCAAAATTACGGGGTTCTGACGATTGATTTTGGTGGAGAAGAACATTTTTGTTGAACATTTCATCCCGCCCTTCCCCTTTTTTACGATTTGTTAGAATAAAGCCAAAAAATGCCGTTATGAGGGGGAGTTAGAGGGTTAATATGTTCTACAAAAATATTTGCCATAATATTTTCTACAAAGTTGCTTGACATACCCTAAACCTCAGATGTAAAGAAAACATAGTTTTATAATCCGATATGCTGCAAGAACAGGCCAGAGTTGGGAAACTTTAACCGCTTCTTAAATAAAGTTCCGATGTGATCTTTCAAAACGCCGACACACGTATATCTTTTTTTGATCTCCTCCACCAGCATCAATCGTCGGAACCCCGTAATTTTTGTTCGTGTTGAACTGTGTTATTAGATCCAAAAAGGGGAACACACTGATTTAAAAAAATGGAGACTTATAGTAGATTTCAGAAAATTAAATGACAAAGTCGTCAGTGATAAATTTCAAACTAGGTAGAGCGAAATATTTCTCGACCTTGGATATGACAAGTTCATTCCATCAGATAGAACTCGAGAAAAAATCACTTCCCCATACTGCCTTTTCAACGACGAACGGTCATTACCAGTATACGAGACTACCATTTGGTTTAAAAATATCATCAAATAGTTTTCAACGAATGTTGACAATAGCTTTATCAGGTTTGGATTCTGAAGCATTTCTCTACGTTGATGATATAATTATTTTCGGATGCGGTTTGAAGCATCATAATGCAAACCTAGTAACAGTTCTTGACAGATTGACCAAATATAATTTAAAACTTAATGCGAATAAATGCTGTTTTCTGAAACCTGAAGTTGTGTATCTTGGTCACTTATTAACTTCAGAGGGTATAAAACCAGATACTGGTAAATTTAACGCCATACCTAAGTATCCGATACCTAAAAACGCCGATGATGTAAGAAGATTCGTTGCGTTTTGTAACTACTACAGAAGATTCATTGAAAATTTTGCGAACATAGCAAGTTGTTTAAATGAATTACTGAACAAAATTTGAATGGATAGAAAAACGCCAATCTGCTTTTGAAACATTAAAACAGAAACTGATAAGTCCACCAGTCCTTCAATGTTCAGATTTCGACAAACCTTTTATTTTGATAACCGATGCATCTGATTTTGCACTCGGAGCGATTTGGTCACAGGGGGAAATTGGCGTAGATATGCCAATATCGTACGCAAGTCGATCTTTGAATAAGCATGAAAGAAACAAACCAGTAATAGAAAAGGAATTACTACTTATACATCGGGGCATACAATTTTTCAGACCCTATTTGTATGGTAGAAAATTTATAGTGGTGACTGACCACAGACCACTAGTTGTTGCTTTGTTTTCGTATACAAACCCAAGCTCAAAATTGACAAGAATACGTTTGGAATTGTCAGGTTATGATTTTGATATAGTGTATAAAAAAGGAATGAACAGTACTAATTAAGACGCACTTTCCAGAATTAGTCTGGACTCTGATATACTAAAAACAATAGTAGGACAATAGAGGACAATAGTAGTCTCAATGAATAAGATGTAGCGATAATCCATACTTTTTAGATAATATATTGGAGAAACTACCATCGCGATTAGAGAAGTTGAATTACAAAGGTTACGCTCTCGAGCAGGGTGATGACATATTCAACATAGTGACACAAGAAAGATTCAAATAAATCTTAAACAGGAACAAAGGAACTGACGTTAGAATATAGTTGTATAGAAATCCTCAATAAATCAAAAATGAAAATAGAAAGAAACAATTAATAGCTTATGACAACATACCATGCGGATGACATTTTGGAGTTAGGAAAACGCTACTCTGTTTGAAATAAAGATATATATATAGAAAAACATGTACAAAATGGTAAAAGGATATGTAAGAACGTGTGATCTTTGTCAAAGAAATAAGCAAGTCAGACACACGAAAGAACCATTCGAAAAGACTGACACACCGTGTCAAAATTTCGAAACCATAGTAATTGATACAGTAGGTCCACTGAGACCATAGGTTCACTGAGATACATACTCACAATGTAGTGTGAATTAACGAAATACGTTATAGCATATCCAATAGAAACTAAAGAGGTAACATCTGTGGCTAAGGCACTAGTTGAGAATGATATCTGAAATACGGATTATATATAACATTGAAATCGGACAAAGGGACTGAATTTATAAATCAACTATGAGGGAGATATATGAATTGTTGAAGGTAGAACAAAGATTTTCAACCCCTTATCATCACGAAACACTTGGAACTGTTGAGAGAAATCACAGAGTTTTAAATTAAGATTTTCTATCCTTTGTTGATGATGGCGATTGGAATTCGTGGATACCATACTATGCATTCGCATATAACACTACTCCACACGTTGACAATAATTATTCAGCTTTCAGCAATAATTATTCAGAAATTTTGAAAATTACGTTAATGAGTTAAGAACCAGACTGAAATATTCTTTGGACAATGCAAGGAAAATTATAGAGAAAATAAAAACGAAAATAACGAAAAATTCTTTATTTAATAAAAACAGCATAGAATTAGAAGTAGGGGACTTAGTATTAGTAAGAGTAGGAAACAGGAAAAAGAGTGAACCACCTTACGAGGGACCCTATGAAATAGCGAGTATAAAAGATTTAAATGTAGACATAAAAATCAAAGATAACATAAAAACTGTGCATAAAAATTTACTGAAGAAATATTAAACAAAACCATACAATACATTGTAAACTATAAGAAAATTTTAAGAGCCAAATATACAAAATGTAAACAATACATCTAAATATAGCATAAGAAAAGTTATTTTAAAGAAATATGAATAAGTAAATCAAAATATTTTAAAATTAAATAAACAAAAAAAAAATGTTTATGTCTACAGTACAAGAAAGAACAAGGTAATAAACAAAATTATATTCAAATAAGAAATAAAAAACTAAATTACAGAATATTTATACTAAGTCAGAAAAAATGACTCATGATATTTCGACTGCTTCTGCCAAGTTTCTTTTAGATCATTTAGTTAACGCTAAATTATTGATTTTTTATAGAACACCACTGAGCTGGAAAATAGTGAGCTTTGGTAGAACGGTCCAAAAGATAAAGCGCACTGGAATATAACCGATCTAAGCTATCTTGACACTGACAGTGGTTCCTTCTTTACGCACGCTAATGTTGAATGTGGATAAAATTGTTTCTACTTACGCAATCAGAAGAACAAAATTATAATTAGCCATTGTGGCTCAAAAACCACTTTGCGGTGAATATAAATTATTATAATTTTTTTTTTATAATTCATTTATTTACAATCTGTTTTTACAACAATAAGCACATTTGATTATCTTATTTAGCTTAACATAGTCTGGATCTTTATCAAGTGAAATTATAACTTGAAATTTATAATTTACATACGGAGATAATTTTTTGTATGGTATATCTAAGATATGATACCTTTTAAGCCTATTAACCTCGTTACTTTCATCTAATAAGCAAACTGCTAACGGATTTCTATGATTGCTAAGTCTGTCTAAGCACCTTGTGGTATGTTTATTTATCCCATCTTTAACTTTTGAAATTTGCAAGTCTTTGTGAATATTATCATTAGTTATGAACCAAGGGGTTTTTGTTATTAATATCAGTGTTTTAGATTGGTGTCTCTGAAGAATTTCAACATTTAAGTTACTTGTGGTTTCCCTGGATTCCATAAGTCCAAACTGGTTTCAACATGGTTTTGTATAGCAAAAGTTTATTTTCCAAAGATAATTCTGATTTAGAACCAAGTAGCCAATACATTTTTCTGGTTTTTATATTTAATTGTTCTCTTTTTGTCTGAATATGTTTTTTCCACGTGTAACGACAGGTTTTCCGCACTATGCTGGGGCAAACTCAGCGTGCCCAGGGACCGTTACACTTATTTAATTGATAATCGACGGGAAAAGGAAAACACGCACAACTTTTCATATAACGTTATAAACTGTACTTTATTTAAACACAGGCTCTACACCGGGACTATTATACTATAGTAACGTGCCAGCCGAGGTCAGTGGTCTCGTTTATGTCGGTGTACAACCGTTCGCTCTCTCTGTCGAACAGATGGTGCCGTAACACTCTTTCCGGTTCAAGGGATTATGGTCGTTACACTCTAACAAAGGGTAGAGATCACCTGGTTGAAGATGATAGAACAAGCTTTCAACCGACAGTGATGGTCCCCGTTGTGTAACAGTAGGTCTGGTCTAATCGGAGGTGGAAATCCTCTACAACCGATTGATCCAGCCGTTACTGTGAGCTAACACTGCTCTCAGTCTGATTCTAACAATGGGTATAGATCACCTGGTTGATGATGATAGAACAAGCTTTCAACCGACAGTGATGACCCCAGTTGTTGCCAATAATTCCGGCCTAATCAGAGATGGAGACCCTATACAACCGATTGATCCAGTAGAGGGTATGCGAATTGCAGAACGTAATTGGAGAAGACAATTACAGGAATATGGTAAAGAAGTACAAAAACCGGATATATTGAAACTCGGTCCAAAACCAATCAAAATAATTCAGCGAATAGAAAGAGCTGAACCAAAGTACGAAATTTATCCAGTGCCAAAAATAAGAAATTCAAGAGGAGATGTTATGAATCGAAAAAAGAAAGAATTGACGGTGATTAACTCGGAACTGTCTGTAGTGAAAATTCCAAATGAATGAGTAATACTCGAAATATTTAATCTAAATTACTGACACTAAAGTGAATGACTAATACTTTAAATATTTAATATCAATTACTGACTTAAATATTTAATAACAATTAATTCCAACGAAGGACACACTTTCAGTTCGTTGGATCGCATTTCATATGACAGGTATTTTCACACACCCATAAACACGCTTAGCTTTCAGTTTTAATATAAGTTTAATTATAATTATAGATATAAGTTAACAATTGATTTTAATAAAGCCGACAGTATAGAAATAACCATTGAACTGTTTTATTCAAGTTTTAAATTAAAGTTCGGTCTTAAACGCCGAACCCAATAGTCATACACTATGGACATAGAGATAAAAACTAAGCAACTGGAGTGAATAACAAAGTTAAAGTTGGAAATTAAAGAATTCCGGAAAATCAAAAAATTGTCAGACAAGAAATGGGGTGCACCCAAACAAAAATCAACGAAGTAATTTCGGCAACAACCCAAGTACCAACAGCAGTAAGCGTCCGCCTTGAGATAGTAGCGAAGCGTTAGAATTAACTATTGACAAAACATTCAAAAGTTAAAGTTACATTGGAAAAACGACAAGTTACAACGAGGCAATGGACATAAACGAGATAGCTGCTATAATTAAGCTCATTAATGTTTTTACGGGAAAGAAAAGCGAGCGTAGTAATTTCGTTAGAAATGTAAAACTGGTAAATGAAACTATACCAGCGGCGAAACAAAATGCATTTTTCAGTTTTACGACTTTAATATAAAACTTTAGATGCTAAAGTTGAAAATATGGTGAGACTAAATAACGACATTGAAGAAAACGTACAAACCGATGGGAAATTCGAACAATGCTTTGAATAAAGTTTCAAGATTGACTCAAAAAGGTGAATCGGTTAGAGGATTAGCGAATAGAATTAATTAGAATAGAATTAATTAAATTCGGAACTGAACGAAATCCAAATATCAGAGTTCGGAGAGACAGACAGAGCTTCTATAGTGAGGACAAATAACATAATGGCATTTAATACGTTCAAGAACGGTCTGAGAAATCAACAGATCTTATCAACCATAAATGCCAGTAGGGTTACAAATTTCGTCGACGGATTGAATCGGAAATTAGTTCAGCACAAAGACAGGTGTCGTATGCTACCAATAACTGTGCTGAAATGAAATGAAATAAAAAATAAACTGAATCATTTTGCGAAAGTATGCCGTTCAGATAACCAAGGCCACAACAGTAATAGCAATGATAATAGAAATGTCAGTAGAAACAATAATAATAATTACCGTAATAATGGTAATAACAATCGCAACAGAGGTAATGGTAATTACCATAACAGTGGAAATAATAACAGCAATGGAAATAACAACAGAGAAAATAACAATAGGAGTTTCGATATACATAGAGCAGAGGCTCAGGGAAACTTCCAAACGCCGGAGATTACGCAGAGAGAATCTCCAAGGGGCATGAATTAGAAACTAAACAAATATTTAGAATCTCATCTCATCTCTTTATGCAAGCAGAATTTTTTTTACCGTTATGATGTAGATTCGAATGATGACTGTTGCTTAACAGGGATATCAAGGGAACAAGTTAGATCTATTGGTTCCAGAAAGATAAATAAATAAATAAATCAAAATAAATATAAATGACATGACAATAGAACATAAAGTGCAATTAGTAGAAAATGATTTTCCAATAAACACTGACGGAATCCTAGGTAGAGGTTTCTTATCAAAATTGAAATGTAGTATAGACTATGATAAATATATACTGACATTTATCACAAACAATGAGAACATAACAATTCCGATACATGACGATGTGGTTGACATAAATCATAAAAAAATACCACCAAGAAGCAAAATTATAGTACCTTTTGACATAGATATAAAAGAAGACAAAATTATGATGAATACGGAGATCATTAAAGGTGTGTACTTTGCAAATACAATAATACCAAAAGATGGAAACAAGCACATGAAGCTTCTTATTGTGACAAATGATTCAATAAGTATAAGAAACTTTGGAGTGGAAACAATGCCACTAAAAAATTATGAAATTGTCAAAATTAACAAAAGCACACATAAAGGTTATAACTCGTATTCGGAAAATAGATTTAAAGAATTATTGAAACATTTGGACTTGCATAGTACAGTCAAGGAATGCCAAAATGAGCTAGAAAACATTATAAGAAGGTATCAACATGTATTCCATTTGGAAGGCGAAAAGTTGACTACAAATAATTTCTGCAAACAGAAGATTAACTTACACGATAATAAACCGATGTATATAAAAAATTTTCGTTTACCTCAGCCAAACTGAGGAAATAAATTCCCAAGTACAAAGGTTATTGGATGATGAGATAGTAGAACCATCAATAAGCCCTTATAATGCTCCTTTATTACACTGTACAACAATTTCAAACTTTTTCCAAAATTTCGGGGTTCTGACGATTGATTCTGGTGGAGAAGAACATTTTTGTTGAACATTTCATCCCCGCCCTTCCCCTTTTTTACGTTTTGTTAGAATAAAGCCAAAAAATGCCGTTATGAGGGGGAGTTAGAGGGTTAATATGTTCTACAAAAATATTTGCCATAATATTTTCTACAAAGTTACTTGACATACCCTATACCTCAGATGTAAAGAAAACATAGTTTTATATACCGATATGCTGCAAGAACAGGCCAGAGTTGGGAAACTTTAACCGCTTCTAAAATAAAATTCCGATGTGATCTTTCAAAACGCCGACACACGTATATCTTTTTTTGGTCTCCTCCACCAGCATCAATCGTCGGAACCCCGTGATTTTTGTTCGTGTTGAACTGTGTTATTAGTTCCAAAAAGGGGAACACACTGATTTAAAAAAATGGAGACTAGTAGTAGATTACTGCCTTTTCAACGACGAACGGTCATTACCAGTATACGAGACTACCATTTGGTTTAAAAATATCATCAAATAGTTTTCAACGAATGTTGACAATAGTTTTATCAGGTTTGGATTCTGAAGCATTTCTCTACGTTGATGATATAATTATTTTCGGATGCAGTTTGAAGCATCATAATGCAAACCTAGTAACAGTTCTTGACAGATTGACCAAATATAATTTAAAACTTAATGCGAATAAATGCTGTTTTCTGAAACCTGAAGTTGTGTATCTTGGTCACTTAATAACTTCAGAGGGTATAACCAGATCCTGGCAAATTTAACGCCATACCTAAGTATCCGATACCTAAAAACGACGCCGATGATGTAACAAGATTCGTTGCGTTTTGTAACTACTACAGAAGATTCATTGAAAATTTTGCGAACATAGCAAGTTGTTTAAATGAATTACTGAACAAAATTTGAATGGACAGAAAAACGCCAATCTGCTTTTGAAACATTAAAACAGAAACTGATAAATCCACCAGTCCTACAATGTTCAGATTTCGACAAACCTTTTATTTTGACAACCGATGCATCTGATTTTGCACTCGGAGCGGTTTGGTCACAGGGGGAAATTGGCGTAGATATGCCAATATCGTACGCAAGTCGATCTTTGAATAAGCATGAAAGAAACAAACCAGTAATAGAAAAGGAATTACTACTTATACATCGGGGCATACAATTTTTCAGACCCTATTTGTATGATAGAAAATTTATAGTGGTGACTGACTGACTACACCAGCGGCGAAACAAAATGTATTTTTCAGTTTTATGACTTTAATATAAAACTTTAGATGCTAAAGTTGAAAATATGGTGGGACTAAATAACGGCATTGAAGAAAACGTACAAACCGATGGGAAATTCGAACAATGCTTTGAATAAAGTTTCAAGATTGACTCAAAAAGGTGAATCGGTTAGAGGATTAGCGAATAGAATTAATTAGAATAGAATTAATTAAATTCGGGACTGAACGAAATCCAAATATCAGAGTTCGGAGAGACAGACAGAGCTTCTATAGTGAGGACAAATAACATAATGGCATTTAATACGTTCAGGAACGGTCTGAGAAATCAACAGATCTTATCAACCATAAATGCCAGTAGGGTTACAAATTTCGTTGACGCATTGATTCGGAAATTAGTTCAGCACAAAGACAGGTGTTGTATGCTACCAATAACTGTGCTGGAATGAAATGAAATGAAAAATAAACTGAATCATTTTGCGAAAGTATGCCGTTCAGATAACCAAGGCTACAACAGAAATAGCAACGATAATAGAAATGTCAATAGAAACAATAATAATAATTACCGTAATAATGGTAATAACAATCGCAACAGAGGTAATGGTAATTACCACAACAGTGGAAATAATAACAATGGAAATAACAGCAGAGAAAATAACAGTAGGAGTTTCGATATACATAGGGCAGAGGCTCAGGGAAACTTCCAAACGCCAGAGATTACTCAGAGAGAATCTCCAAGGGGCATGAATTAGAAACTAAACAAATATTTAGAATCTCATCGAATGTCAGAAATTACATTAAACTAAATATATTGGTTACAAATCCTACATTTTCAACGACGAACGGTCATTACCAGTATACGAGACTACCATTTGGTTTAAAAATATCATCAAATAGTTTTCAACGATGTTGACAATAGCTTTATCAGGTTTGGATTCTGAAGCATTTCTCTACGTTGATGATATAATTATTTTCGGATGCAGTTTGAAGCATCATAGTGCAAACCTAGTAACAGTTCTTGACAGATTGACCAAATATAATTGAAAACTTAATGCGAATAAATGCTGTTTTCTGAAACCTGAAGTTGTGTATCTTGGTCACTTAATAACTTCAGAGGGTATAAAACCAGATCCTGGTAAATTTAACGCCATACCTAAGTATCCGATACCTAAAAACGCCGATGATGTAAGAAGATTCGTTGCGTTTTGTAACTAGTACAGAAGATTCATTGAAAATTTTGCGAACATAGGAAGTTGTTTAAATGAATTACTGAACAAAATTTGAATGGACAGAAAAACGCCAATCTGCTTTTGAAACATTAAAACAGAAACTGATAAGTCCACCAGTCCTACAATGTTCAGATTTCGACAAACCTTTTATTTTGATAACCGATGCATCTGATTTTGCACTCGGAGCGGTTTGGTCACAGGGGGAAATTGGCGTAGATATGCCAATATCGTACGCAAGTCGATCTTTGAATAAGCATGAAAGAAACAAACCAGTAATAGAAAAGGAATTACTACTTATACATCGGGGCATACAATTTTTCAGACCCTATTTGTATGATAGAAAATTTATAGTGGTGACTGACCACAGACCACTAGTTGTTGCTTTGTTTTCGCATACAAACCCAAGCTCAAAATTGACAAGAATACGTTTGGAACTGTCAGGTTATGATTTTGATATAGTGTATAAAAAAGGAATGAACAGTACTAATGAAGACGCACTTTCCAGAATTAGTCTGGACTCTGATATACTAAAAACAATAGTAGGACAATAGAGGACAATAGTAGTCTCAATGAATAAGATGTAGCGATAATCCATACTTTTTAGATAATATATTGGAGAAACTACCATCGCGATTAGAGAAGTTGAATTACAAAGGTTACGCTCTCGAGCAGGGTGATGACATATTCAACATAGTGACACAAGAAAGATTCAAAGAAATCTTAAACAGGAACAAAGGAACTGACGTTAGAATATAGTTATATAGAAATCCTCAATACATCAAAAATGAAAATAGAAAGAATCAATTAATAGCTTATGACAACATACCATGCGGAGGACATTTTGGAGTTAGGAAAACGCTACTCCGTTTGAAATAAAGATACATATAGATAAACATGTACAAAATGGTAAAAGGATATGTAAGAACGTGTGATCTTTGTCAAAGAAATATGCAAGTCAGACACACGAAAGTAATTGATACAGTAATTGATACAGTAGGTCCACTGAGACCATAGGTCCACTGAGACCATAGGTTCACTGAGATACATACTCACAATGTAGTGTGAATTAACGAAATACGTTATAGCATATCCAATAGAAACTAAAGAGGCAACATCTGTGGCTAAGGCACTAGTTGAGAATGTTATCTGAAATACGGATTATATATAACATTGAAATCGGACAAAGGGACTGAATTTATAAATCAACTATGAGGGAGATATATGAATTGTTGAAGGTAGAACAAAGATTTTCAACCCCTTATCATCACGAAACACTTGGAACTGTTGAGAGAAATCACAGAGTTTTAAATTAAGATTTTCTATCCTTTGTTGATGATGGCGATTGGAATTCGTGGATACCATACTATGCATTCGCATATAACACTACTCCACACGTTGACAATAATTATTCAGCTTTCAGCAATAATTATTCAGAAATTTTGAAAATTACGTTAATGAGTTAAGAACCAGACTGAAATATTCTTTGGACAATGCAAGGAAAATTATAGAGAAAATAAAAACGAAAATAACGAAAAATTCTTTATTTAATAAAAACAGCATAGAATTAGAAGTAGGGGACTTAGTATTAGTAAGAGTAGGAAACAGGAAAAAGAGTGAACCACCTTACGAGGGACCCTATGAAATAGCGAGTATAAAAGATTTAAATGTAGACATAAAAATCAAAGATAACATAAAAACTGTGCATAAAAATTTACTGAAGAAATATTAAACAAAACCATACAATACATTGTAAACTATAAGAAAATTTTAAGAGCCAAATATACAAAATGTAAACAATACATCTAAATATAGCATAAGAATAGTTATTTTAAAGAAATATGAATAAGTAAATAAAAATATTTTAAAATTAAATAAACAAAAAAAAATGTTTATGTCTACAGTACAAGAAAGAACAAGGTAATAAACAAAATTGTATTCAAATAAGAAATAAAAAACTAAATTACAGAATATTTATACTAAGTCAGAAAAAATGACTCATGATATTTCGACTGCTTCTGCCAAGTTTCTTTTAGATCATTTAGTTAACGCTAAATTATTGATTTTTTATAGAACACCACTGAGCTGGAAAATAGTGAGCTTTGGTAGAACGGTCCAAAAGATAAAGCGCACTGGAATATAACCGATCTAAGCTATCTTGACACTGACAGTGGTTCCTTCTTTACGCACGCTAATGTTGAATGTGGATAAAATTGTTTCTACTTACGCAATCAGAAGAACAAAATTATAATTAGCCATTGTGGCTCAAAAACCACTTTGCGGTGAATATAAATTATTAAAATTTTTCTTTTATAATTCATTTATTTACAATCTGTTTTTACAACAATAAGCACATTTGATTATCTTATTTAGCTTAACATAGTCTGGATCTTTATCAAGTGAAATTATAACTTGAAATTTATAATTTACATACGGAGATAATTTTTTGTATGGTATATCTAAGATATGATACCTTTTAAGCCTATTAACCTCTTTCATCTAATAAGCAAACTGCTAACGGATTTCTATGATTGCTAAGTCTGTCTAAGCACCTTGTGGTATGTTTATTTATCTCATCTTTAACTTTTGAAATTTGCAAGTCTTTGTGAATATTATCATTAGTTACCAACCAAGGGGTTTTTGTTATTAATCTCAACATTTAAGTTACTTGTGGTTTCCCATAGCTGGATTCCATAAGTCCAAACTGGTTTCAACATGGGTTTGTATAGCAAAAGTTTATTTTCCAAAGATAATTCTGATTTAGAACCAAGTAGAAAATACATTTTTCTGGTTTTAATATTTAATTGTTCTCTTTTTGTCTGAATATGTTTTTTCCACGTGTAACGACAGGTTTTCCGCACTATGCTGGGGCAAACTCAGCGTGCCCAGGGTCCGTTACACTTATTTAATTGATTATCGACGGGAAAAAGAAAACACGCACAACTTTTCATATAACGTTATAAACTGTACTTTATTGAAACACAGGCTCTACACCGGGACTATTATACTATAGTAACGTGCCAGCCGAGGTCAGTGGTCTCGTTTATGTCGGTGTACAACCGTTCGCTCTCTCTGTCGAACAGATGGTGCCGTAACACTCTTTCCGGTTCAAGGGATTATGGTCGTTACACTCTAACAAAGGGTAGAGATCACCTGGTTGAAGATGATAGAACAAGCTTTCAACCGACAGTGATGGTCCCCGTTGTGTAACAGTAGGTCTGGTCTAATCGGAGGTGGAAATCCTCTACAACCGATTGATCCAGCCGTTACTGTGAGCTAACACTGCTCTCAGTCTGATTCTAACAATGGGTATAGATCACCTGGTTGATGATGATAGAACAAGCTTTCAACCGACAGTGATGACCCCAGTTGTTGCCAATAATTCCGGCCTAATCAGAGATGGAGACCCTATACAACCGATTGATCCAGTAGAGGGTATGCGAATTGCAGAACGTAATTGGAGAAGACAATTACAGGAATATGGTAAATAAGTACAAAAACCGGATATATTGAAACTCGGTCCAAAACCAATCAAAATAATTCAGCGAATAGAAAGAGCTGAACCAAAGTACGAAATTTATCCAGTGCCAAAAATAAGAAATTTAAGAGGAGATGTTATGAATCGAAAAAAGAAAGAATTGACGGTGATTAACTCGGAACTGTCTGTAGTGAAAATTCCAAATGAATGAGTAATACTCGAAGTATTTAATCTAAATTACTGACACTAAAGTGAATGACTAATACTTTAAATATTTAATATCAATTACTGACTTAAATATTTAATAACAATTAATTCCAACGAAGGACACACTTTCAGTTCGTTGGATCGCATTTCATATGACAGGTATTTTCACACACCCATAAACACGCTTAGCTTTCAGTTTTAATATAAGTTTAATTATAATTATAGATATAAGTTAACAATTGATTTTAATAAAGCCGACAGTATAGAAATAACCATTGAACTGTTTTATTCAAGTTTTAAATTAAAGTTCGGTCTTAAACGCCGAACCCAATAGTCATACACTATGGACATAGAGATAAAAACTAAGCAACTGGAGTGAATAACAAAGTTAAAGTTGGAAATTAAAGAATTCCGGAAAATCAAAAAATTGTCAGACAAGAAATGGGGTGCACCCAAACAAAAATCAACGAAGTAATTTCGGCAACAACCCAAGTACCAACAGCAGTAAGCGTCCGCCTTGAGATAGTAGCGAAGCGTTAGAATTAACTATTGACAAAGCATTCAAAAGTTAAAGTTACATTGGAAAAACGACAAGTTACAACGAGGCAATGGACATAAACGAGATAGCTGCTATAATTACGCTCATTAATGTTTTTACGGGAAAGAAAAGCGAGCGTAGTAATTTCGTTAGAAATGTAAAACTGGTAAATGAAACTATACCAGCGGCGAAACAAAATTTTTATATTACGACTTTAATATAAAACTTTAGATGCTAAAGTTGAAAATATGGTGAGACTAAATAACGACATTGAAGAAAACGTACAAACCGATGGGAAATTCGAACAATGCTTTGAATAAAGTTTCAAGATTGACTCAAAAAGGTGAATCGGTTAGAGGATTAGCGAATAGAATTAATTAGAATAGAATTAATTAAATTCGGAACTGAACAAAATCCAAATATCAGAGTTCGGAGAGACAGACAGAGCTTCTATAGTGAGGACAAATAACATAATGGCATTTAATACGTTCAAGAACGGTCTGAGAAATCAACAGATCTTATCAACCATAAATGCCAGTAGGGTTACAAATTTCGTCGACGGATTGAATCGGAAATTAGTTCAGCACAAAGACAGGTGTCGTATGCTACCAATAACTGTGCTCAAATGAAATGAAATGAAAAATAAACTGAATCATTTTGCGAAAGTATGCCGTTCAGATAACCAAGGCCACAACAGTAATAGCAATGATAATAGAAATGTCAATAGAAACAATAATAATAATTACCGTAATAATGGTAATAACAATCGCAACAGAGGTAATGGTAAATACCATAACAGTGGAAATAATAACAGCAATGGAAATAACAACAGAGAAAATAACAATAGGAGTTTCGATATACATAGAGCAGAGGCTCAGGGAAACTTCCAAACGCCGGAGATTACGCAGAGAGAATCTCCAAGGGGCATGAATTAGAAACTAAACAAATATTTAGAATCTCATCTCATCTCTTTATGCAAGCAGAATTTTTTTTACCGTTATGATGTAGATTCGAATGATGACTGTTGCTTAACAGGGATATCAAGGGAACAAGTTAGATCTATTGGTTCCAGAAAGATAAATAAATAAATAAATCAAAATAAATATAAATGACATGACAATAGAACATAAAGTGTAATTAGTAGAAAATGATTTTCCAATAAACACTGACGGAATCCTAGGTAGAGATTTCTTATCAAAATTGAAATGTAGTATAGACTATGATAAATATATACTGACATTTATCACAAACAATGAGAACATAACAATTACGATACATGACGATGTGGTTGACATAAATCATAAAAAAATACCACCAAGAAGCAAAATTATAGTACCTTTTGACATAGATATAAAAGAAGACAAAATTATGATGAATACGGAGATCATTAAAGGTGTGTACTTTGCAAATACAATAATACCAAAAGATGGAAACAAGCACATGAAGCTTCTTATTGTGACAAATGATTCAATAAGTATAAGAAACTTTGGAGTGGAAACAATGCCACTAAAAAATTATGAAATTGTCAAAATTAACAAAAGCACACATAAAGGTTATAACTCGTATTCGGAAAATAGATTTAAAGAATTATTGAAACATTTGGACTTGCATAGTACAGTCAAGGAATGGCAAAATGAGCTAGAAAACATTATAAGAAGGTATCAACATGTATTCCATTTGGAAGGCGAAAAGTTGACTACAAATAATTTCTGCAAACAGAAGATTAACTTACACGATAATAAACCGATGTATATAAAAAATTTTCGTTTACCTCAGCCAAACTGAGTAAATAAATTCCCAAGTACAAAGGTTATTGGATGATGAGATAGTAGAACCATCAATAAGCCCTTATAATGCTCCTTTATTACACTGTACAACAATTTCAAACTATTTCCAAAATTTCGGGGTTCTGACGATTGATTCTGGTGGAGAAGAACATTTTTGTTGAACATTTCATCCCCGCCCTTCCCCTTTTTTACGTTTTGTTAGAATAAAGCCAAAAAATGCCGTTATGAGGGGAGTTAGAGGGTTAATATGTTCTACAAAAATATTTGCCATAATATTTTCTACAAAGTTACTTGAAATACCCTATACCTCAGATGTAAAGAAAACATAGTTTTATATACCGATATGCTGCAAGAACAGGCCAGAGTTGGGAAACTTTAACCGCTTCTAAAATAAAATTCCGATGTGATCTTTCAAAACGCCGACACACGTATATCTTTTTTTGGTCTCCTCCACCAGCATCAATCGTCGGAACCCCGTGATTTTTGTTCGTGTTGAACTGTGTTATTAGTTCCAAAAAGGGGAACACACTGATTTAAAAAAATGGAGACTAGTAGTAGATTACTGCCTTTTCAACGACGAACGGTCATTACCAGTATACGAGACTACCATTTGGTTTAAAAATATCATCAAATAGTTTTCAACGAATGTTGACAATAGTTTTATCAGGTTTGGATTCTGAAGCATTTCTCTACGTTGATGATATAATTATTTTCGGATGCAGTTTGAAGCATCATAATGCAAACCTAGTAACAGTTCTTGACAGATTGACCAAATATAATTTAAAACTTAATGCGAATAAATGCTGTTTTCTGAAACCTGAAGTTGTGTATCTTGGTCACTTAATAACTTCAGAGGGTATAACCAGATCCTGGCAAATTTAACGCCATACCTAAGTATCCGATACCTAAAAACGACGCCGATTATGTAACAAGATTCGTTGCGTTTTGTAACTACTACAGAAGATTCATTGAAAATTTTGCGAACATAGCAAGTTGTTTAAATGAATTACTGAACAAAATTTTAATGGACAGAAAAACGCCAATCTGCTTTTGAAACATTAAAACAGAAACTGATAAATCCACCAGTCCTACAATGTTCAGATTTCGACAAACCTTTTATTTTGACAACCGATGCATCTGATTTTGCACTCGGAGCGGTTTGGTCACAGGGGGAAATTGGCGTAGATATGCCAATATCGTACGCAAGTCGATCTTTGAATAAGCATGAAAGAAACAAACCAGTAATAGAAAAGGAATTACTACTTATACATCGGGGCATACAATTTTTCAGACCCTATTTGTATGATAGAAAATTTATAGTGGTGACTGACTGACTACACGAGCGGCGAAACAAAATGCATTTTTCAGTTTTATGACTTTAATATAAAACTTTAGATGCTAAAGTTGAAAATATGGTGAGACTAAATAACGGCATTGAAGAAAACGTACAAACCGATGGGAAATTCGAACAATGCTTTGAATAAAGTTTCAAGATTGACTCAAAAAGGTGAATCGGTTAGAGGATTAGCGAATAGAATTAATTAGAATAGAATTAATTAAATTCGGGACTGAACGAAATCCAAATATCAGAGTTCGGAGAGACAGACAGAGCTTCTATAGTGAGGACAAATAACATAATGGCATTTAATACGTTCAAGAACGGTCTGAGAAATCAACAGATCTTATCAACCATAAATGCCAGTATGGTTACAAATTTCGTTGACGCATTGATTCGGAAATTAGTTCAGCACAAAGACAGGTGTTGTATGCTACCAATAACTGTGCTGGAATGAAATGAAATGAAAAATAAACTGAATCATTTTGCGAAAGTATGCCGTTCAGATAACCAAGGCTACAACAGAAATAGCAACGATAATAGAAATGTCAATAGAAACAATAATAATAATTACCGTAATAATGGTAATAACAATCGCAACAGAGGTAATGGTAATTACCACAACAGTGGAAATAATAACAATGGAAATAACAGCAGAGAAAATAACAGTAGGAGTTTCGATATACATAGAGCATAGGCTCAGGGAAACTTCCAAACGCCGGAGATTACTCAGAGAGAATCTCCAAGGGGCATGAATTAGAAACTAAACAAATATTTAGAATCTCATCGAATCTCAGAAATTACATTAAACTAAATATATTGGTTACAAATCCTACATTTTCAAGGACGAACGGCCATTACCAGTATACGAGACTACCATTTGGTTTAAAAATATCATCAAATAGTTTTCAACGAATGTTGACAATAGCTTTATCAGGTTTGGATTCTGAAGCATTTCTCTACTTTGATGATATAATTATTTTCGGATGCAGTTTGAAGCATCATAGTGCAAACCTAGTAACAGTTCTTGACAGATTGACCAAATATAATTGAAAACTTAATGCGAATAAATGCTGTTTTCTTAAACCTGAAGTTGTGTATCTTGGTCACTTAATAACCAGAGGGTATAAAACCAGATCCTGGTAAATTTAACGCCATACCTAAGTATCCGATACCTAAAAACGCCGATGATGTAAGAAGATTCGTTGCGTTTTGTAACTACTACAGAAGATTCATTGAAAATTTTGCGAACATAGCAAGTTGTTTAAATGAATTACTGAACAAAATTTGAATGGACAGAAAAACGCCAATCTGCTTTTGAAACATTAAAACAGAAACTGATAAGTCCACCAGTCCTATAATGTTCAGATTTCGACAAACCTTTTATTTTGATAACCGATGCATCTGATTTTGCACTCGGAGCGATTTGGTCACAGGGGGAAATTGGCGTAGATATGCCAATATCGTACGCAAGTCGATCTTTGAATAAGCATGAAAGAAACAAACCAGTAATAGAAAAGGAATTACTACTTATACATCGGGGCATAAAATTTTTCAGACCCTATTTGTATGATAGAAAATTTATAGTGGTGACTGACCATAGACCACTAGTTGTTGCTTTGTTTTCGCATACAAACCCAAGCTCAAAATTGACAAGAATACGTTTGGAATTGTCAGGTTATGATTTTGATATAGTGTATAAAAAAGGAATGAACAGTACTAATGAAGACGCACTTTCCAGAATTAGTCTGGACTCTGATATACTAAAAACAATAGTAGGACAATAGAGGACAATAGTAGTCTCAATGAATAAGATGTAGCGATAATCCATACTTTTTAGATAATATATTGGAGAAACTACCATCGCGATTAGAGAAGTTGAATTACAAAGGTTACGCTCTCGAGCAGGGTGATGACATATTCAACATAGTGACACAAGAAAGATTCAAAGAAATCTTAAACAGGAACAAAGGAACTGACGTTAGAATATAGTTATATAGAAATCCTCAATACATCAAAAATGAAAATAGAAAGAATCAATTAATAGCTTATGACAACATACCATGCGGAGGACATTTTGGAGTTAGGAAAACGCTACTCCGTTTGAAATAAAGATACATATAGAAAAACATGTACAAAATGGTAAAAGGATATGTAAGAACGTGTGATCTTTGTCAAAGAAATATGCAAGTCAGACACACGAAAGTAATTGATACAGTAATTGATACAGTAGGTCCACTGAGACCATAGGTTCACTGAGATACATACTCACAATGTAGTGTGAATTAACGAAATACGTTATAGCATATCCAATAGAAACTAAAGAGGCAACATCTGTGGCTAAGGCACTAGTTGAGAATGTTATCTGAAATACGGATTATATATAACATTGAAATCGGACAAAGGGACTGAATTTATAAATCAACTATGAGGGAGATATATGAATTGTTGAAGGTAGAACAAAGATTTTCAACCCCTTATCATCACGAAACACTTGGAACTGTTGAGAGAAATCACAGAGTTTTAAATTAAGATTTTCTATCCTTTGTTGATGATGGCGATTGGAATTCGTGGATACCATACTATGCATTCGCATATAACACTACTCCACACGTTGACAATAATTATTCAGCTTTCAGCAATAATTATTCAGAAATTTTGAAAATTACGTTAATGAGTTAAGAACCAGACTGAAATATTCTTTGGACAATGCAAGGAAAATTATAGAGAAAATAAAAACGAAAATAACGAAAAATTCTTTATTTAATAAAAACAGCATAGAATTAGAAGTAGGGGACTTAGTATTAGTAAGAGTAGGAAACAGGAAAAAGAGTGAACCACCTTACGAGGGACCCTATGAAATAGCGAGTATAAAAGATTTAAATGTAGACATAAAAATCAAAGATAACATAAAAACTGTGCATAAAAATTTACTGAAGAAATATTAAACAAAACCATACAATACATTGTAAACTATAAGAAAATTTTAAGAGCCAAATATACAAAATGTAAACAATACATCTAAATATAGCATAAGAAAAGTTATTTTAAAGAAATTTGAATAAGTAAATAAAAATATTTTAAAATTAAATAAACAAAAAAAAATGTTTATGTCTACAGTACAAGAAAGAACAAGGTAATAAACAAAATTGTATTCAAATAAGAAATAAAAAACTAAATTACAGAATATTTATACTAAGTCAGAAAAAATGACTCATGATATTTCGACTGCTTCTGCCAAGTTTCTTTTAGATCATTTAGTTAACGCTAAATTATTGATTTTTTATAGAACACCACTGAGCTGGAAAATAGTGAGCTTTGGTAGAACGGTCCAAAAGATAAAGCGCACTGGAATATAACCGATCTAAGCTATCTTGACACTGACAGTGGTTCCTTCTTTACGCACGCTAATGTTGAATGTGGATAAAATTGTTTCTACTTACGCAATCAGAAGAACAAAATTATAATTAGCCATTGTGGCTCAAAAACCACTTTGCGGTGAATATAAATTATTATAATTTTTTTTTTATAATTCATTTATTTACAATCTGTTTTTACAACAATAAGCACATTTGATTATCTTATTTAGCTTAACATAGTCTGGATCTTTATCAAGTGAAATTATAACTTGAAATTTATAATTTACATACGGAGATAATTTTTTGTATGGTATATCTAAGATATGATACCTTTTAAGCCTATTAACCTCTTTCATCTAATAAGCAAACTGCTAACGGATTTCTATGATTGCTAAGTCTGTCTAAGCACCTTGTGGTATGTTTATTTATCTCATCTTTAACTTTTGAAATTTGCAAGTCTTTGTGAATATTATCATTAGTTACCAACCAAGGGGTTTTTGTTATTAATCTCAACATTTAAGTTACTTGTGGTTTCCCATAGCTGGATTCCATAAGTCCAAACTGGTTTCAACATGGGTTTGTATAGCAAAAGTTTATTTTCCAAAGATAATTCTGATTTAGAACCAAGTAGAAAATACATTTTTCTGGTTTTAATATTTAATTGTTCTCTTTTTGTCTGAATATGTTTTTTCCACTTGTAACGACAGGTTTTCCGCACTATGCTGGGGCAAACTCAGCGTGCCCAGGGTCCGTTACACTTATTTAATTGATTATCGACGGGAAAAAGAAAACACGCACAACTTTTCATAAACCGTTATAAACTGTACTTTATTTAAACACAGGCTCTACACCGGGACTATTATACTATAGTAACGTGCCAGCCGAGGTCAGTGGTCTCGTTTATGTCGGTGTACAACCGTTCGCTCTCTCTGTCGAACAGATGGTGCCGTAACACTCTTTCCGGTTCAAGGGATTATGGTCGTTACACTCTAACAAAGGGTAGAGATCACCTGGTTGAAGATGATAGAACAAGCTTTCAACCGACAGTGATGGTCCCCGTTGTGTAACAGTAGGTCTGGTCTAATCGAAGGTGGAAATCCTCTACAACCGATTGATCCAGCCGTTACTGTGAGCTAACACTGCTCTCAGTCTGATTCTAACAATGGGTATAGATCACCTGGTTGATGATGATAGAACAAGCTTTCAACCGACAGTGATGACCCCAGTTGTTGCCAATAATTCCGGCCTAATCGGAGATGGAGACCCTATACAACCGATTGATCCAGTATAGGGTATGCGAATTGCAGAACGTAATTGGAGAAGACAATTACAGGAATATGGTAAAGAAGTACAAAAACCGGATATATTGAAACTCGGTCCAAAACCAATCAAAATAATTCAGCGAATAGAAAGAGCTGAACCAAAGTACGAAATTTATCCAGTGCCAAAAATAAGAAATTCAAGAGGAGATGCTATGAATCGAAAAAAGAAAGAATTGACGGTGATTAACTCGGAACTGTCTGTAGTGAAAATTCCAAATGAATGAGTAATACTCGAAATATTTAATCTAAATTACTGACACTAAAGTGAATGACTAATATTTTAAAAATTTAATATCAATTACTGACTTAAATATTTAATAACAATTAATTCCAACGAAGGACACACTTTCAGTTCGTTGGATCGCATTTCATATGACAGGTATTTTCACACACCCATAAACACGCTTAGCTTTCAGTTTTAATATAAGTTTAATTATAATTATAGATATAAGTTAACAATTGATTTTAATAAAGCCGACAGTATAGAAATAACCATTGAACTGTTTTATTCAAGTTTTAAATTAAAGTTCGGTCTTAAACGCCGAACCCAATAGTCATACACTATGGACATAGAGATAAAAACTAAGCAACTGGAGTGAATAACAAAGTTAAAGTTGGAAATTAAAGAATTCCGGAAAATCAAAAAATTGTCAGACAAGAAATGGGGTGCACCCAAACAAAAATCAACGAAGTAATTTCGGCAACAACCCAAGTACCAACAGCAGTAAGCGTCCGCCTTGAGATAGTAGCGAAGCGTTAGAATTAACTATTGACAAAACATTCAAAAGTTAAAGTTACATTGGAAAAACGACAAGTTACAACGAGGCAATGGACATAAACGAGATAGCTGCTATAATTAAGCTCATTAATGTTTTTACGGGAAAGAAAAGCGAGCGTAGTAATTTCGTTAGAAATGTAAAACTGGTAAATGAAACTATACCAGCGGCGAAACAAAATTTTTATATTACGACTTTAATATAAAACTTTAGATGCTAAAGTTGAAAATATGGTGAGACTAAATAACGACATTGAAGAAAACGTACAAACCGATGGGAAATTCGAACAATGCTTTGAATAAAGTTTCAAGATTGACTCAAAAAGGTGAATCGGTTAGAGGATTAGCGAATAGAATTAATTAGAATAGAATTAATTAAATTCGGAACTGAACAAAATCCAAATATCAGAGTTCGGAGAGACAGACAGAGCTTCTATAGTGAGGACAAATAACATAATGGCATTTAATACGTTCAAGAACGGTCTGAGAAATCAACAGATCTTATCAACCATAAATGCCAGTAGGGTTACAAATTTCGTCGACGGATTGAATCGGAAATTAGTTCAGCACAAAGACAGGTGTCGTATGCTACCAATAACTGTGCTCAAATGAAATGAAATGAAAAATAAACTGAATCATTTTGCGAAAGTATGCCGTTCAGATAACCAAGGCCACAACAGTAATAGCAATAATAGAAATGACAATAGAAACAATAATAATAATTACCGTAATAATGGTAATAACAATCGCAACAGAGGTAATGGTAATTACCATAACAGTGGAAATAATAACAGCAATGGAAATAACAACAGAGAAAATAACAATAGGAGTTTCGATATACATAGAGCAGAGGCTCAGGGAAACTTCCAAACGCCGGAGATTACGCAGAGAGAATCTCCAAGGGGCATGAATTAGAAACTAAACAAATATTTAGAATCTCATCTCATCTCTTTATGCAAGCAGAATTTTTTTTACCGTTATGATGTAGATTCGAATGATGACTGTTGCTTAACAGGGATATCAAGGGAACAAGTTAGATCTATTGGTTCCAGAAAGATAAATAAATAAATAAATCAAAATAAATATAAATGACATGACAATAGAACATAAAGTGCAATTAGTAGAAAATGATTTTCCAATAAACACTGACGGAATCCTGGTAGAGATTTCTTATCAAAATTGAAATGTAGTATAGACTATGATAAATATATACTGACATTTATCACAAACAATGAGAACACAACAATTCCGATACATGACGATGTGATTGACATAAATCATATAAAAATACCACCAAGAAGCAAAATTATAGTACCTTTTGACATAGATATAAAAGAAGACAAAATTATGATGAATACGGAGATCATTAAAGGTGTGTACTTTGCAAATACAATAATACCAAAAGATGGAAACAAGCACATGAAGCTTCTTATTGTGACAAATGATTCAATAAGTATAAGAAACTTTGGAGTGGAAACAATGCCACTAAAAAATTATGAAATTGTCAAAATTAACAAAAGCACACATAAAGGTTATAACTCGTATTCGGAAAATAGATTTAAAGAATTATTGAAACATTTGGACTTGCATAGTACAGTCAAGGAATGCCAAAATGAGCTAGAAAAATTATAAGAAGGTATCAACATGTATTCCATTTGGAAGGCGAAAAGTTGACTACAAATAATTTCTGCAAACAGAAGATTAACTTACACGATAATAAACCGATGTATATAAAAAATTTTCGTTTACCTCAGCCAAACTGAGGAAATAAATTCCCAAGTACAAAGATTATTGGATGATGAGATAGTAGAACCATCAATAAGCCCTTATAATGCTCCTTTATTACACTGTACAACAATTTCAAACTTTTTCCAAAATTTCGGGGTTCTGACGATTGATTCTGGTGGAGAAGAACATTTTTGTTGAACATTTCATCCCCGCCCTTCCCCTTTTTTACGTTTTGTTAGAATAAAGCCAAAAAATGCCGTTATGAGGGGGAGTTAGAGGGTTAATATGTTCTACAAAAATATTTGCCATAATATTTTCTACAAAGTTACTTGACATACCCTATACCTCAGATGTAAAGAAAACATAGTTGTATATACCGATATGCTGCAAGAACAGGCCAGAGTTGGGAAACTTTAACCGCTTCTAAAATAAAATTCCGATGTGATCTTTAAAACGCCGACACACGTATATCTTTTTTTGGTCTCCTCCACCAGCATCAATCGTCGGAACCCCGTGATTTTTGTTCGTGTTGAACTGTGTTATTAGTTCCAAAAAGGGGAACACACTGATTTAAAAAAATGGAGACTAGTAGTAGATTACTGCCTTTTCAACGACGAACGGTCATTACCAGTATACGAGACTACCATTTGGTTTAAAAATATCATCAAATAGTTTTCAACGAATGTTGACAATAGTTTTATCAGGTTTGGATTCTGAAGCATTTCTCTACGTTGATGATATAATTATTTTCGGATGCAGTTTGAAGCATCATAATGCAAACCTAGTAACAGTTCTTGACAGATTGACCAAATATAATTTAAAACTTAATGCGAATAAATGCTGTTTTCTGAAACCTGAAGTTGTGTATCTTGGTCACTTAATAACTTCAGAGGGTATAACCAGATCCTGGCAAATTTAACGCCATACCTAAGTATCCGATACCTAAAAACGACGCCGATGATGTAACAAGATTCGTTGCGTTTTGTAACTACTACAGAAGATTCATTGAAAATTTTGCGAACATAGCAAGTTGTTTAAATGAATTACTGAACAAAATTTTAATGGACAGAAAAACGCCAATCTGCTTTTGAAACATTAAAACAGAAACTGATAAATCCACCAGTCCTACAATGTTCAGATTTCGACAAACCTTTTATTTTGACAACCGATGCATCTGATTTTGCACTCGGAGCGGTTTGGTCACAGGGGGAAATTGGCGTAGATATGCCAATATCGTACGCAAGTCGATCTTTGAATAAGCATGAAAGAAACAAACCAGTAATAGAAAAGGAATTACTACTTATACATCGGGGCATACAATTTTTCAGACCCTATTTGTATGATAGGAAATTTATAGTGGTGACTGACTGACTACACCAGCGGCGAAACAAAATGTATTTTTCAGTTTTATGACTTTAATATAAAACTTTAGATGCTAAAGTTGAAAATATGGTGGGACTAAATAACGGCATTGAAGAAAACGTACAAACCGATGGGAAATTCGAACAATGCTTTGAATAAAGTTTCAAGATTGACTCAAAAAGGTGAATCGGTTAGAGGATTAGCGAATAGAATTAATTAGAATAGAATTAATTAAATTCGGGACTGAACGAAATCCAAATATCAGAGTTCGGAGAGACAGACAGAGCTTCTATAGTGAGGACAAATAACATAATGGCATTTAATACGTTCAAGAACGGTCTGAGAAATCAACAGATCTTATCAACCATAAATGCCAGTATGGTTACAAATTTCGTTGACGCATTGATTCGGAAATTAGTTCAGCACAAAGACAGGTGTTGTATGCTACCAATAACTGTGCTGGAATGAAATGAAATGAAAAATAAACTGAATCATTTTGCGAAAGTATGCCGTTCAGATAACCAAGGCTACAACAGAAATAGCAACGATAATAGAAATGTCAATAGAAACAATAATAATAATTACCGTAATAATGGTAATAACAATCGCAACAGAGGTAATGGTAATTACCACAACAGTGGAAATAATAACAACAATGGAAATAACAGCAGAGAAAATAACAGTAGGGGTTTCAATATACATAGAGCAGAGGCTCAGGGAAACTTCCAAACGCCGGAGATTACTCAGAGAGAATCTCCAAGGGGCATGAATTAGAAACTAAACAAATATTTAGAATCTCATCGAATCTCAGAAATTACATTAAACTAAATATATTGGTTACATATCCTACATTTTCAACGACGAACGGTCATTACCAGTATACGAGACTACCATTTGGTTTAAAAATATCATCAAATAGTTTTCAACGAATGTTGACAATAGCTTTATCAGGTTTGGATTCTGAAGCATTTCTCTACGTTGATGATATAATTATTTTCGGATGCAGTTTGAAGCATCATAGTGCAAACCTAGTAACAGTTCTTGACAGATTGACCAAATATAATTGAAAACTTAATGCGAATAAATGCTGTTTTCTGAAACCTGAAGTTGTGTATCTTGGTCACTTAATAACTTCAGAGGGTATAAAACCAGATCCTGGTAAATTTAACGCCATACCTAAGTATCCGATACCTAAAAACGCCGATGATGTAAGAAGATTCGTTGCGTTTTGTAACTACTACAGAAGATTCATAGAAAATTTTGCGAACATAGCAAGTTGTTTAAATGAATTACTGAACAAAATTTGAATGGACAGAAAAACGCCAATCTGCTTTTGAAACATTAAAACAGAAACTGATAAGTCCACCAGTCCTACAATGTTCAGATTTCGACAAACCTTTTATTTTGATAACCGATGCATCTGATTTTGCACTCGGAGCGGTTTGGTCACAGGGGGAAATTGGCGTAGATATGCCAATATCGTACGCAAGTCGATCTTTGAATAAGCATGAAAGAAACAAACCAGTAATAGAAAAGGAATTACTACTTATACATCGGGGCATACAATTTTTCAGACCCTATTTGTATGATAGAAAATTTATAGTGGTGACTGACCACATACCACTAGTTGTTGCTTTGTTTTCGCATACAAACCCAAGCTCAAAATTGACAAGAATACGTTTGGAATTGTCAGGTTATGATTTTGATATAGTGTATAAAAAAGGAATGAACAGTACTAATGAGGACGCACTTTCCAGAATTAGTCTGGACTCTGATATACTAAAAACAATAGTAGGACAATAGAGGACAATAGTAGTCTCAATGAATAAGATGTAGCGATAATCCATACTTTTTAGATAATATATTGGAGAAACTACCATCGCAATTAGAGAAGTTGAACTACAAAGGTTACGCTCTCGAGCAGGGTGATGACATATTCAACATAGTGACACAAGAAAGATTCAAAGAAATCTTAAACAGGAACAAAGGAACTGACGTTAGAATATAGTTATATAGAAATCCTCAATACATCAAAAATGAAAATAGAAAGAATCAATTAATAGCTTATGACAACATACCATGCGGAGGACATTTTGGAGTTAGGAAAACGCTACTCCGTTTGAAATAAAGATACATAAGAACGTGTGATCTTTGTCAAAGAAATATGCAAGTCAGACACACGAAAGTAATTGATACAGTAATTGATACAGTAGGTCCACTGAGACCATAGGTTCACTGAGATACATACTCACAATGTAGTGTGAATTAACGAAATACGTTATAGCATATCCAATAGAAACTAAAGAGGCAACATCTGTGGCTAAGGCACTAGTTGAGAATGTTATCTGAAATACGGATTATATATAACATTGAAATCGGACAAAGGGACTGAATTTATAAATCAACTATGAGGGAGATATATGAATTGTTGAAGGTAGAACAAAGATTTTCAAGATTATCATCACGAAACACTTGGAACTGTTGAGAGAAATCACAGAGTTTTAAATTAAGATTTTCTATCCTTTGTTGATGATGGCGATTGGAATTCGTGGATACCATACTATGCATTCGCATATAACACTACTTCACACGTTGACAATAATTATTCAGCTTTCAGCAATAATTATTCAGCAATCTTGAAAATTACGTTAATGAGTTAAGAACCAGACTGAAATATTCTTTGGACAATGCAAGGAAAATTATGGAGAAAATAAAAACGAAAAGAACGAAAAATTCTTTATTTAATAAAAACAGCATAGAGTTAGAAGTAGGGGACTTAGTATTAGTAAGAGTAGGAAACAGGAAAAAGAGTGAACCACCTTACGAGGGACCCTATGAAATAGCGAGTATAAAAGATTTAAATGTAGACATAAAAATCAAAGGTAACATAAAAACTGTGCATAAAAATTTACTGAAGAAATATTACACAAAACCATACAATACATTGTAAACTATAAGATCGTAGAATAAGAAAATTTTAAGAGCCAAATATACAAAATGTAAACAATACATCTAAATATAGCATAAGAAAAGTTATTTTAAAGAAATATGAATAAGTAAATAAAAATCTTTTAAAATGAAAATATTTTAAAATGAAATAAACAAAAAAAAAAATGTTTATGTCTACAGTACAAGAAAGAACAATGTAATAAAGAAAATTGTATTCAAATAAGAAATAAAAAACTAAATTACAGAATATTTATACTAAGTCAGAAAAAATGACTCATGATATTTCGACTGCTTCTGCCAAGTTTCTTTTAGATCATTTAGTTAACGCTAAATTATTGATTTTTTATAGAACACCACTGAGCTGGAAAATAGTGAGCTTTGGTAGAACGGTCCAAAAGATAAAGCGCACTGGAATATAACCGATCTAAACTATCTTGACACTGACAGTGGTTCCTTCTTTACGCACGATAATGTTGAATGTGGATAAAATTGTTTCTACTTACGCAATCAGAAGACCAAAATTATAATTAGCCATTGTGGCTCGAAAACATCACTTTGCGGTGAATATAAATTATTATTTTTTTTTATAATTCATTTATTTACAATCTGTTTTTACAACAATAAGCACATTTGATTATCTTATTTAGCTTAACATAGTCTGGATCTTTATCAAGTGAAATTATAACTTGAAAATTATAATTTACATACGGAGATCATTTTTTGTATGGTATATCTAAGATATGATACCTTTTAAGCCTATTAACCTCGTTACTTTCATCTAATAAGCAAACTGCTAACGGATTTCTATGATTGCTAAGTCTGTCTAAGCACCTTGTGGTATGTTTATTTATCTCATCTTTAACTTTTGAAATTTGCAAGTCTTTGTGAATATTATCATTAGTTACGAATCAAGGGGTTTTTGTTATTAATCTTAGTGTTTTAGATTGGTGTCTCTGAAGAATTTCAACATTTAAGTTACTTGTGGTTTCCAGTAGCTGGATTCCATAAGTCCAAACTGGTTTCAACATGGTTTTGTATAGCAAAAGTTTATTTTCCAAAGATAATTCTGATTTAGAACCAAGTAGCCAATACATTTCTCTGGTTTTAATATTTAATTGTTCTCTTTTTGTCTGAATATGTTTTTTCCACGTGTAACGACAGGTTTTCCGCACTATGCTGGGGCAAACTCAGCGTGCCCAGGGTCCGTTACACTTATTTAATTTATTATCGACAGGAAAAAGAAAACACGCACAACTTTTCATATAACGTTACAAACTGTACTTTATTTAAACACAGGCCCTACACCGGGACTATTATACTATAGTAACGTGCCAGCCGAGGTCAGTGGTCTCGTTTATGTCGGTGTACAACCGTTCGCACTCTCTGTCGAACAGATGGTGCCGTAACACTCTTTCCGGTTCAGGGGGTTATGGTCGTTACACTCTAACAAAGGGTAGAGATCACCTGGTTGAAGATGATAGAACAAGCTTTCAACCGACAGTGATGGTCCCCGTTGTGTAACAGTAGGTCTGGTCTAATCGGAGGTGGAAATCCTCTACAACCGATTGATCCAGCCGTTACTGTGAGCTAACACTGCTCTCAGTCCGACTCTAACAATGGGTATAGATCACCTGGTTGATGATGATAGAACAAGCTTTCAACCGACAGTGATGACCCCAGTTGTTGCCAATAATTCCGGTCTAATCGGAGATGGAGACCCTATACAACCGATTGATCCAGTAGAGGTTATGCGAATTGCAGAACGTAATTGGAGAAGACAATTACAGGAATATGGTAAAGAAGTACAAAAACCGGATATATTGAAACTCGGTCCAAAACCAATCAAAATAATTCAGCGAATAGAAAGAGCTGAACCAAAGTACGAAATTTATCCAGTGCCAAAAATAAGAAATTCAAGAGGTGATTTTATGAATCGAAAAAAGAAAGAATTGACGGTGATTAACTCGGAACTGTCTGTAGTGAAAATTCCAAATGAATGAGTAATACTCGAAATATTTAATCTAAATTACTGACACTAAAGTGAATGACTAATACTTTAAATATTTAATATCAATTACTGACTTAAATATTTAATAACAATTAATTCCAACGAAGGACACACTTTCAGTTCGTTGGATCGCATTTCATATGACAGGTATTTTCACACACCCATAAACACGCTTAGCTTTCAGTTTTAATATAAGTTTAATTATAATTATAGATATAAGTTAACAATTGATTTTAATAAAGCAGACAGTATAGAAATAACCATTGAACTGTTTTATTCAAGTTTTAAATTAAAGTTCGGTCTTAAACGCCGAACCCAATAGTCATACACTATGGACATAGAAACAAAAACTAAGCAACTGGAGTGAATAACAAAGTTAAAGTTGGAAATTAAAGAATTCCGGAAAATCAAAAAATTGTCAGACAAGAAATGGGGAGCACCCAAACAAAAATCAACGAAGTAATTTCGGCAACAACCTAAGTACCAACAGCTGTAAGCGTCCGCCTTGAGATAGTAGCGAAGCGTTAGAATTAACTATTGACAAAACATTCAAAAGTTAAAGTTACATTGGACAAACGACAAGTTACAACAATGGAGGCAATGGACATAAACGAGATAGCTGCTATAATTAAGCTCATTAATGTTTTTACGGGAAAGAAAAGCGAGCGTAGTAATTTCGTTAGAAATGTAAAACTGGTAAATGAAACTATACCAGCGTCGAAACAAAATGCATTTTTCAGTTTTATGACTTTAATATAAAACTTTAGATGGTAAAGTTGAAAATATGGTGAGACTAAATAACGGCATTGAAGAAAACGTACAAACCGATGGGAAATTCGAACAATGCTTTGAATAAACTTTCAAGATTGACTCAAAAAGGTGAATCGGTTAGACGATTAGCGAATAGAATACAAGAATTAAATTCGGAACAGAACGAAATCCAAATATCAGAGTTCGGAGAGACAGACAGAGCTTCTATAGTGAGGACAAATAACATAATGGCATTTAATACGTTCAAGAACGGTCTGAGAAATCAACAGATCTTATCAACCATAAACGCCAGTAGGGTTACAAATTTCGTTGACGCATTGAATCGGAAATTAGTTCAGCACAAAGATAGGTGTTGTATGCTACCAATAACTGTGCTGCAAATTGATAACAACGGTCGAGGTGTAATAACTGTGGCTCGATACATAGCAATAGATGTCCAGCCAACGGGGTAATATGTAACAAGTGCGGTAAACTGAATCATTTTGCGAAAGTATGCCGTTCAGATAACCAAGGCTACAACAGAAATAGCAACGATAATAGAAATGTCAATAGAAACAATAATATTGGTTACCGTAATAATGGTAATAATAATCGCAACAGAGGTAATGGTAATTACCATAACAGTGGAAATAATAACAACAATGGAAATAACAACAGAGAAAATAACAGTAGGAGTTTCGATATACATAGAGCAGAGGCTCAGGGAAACTTCCAAACGCCGGAGATTACGCAGAGAGAATCTCCAAGGGGCATGAATTAGAAACTAAACAAATATTTAGAATCCCATCGAATCTCAGAAATTACATTAAACTAAATATATTGGTTACAAATCCTACATTAACATTTTTAATAGACACAGGAGCATATGTCTCTTTGTGCAAGCAGAATTTTTTTTACCGTTATGATGTAGATTCGAATGATGACTGTTGCTTATCAGGGATATCAAGGGAACAAGTTAGAGCTATTGGTTCCAGAAAGATAAATAAATAAATCAAGATAAATATAAATGACATGACAATAGAACATAAAGTGCAATTAGTAGAAAATGATTTTCCAATAAACACTGACGGAATCCTAGGTAGAGGTTTCTTATCAAAATTGAAATGTAGTATAGACTATGATAAATATATACTGACATTTATCACAAACAATGAGAACATAACAATTCCGATACATGACGATGTGGTTGACATAAATCATAAAAAAATACCACCAAGAAGCAAAATTATAGTACCTTTTGACATAGATATAAAAGAAGACAAAATTATGATGAATACGGAGATCATTAAAGGTGTGTACTTTGCAAATACAATAATACCAAAAGATGGAAACAAGCACATGAAGCTTCTTATTGTGACAAATGATTCAATAAGTATAAGAAACTTTGGAGTGGAAACAATGCCACTAAAAAATTATGAAATTGTCAAAATTAACAAAAGCACACATAAAGGTTATAACTCGTATTCGGAAAATAGATTTAAAGAATTATTGAAACATTTGGACTTGCATAGTACAGTCAAGGAATGCCAAAATGAGCTAGAAAACATTATAAGAAGGTATCAACATGTATTCCATTTGGAAGGCGAAAAGTTGACTACAAATAATTTCTGCAAACAGAAGATTAACTTACACGATAATAAACCGATGTATATAAAAAATTTTCGTTTACCTCAGCCAAACTGAGGAAATAAATTCCCAAGTACAAAGGTTATTGGATGATGAGATAGTAGAGCCCTTATAATGCTCCTTTATTACACTGAACAACAATTTCAAACTTTTTCCAAAATTACGGGGTTCTGACGATTGATTCTGGTGGAGAAGAACATTTTTGTTGAACATTTCATCCCCGCCCTTCCCCTTTTTTACGTTTTGTTAGAATAAAGCCAAAAAATGCCGTTATGAGGGGGAGTTAGAGGGTTAATATGTTCTACAAAAATATTTTCCATAATATTTTCTACAAAGTTGCTTGACATACCCTATACCTTAGATGTAAAGAAAACATAGTTTTATATACCGATATGCTGCAAGAACATACCTAAGTATCCGATACCTAAAAACGCCGATGATGTAAGAAGATTTGTTGCGTTTTGTAACTACTACAGAAGATTCATTGAAAATTTTGCGAACATAGCAAGTTGTTTAAATGAATTACTGAACAAAATTTGAATGGACAGAAAAACGCCAATCTGCTTTTGAAACATTAAAACAGAAACTGATAAGTCCACCAGTCCTACAATGTTCAGATTTCGACAAACCTTTTATTTTGATAACCGATGCATCTGATTTTGCACTCGGAGCGATTTGGTCACAGGGGGAAATTGGCGTAGATATGCCAATATCGTACGCAAGTCGATCTTTGAATAAGCATGAAAGAAACAAACCAGTAATAGAAAAGGAATTACTACTTATACATCGGGGCATACAATTTTTCAGACCCTATTTGTATGATAGAAAATTTATAGTGGTGACTGACCATAGACCACTAGTTGTTGCTTTGTTTTCGCATACAAACCCAAGCTCAAAATTGACAAGAATACTTTTGGAATTGTCAGGTTATGATTTTGATATAGTGTATAAAAAAGGAATGAACAGTACTAATGAAGACGCACTTTCCAGAATTAGTCTGGACTCTGATATACTAAAAACAATAGTAGGACAATAGAGGACAATAGTAGTCTCAATGAATAAGATGTGGCGATAATCCATACTTTTTAGATAATATATTGGAGAAACTACCATCGCTATTAGAGAAGTTGAATTACAAAGGTTACGCTCTCGAGCAGGGTGATGACATATTCAACATAGTGACACAAGAAAGATCCAAAGAAATCTTAAACAGGAACAGAGGAACTGACGTTAGAATATAGTTATATAGAAATCCTCAATACATCAAAAATGAAAATAGAAAGAAACAATTAATAGCCTATCACAACATACCATGCGGAGGACATTTTGGAGTTAGGAAAACGATACTCCGTTTGAAATAAAGATACATATAGAAAAACATGTACAAAATGGTAAAAGGATATGTACGAACGTGTGATCTTTGTCAAAGAAATAATAAGTATATAAAAATATTTTAAAATGAAAATATTTTAAAGTGAAATAAACAAAAAAAATTTTATGTCTACAGTACAAGAAAGAACAATGTAATAAACAAAATTGATTCAAATAAGAAATAAAAAACTAAATTACAGAATATTTATACTAAGTCAGAAAAAATGACTCATGATATTTCGACTGCTTCTGCCAAGTTTCTTTTAGATCATTTAGTTGACGCTTAATTATTGATGTTTTATAGAACACCACTGAGCTGGAAAATAGTGAGCTTTGGCAGAACGGTCCAAAAGATAAAGCGCACTGGAATATAACCGATCTAAGCTATCTTGACACTGACAATGGTTCCTTCTTTACTCACGCTAATGTTGAATGTGGATAAAATTGTTTCTACTTACGCAATCAGAAGAACAAAATTATAATTAGCCATTGTGGCTCAAAAACATCACTTTGCGGTGAATATAAATTATTATTTTTTTTTATAATTCATTTATTTACAATCTGTTTTTACAAAAATAAGCACATTTGATTATCTTATTTAGCTTAACATAGTCTGGATCTTTATCAAGTGAAATTATAACTTGAAATTTATAATTTACATACGGAGATCATTTTTTGTATGGTATATCTAAGATATGATACCTTTTAAGCTTATTAACCTCGTTACTTTCCTCTAATAAGCAAACTGCTAACGGATTTCTATGATTGCTAAGTCTGTCCAAGCACCTTTTTTTATATTTTTTTTTTTTTATTTATTTATTTAATTCAGCTACAATAAAGCAACAGCTGAGCAATATTTACAAAAATATTTTATAAAAATAATACCGACTTTAAATACAGTTATAAACATAATCATTAGAGTTCAAATATGTCGTTAATCTTCTTTTAATAACATCAACATCATCGGATAAATCAATTAAAGCATAGTGTCTGTTCACTTCGGTGCAAATTCTTCGGAATGGATCGAAATTAATGAAATTTGATCTGTGGAAATTCAGGTAAACCGGCTCATACGATCGAAGTTGTCTGTTAGGCACATTTATAACAAATTTTCCGAGAAGGCATTCAGAATCAATTTTACCATGAACCAGGTTGAGGAAGAATGTTATATTAGAAATGATCCTTGTACTTTTCAAAGTTGGAAGCTTTATTAGAGCCAAACGACTGCGATATGGTGGAAGACTCAATTCCGCATTCCACTCAAGATATCGTAGACAAAATAGTAAGAATTGTTTCTGAACTGATTCAAGTTTTTTGATGAAAACATTGTACTGTGGATCCCAGATTACTGATGCGTATTCAAGTATCGGCCTGACCAAAGACGTGAATGTGGTATGTTTATTTATCTCATCTTTAACTTTTGAAATTTGCAAGTTTTTGTGAATATTATCATTAGTTACGAACCAAGGGGTTTTTGTTATTAATCTTAGTGTTTTAGATTGTGTCTATGAAGAATTTCAACATTTAAGTTACTTGTGGTTTCCCATAGCTGGATTCCATATGTCCAAACTGGTTTCAACATGGTTTTGTATAGCAAATGTTTATTTTCCACAGATAATTCTGATTTAGAACCAAGTAGCCAATACATTTTTCTGGTTTTAGTATTTAATTGTTTTGTCTGATTATGTTTTTTCTACGTGTAACAACAGGTTTTCCGCACTATGCTGGGGCAAACTCAGCGTGCCCAGGGTCCGTTACACTTATTTAATTGATTATCGACGGGAAAAGAAAACACGCACAACTTTTCATATAACGTTATAAACTGTACTTTATTTAAACACAGGCTCTACACCGGGACTATTATACTATAGTAACGTGCCAGCCGAGGTCAGTGGTCTCGTTTATGTCGGTGTACAACCGTTCGCTCTCTCTGTCGAACAGATGGTGCCGTAACACTCTTTCCGGTTCAGGGGGTTATGGGCGTTACACTCTAACAAAGGGTAGAGATCACCTGGTTGAAGATGATAGAACAAGCTTTCAACCGACAGTGATGGTCTCCGTTGTGTAACAGTAGGTCTGGTCTAATCGGATATGGAAATCCTCTACAACCGATTGATCCAGCCGTTACTGTGAGCTAACACTGCTCTTAGTGTGACTCTAACAATGGGTATAGATCATCTGTTTGATGAGGATAGAACAAGCTTTCAACCGACAGTGATGACCCCAGTTGTTGCCAATAATTCCGGTCTAATCGGAGATGGAGACCCTATACAACCGATTGATCCAGTAGAGGGTATGCGAATTGCAGAACGTAATTGGAGAAGACAATTACAGGAATATGGTAAAGAAGTACAACAACCGGATATATTGAAACTCGGTTCAAAACCAATTAAAATAATTCAGCGAATAGAAAGAGCTGAACCAAAGTACGAAATTTTTCCAGTGCCAAAAATAAGAAATTGAAGAGGAGATTTTATGAATCGAAAAAAGAAAGAATTGACGGTGATTAACTCGGAACTGTCTGTAGTGAAAATTCCAAATGAATGAGTAATACTCGAAATATTTAATCTAAATTACTGACACTAAAGTGAATGACTAATACTTTAAATATTTAATATCAATTACTGACTTAAATATTTAATAACAATTAATTCCACCGAAGGACACACTTTCAGTTCGTTGGAACGCATTTCATATGACAGGTATTTTCACACACCCATAAACACGCTTAGCTTTCAGTTTTAATATAAGTTTAATTATAATTATAGATATAAGTTAACAATTGATTTTTATAAAGCAGACAGTATAGAAATAACCATTGAACTGTTTTATTCAAGTTTTAAATTAACGTTCGGTCTTAAACGCCGAACCCAGTAATACACTATGGACATAGAGACAAAAACTAAGCAACTGGAGTGAATAACAAAGTTAAAGTTGGAAATTAAAAAATTCCGGAAAATCAAAAAATTGTCAGACAAGAAATGGGGAGCACCCAAACAAAAATCAACGAAGTAATTTCGGCAACAACCCAAGTACCAACAGCAGTAAGCGTCCGCCTTGAGATATTAGCGAAGCGTTAGAATTAACTATTGACAAAACATTCAAAAAACAAATGTTACATTGGACAAACGACAAGTTACAACAATGGAGGCAATGGACATAAACGAGATAGCTGCTATAATTAAGCTCATTAATGTTTTTACCGGAAAGAAAAGCGAGCGTAGTAATTTCGTTAGAAATGTAAAACTGGTAAATGAAACTATACCAGCGGCGAAACAAAATGCATTTTTCAGTTTTATGACTTTAATATAAAACTTTAGATGCTAAACTTGAAAATATGGTGAGACTAAATAACGGCATTGAAGAAAACGTACAAACCGATGGGAAATTCGAACAATGCTTTTAATAAAGCTTCAAGATTGACTCAAAAAGGTGAATCGGTTAGAGGATTAGCGAATAGAATACAAGAATTAAATTCGGAACTGAACGAAATCCAAATATCAGAGTTCGGAGAGACAGACAGAGCTTCTATAGTGAGGACAAATAACATAATGGCATTTAATACGTTCAAGAACGGTCTGAGAAATCAACAGATCTTATCAACCATAAATGCCAGTAGGGTTACAAATTTCGTTGACGCATTGAATCGGAAATTAGTTCAGCACAAAGATAGGTGTTGTATGCTACCAATAACTGTGCTGGAATGAAATGAAATGAAAAATAAACAGAATCATTTTGCGAAAGTATGCCGTTCAGATAACCAAGGCTACAACAGAAATAGCAACTATAATAGAAATGTCAATAGAAACAATAATAATAATTACCGTAATAATGGTAATAACAATCGCAACAGAGGTAATGGTAATTACCATAACAGTGGAAATAATAACAACAATGGAAATAACAACAGAGAAAATAACAGTAGGAGTTTCGATATACATAGAGCAGAATCTCAGGGAAACTTCCATACGCCGGAGATTACGCAGAGAGAATCTCCAAGGGGGCATGAATTAGAAGCTAAACAAATATTTAGAATCTCATCGAATCTCAGAAATTACATTAAACTAAATATATTGGTTACAAATCCTACATTAACATTTTTAATAGACACCGGATCAGATGTCTCTTTGTGCAAGCAGAATTTTTTTTACCGTTATGATGTAGATTCGATTGATGACTGTTGCTTAACAGGGATATCAAGGGAACAAGTTAGATCTATTGGTTCCAGAAAGATAAATAAATAAATAAATCAAGATAAATATAAATGACATGACAATAGAACATAAAGTGCAATTAGTAGAAAATGATTTTCCAATAAACACTGACGGAATCCTAGATAGATATTTCTTATCAAAATTGAAATGTAGTATAGACTATGATAAATATATACTGACATTTATCACAAACAATGAGAACATAACAATTCCGATACATGACGATGTGATTGACATAAATCATATAAAAATACCACCAAGAAGCGAAATTATAGTACCTTTTGAGATAGATATAAAAGAAGACAAAATTATGATGAATATGGAGATCATTAAAGGTGTGTACTTTGCAAATACAATAATACCAAAAGATGGAAACAAGCACTTGAAGCTTCTTATTGTGACAAATGATTCAATAAGTATAAGAAACTTTGGAGTGGAAACAATGCCACTAAAATTATGATATTGTCAAAATTAAAAGCACACATAAAGGTTATAACTCGTATTCGGAAAATAGATTTAAAGAATTATTGAAACATATGGACTTGCGTAGTACAGACAAGGAATGCCAAAATGAGCTAGAAAACATTATAATAAGATATCAACATGTATTCCATTTGGAAGGCGAAAAGTTGACTACAAATAATTTCTGCAAACAGAAGATCAACTTACACGATAATTAACCGATGTATATAAAAAATTATCGTTTACCTCAGCCAAACTGTGGAAATAAATTCCCAAGTACAAAGTTTATTGGATGATGAGATAGTAGAACCATCAATAAGCCCTTATAATGCTCCTTTATTACACTGTACTTTTTCCAAAATTACGGGGTTCTGACGATTGATTCTGGTGGAGAACATTTTTGTTGAACATTTCATCCCCGCCCTTCCCCCTTTTTACGTTTTGTTAGAATAAAGCCAAAAAATGCCGTTATGAGGGGGAGTTAGAGGGTTAATATGTTCTACAAAAATATTTTCCATAATATTTTCTACAAAGTTGCTTGACATACCCTATACCTTAGATGTAAAGAAAACATAGTTTTATATACCGATATACTGCAAGAACAGGCCAGAGTTGGGAAACTTTAACCGCTTCTAAAATAAAATTCCGATGTGATCTTTCAAAACGCCGACACACTTATATCTTTTTTTGGTCTCCTCCACCAGCATCAATCGTCGGAACCCCGTAATTTTTGTTCGTGTTGAACTGTGTTATTAGTTCCAAAAAGGGGAACACACTGATTTAAAAAAATGGAGACTAGTAGTAGATTTCAGAAATTTAAATGACAAAGTCGTCAGTGATAAATTTCAAACTAGGTAGACCGAAATATTTCTCGACCTTGGATATGACAAGTTCATTCCATCAGATAGAACTCGAGAAAAAATCGCTTCCCCATACTGCCTTTTCAACGACGAACGGTCATTACCAGTATACGAGACTACCATTTGGTTTAAAAATATCATCAAATAGTTTTCAACGAATGTTGACAATAGCTTTATCAGGTTTGGATTCTGAAGCATTTCTCTACGTTGATGATATAATTATTTTCGGATGCAGTTTGAAGCATCATAATGCAAACCTAGTAACAGTTCTTGACAGATTGACCAAATATAATTTAAAACTTAATGCGAATAAATGCTGTTTTCTGAAACCTGAAGTTGTGTATCTTGGTCACTTAATAACTTCAGAGGGTATAAAACCAGATCCTGGTAAATTTAACGCCATACCTAAGTATCCGATACCTAAAAACGCCGATGATGTAAGAAGATTTGTTGCGTTTTGTAACTACTACAGAAGATTCATTGAAAATTTTGCGAACATAGCAAGTTGTTTAAATGAATTACTGAACAAAATTTGAATGGACAGAAAAACGCCAATCTGCTTTTGAAACATTAAAACAGAAACTGATAAGTCCACCAGTCCTACAATGTTCAGATTTCGACAAACCTTTTATTTTGATTACCGATGCATCTGATTTTGCACTCGGAGCGATTTGGTCACAGGGGGAAATTGGCGTAGATATGCCAATATCGTACGCAAGTCGATCTTTGAATAAGCATGAAAGAAACAAACCAGTAATAGAAAAGGAATTACTACTTATACATCGGGGCATACAATTTTTCAGACCCTATTTGTATGATAGAAAATTTATAGTGGTGACTGACCATAGACCACTAGTTGTTGCTTTGTTTTCGCATACAAACCCAAGCTCAAAATTGACAAGAATACTTTTGGAATTGTCAGGTTATGATTTTGATATAGTGTATAAAAAAGGAATGAACAGTACTAATGAAGACGCACTTTCCAGAATTAGTCTGGACTCTGATATACTAAAAACAATAGTAGGACAATAGAGGACAATAGTAGTCTCAATGAATAAGATGTGGCGATAATCCATACTTTTTAGATAATATATTGGAGAAACTACCATCGCTATTAGAGAAGTTGAATTACAAAGGTTACGCTCTCGAGCAGGGTGATGACATATTCAACATAGTGACACAAGAAAGATCCAAAGAAATCTTAAACAGGAACAGAGGAACTGACGTTAGAATATAGTTATATAGAAATCCTCAATACATCAAAAATGAAAATAGAAAGAAACAATTAATAGCCTATCACAACATACCATGCGGAGGACATTTTGGAGTTAGGAAAACGCTACTCCGTTTGAAATAAAGATACATATAGAAAAACATGTACAAAATGGTAAAAGGATATGTACGAACGTGTGATCTTTGTCAAAGAAATAATAAGTAAATAAAAATCTTTTAAAATGAAAATATTTTAAAATGAAATAAACAAAAAAAAAATGTTTATGTCTACAGTACAAGAAAGAACAATGTAATAAAGAAAATTGTATTCAAATAAGAGATAAAAAACTAAATTACAGAATATTTATACTAAGTCAGAAAAAATGACTCATGATATTTCGACTGCTTCTGCCAAGTTTCTTTTAGATCATTTAGTTGACGCTTAATTATTGATGTTTTATAGAACACCACTGAGCTGGAAAATAGTGAGCTTTGGTAGAACGGTCCAAAAGATAAAGCGCACTGGAATATAACCGATCTAAGCTATCTTGACACTGACAATGGTTCCTTCTTTACTCACGCTAATGTTGAATGTGGATAAAATTGTTTCTACTTACGCAATCAGAAGAACAAAGTTATAATTAGCAATTGTGGCTCAAAAACATCACTTTGTGGTGAATATAAATTATTATTTTTTTTTATAATTCATTTATTTACAATCTGTTTTTACAAAAATAAGCACATTTGATTATCTTATTTAGCTTAACATAGTCTGGATCTTTATCAAGTGAAATTATAACTTGAAATTTATAATTTACATACGGAGATCATTTTTTGTATGGTATATCTAAGATACGATACCTTTTAAGCTTATTAACCTCGTTACTTTCATCTAATAAGCAAACTGCTAACGGATTTCTATGATTGCTAAGTCTGTCCAAGCACCTTTTTTATATTTTTTTTTTTTATTTATTTATTTAATTCAGCTACAATAAAGCAACAGCTGAGCAATATTTACAAAAATATTTTATAAAAATAATACCGACTTTAAATACAGTTATAAACATAATCACTAGAGTTCAAATATGTCGTTAATCTTCTTTTAATAACATCAACATCATCGGATAAATCAATTAAAGCATAGTGTCTGTTCACTTCGGTGCAAATTCTTCGGAATGGATCGAAATTCATGAAATTTGATCTGTGGAAATTCAGGTAAACCGGCTCATACGATCGAAGTTGTCTGTTAGTCACATTTATAACAAATTTTCCGAGAAGGCATTCAGAATCAATTTTACCATGAACCAGGTTGAGGAAGAATGTTATATTAGAAATGATCCTTGTACTTTTCAAAGTTGGAAGCTTTATTAGAGCCAAACGACTGCGATATGGTGGAAGACTCAATTCCGCATTCCACTCAAGATATCGTAGACAAAATAGTAAGAATTGTTTCTGAACTGATTCAAGTTTTTTGATGAAAACATTGTACTGTGGATCCCAGATTACTGATGCGTATTCAAGTATCGGCCTGACCAAAGACGTGAATGTGGTATGTTTATTTATCTCATCTTTAACTTTTGAAATTTGCAAGTTTTTGTGAATATTATCATTAGTTACGAACCAAGGGGTTTTTGTTATTAATCTTAGTGTTTTAGATTGTGTCTATGAAGAATTTCAACATTTAAGTTACTTGTGGTTTCCCATAGCTGGATTCCATAAGTCCAAACTGGTTTCAACATGGTTTTGTATAGCAAATGTTTATTTTCCACAGATAATTCTGATTTAGAACCAAGTAGCCAATACATTTTTCTGGTTTTAGTATTTAATTGTTCTCTTTTTGTCTGAATATGTTTTTTCTACGTGTAACGACAGGTTTTCCGCACTATGCTAGGGCAAACTCAGCGTGCCCAGGGTCCGTTACATTTATTTAATTGATTATCGACGGGAAAAGAAAACACGCACAACTTTTCATATAACGTTATAAACTGTACTTTATTTAAACACAGGCTCTACACCGGGACTATTATACTATAGTAACGTGCCAGCCGAGGTCAGTGGTCTCGTTTATGTCGGTGTACAACCGTTCGCTCTCTCTGTCGAACAGATGGTGCCGTAACACTCTTTCCGGTTCAGGGGGTTATGGTCGTTACACTCTAACAAAGGGTAGAGATCACCTGGTTGAAGATGATAGAACAAGCTTTCAACCGACAGTGATGGTCCCCGTTGTGTAACAGTAGGTCTGGTCTAATCGGAGATGGAAATCCTCTACAACCGATTGATCCAGCCGTTACTGTGAGCTAACACTGCTCTTAGTGTGACTCTAACAATGGGTATAGATCATCTGTTTGATGAGGATAGAACAAGCTTTCAACCGACAGTGATGACCCCAGTTGTTGCCAATAATTCCGGTCTAATCGGAGATGGAGACCCTATACAACCGATTGATCCAGTAGAGGGTATGCGAATTGCAGAACGTAATTGGGAAAGACAATTACAGGAATATGGTAAAGAAGTACAAAAACAGGATATATTGAAACTCGGTCCAAAACCAATCAAAATAATTCTGCGAATAGAAAGAGCTGAACCAAAGTACGAAATTTATCCAGTGCCAAAAATAAGAAATTCAAGAGGTGATTTTATGAATCGAAAAAAGACAGAATTGACGGTGATTAACTCGGAACTGTCTGTAGTGAAAATTCCAAATGAATGAGTAATACTCGAAATATTTAATCTAAATTACTGACACTAAAGTGAATGACTAATACTTTAAGTATTTAATATCAATTACTGACTTAAATATTTAATAACAATTAATTTCAACGAAGGACACACTTTCAGTTCGTTGGATCGCATTTCATATGATAGGTATTTTCACACACCCATAAACACGCTTAGCTTTCAGTTTTAATATAAGTTTAATTATAATTATAGATATAAGTTAACAATTGATTTTAATAGAGCAGACAGTATAGAAATAACCATTGAACTGTTTTATTCAAGTTTTAAATTAAAGTTCGGTCTTAAACGCCGAACCCAGTCATACACTATGGACATAGAGACAAAAACTAAGCAACTGGAGTGAATAACAAAGTTAAAGTTGGAAATTAAAGAATTCCGGAAAATCAAAAAATTGTCAGACAAGAAATGGGGAGCACCCAAACAAAAATCAACGAAGTAATTTCGGCAACAACCCAAGTACCAACAGCAGTAAGCGTCCGCCTTGAGATAGTAGCGAAGCGTTAGAATTAACTATTGACAAAACATTCAAAAAACAAATGTTACATTGGACAAACGACAAGTTACAACAATGGAGGCAATGGACATAAACGAGATAGCTGCTATAATTAAGCTCATTAATGTTTTTACCGGAAAGAAAAGCGAGCGTAGTAATTTCGTTAGAAATGTAAAACTGGTAAATGAAACTATACCAGCGGCGAAACAAAATGCATTTTTCAGTTTTATGACTTTAATATAAAACTTTAGATGCTAAACTTGAAAATATGGTGAGACTAAATAACGGCATTGAAGAAAACGTACAAACCGATGGGAAATTCGAACAATGCTTTTAATAAAGCTTCAAGATTGACTCAGAAAGGTGAATCGGTTAGAGGATTAGCGAATAGAATACAAGAATTAAATTCGGAACTGAACGAAATCCAAATATCAGAGTTCGGAGAGACAGACAGAGCTTCTATAGTGAGGACAAATAACATAATGGCATTTAATACGGTCTGAGAAATCAACAGATCTTATCAACCATAAATGCCAGTAGGGTTACAAATTTCGTTGACGCATTGAATCGGAAATTAGTTCAGCACAAAGATAGGTGTTGTATACTACCAATAACTGTGCTGCAAATTGACAACAACGGTCGAGGTGCAATAACTGTGGCTCGATACATAGCAATAGATGTCCAGCCAACGGGGTAATATGTAACAAGTGCGGTAAACTGAATCGTTTTGCGAAAGTATGCCGTTCAGATAACCAAGGCTACAACAGAAATAGCAACGATAATAGAAATGTCAATAGAAACAATAATAATAATTACCGTAATAATGGTAATAACAATCGCAATAGAGGTAATGGTAATTACCATAACAGTGGAAATAATAACAACAATGGAAATAACAACAGAGAAAATAACAGTAGGAGTTTCGATATACATAGAGCAGAGGCTCAGGGAAACTTCCATACGCCGGAGATTACGCAGAGAGAATCTCCAAGGGGCATGAATTAGAAGCTAAACAAATATTTAGAATCTCATCGAATCTCAGAAATTACATTAAACTAAATATATTGGTTACAAATCCTACATTAACATTTTTAATAGACACAGGATCAGATGTCTCTTTGTGCAAGCAGAATTTTTTTTACCGTTATGATGTAGATTCGAATGATGACTGTTGCTTAACAGGGATATCAAGGGAACAAGTTAGATCTATTGGTTCCAGAAAGATAAATAAATAAATAAATCAAGATAAATATAAATGACATGACAATAGAACATAAAGTGCAAATAGTAGAAAATGATTCTCCAATAAACACTGACGGAATCCTAGATAGATATTTCTTATCAAAATTGAAATGTAGTATAGACTATGATAAATATATACTGACATTTATCACAAACAATGAGAACATAACAATTCCGATACATGACGATGTGGTTGACATATGATTTTTATATGATTTAAAAATACCACCAAGAAGCGAAATTATAGTACCTTTTGACATAGATATAAAAGAAGACGAAATTATGATTAATATGGAGATCATTAAAGGTGTGTACTTTGCAAATACAATAATACCAAAAGATGGAAACAAGCACATGAAGCTTCTTATTGTGACGAATGATTCAATAAGTATAAGAAAGTTTGGAGTGGAAACAATGCCACTAAAAAATTATGATATTGTCAAAATTAACAAAAGCACACATAAAGGTTATAACTCGTATTCGGAAAATAGATTTAAAGAATTATTGAAACATATGGACTTACATAGTACAGACAAGGAATGCCAAAATGAGCTAGAAAACATTATAAGAAGATATCAACATGTATTCCATTTGGAAGGCGAAAAGTTGACTACAAATAATTTCTGCAAACAGAAGATTAACTTACACGATAATAAACCGATGTATATAAAAAATTATCGTTTACCTCAGCCAAACTGAGGAAATAAATTCCCAAGTACAAAGGTTATTGGATGATGAGATAGTAGAACCATCAATAAGCCCTTATAATGCTCCTTTATTACACTGTACAACAATTTCAAACTTTTTCCAAAATTACGGGGTTCTGACGATTGATTCTGGTGGAGAACATTTTTGTTGAACATTTCATCCCCGCCCATCCCCTTTTTTACGTTTTGTTAGAATAAAGCCAAAAAATGCCGTTATGAGGGGGAGTTAGAGGGTTAATATGTTCTACAAAAATATTTTCCATAATATTTTCTACAAAGTTGCTTGACATACCCTATACCTCAGATGTAAAGAAAACATAGTTTTATATACCGATATGCTGCAAGAACAGGCCAGAGTTGGGAAACTTTAACCGCTTCTAAAATAAAATTCCGATGTGATCTTTCAAAACGCCGACACACTTATATCTTTTTTTGGTCTCCTCCACCAGCATCAATCGTCGGAACCCCGTAATTTTTGTTCGTGTTGAACTGTGTTATTAGTTCCAAAAAGGGGAACACACTGATTTAAAAAAATGGAGACTAGTAGTAGATTTCAGAAATTTAAATGACAAAGTCGTCAGTGATAAATTTCAAACTAGGTAGACCGAAATATTTCTCGACCTTGGATATGACAAGTTCATTCCATCAGATAGAACTCGAGAAAAAATCGCTTCCCCATACTGCCTTTTCAACGACGAACGGTCATTACCAGTATACGAGACTACCATTTGGTTTAAAAATATCATCAAATAGTTTTCAACGAATGTTGACAATAGCTTTATCAGGTTTGGATTCTGAAGCATTTCTCTGCGTTGATGATATAATTATTTTCGGATGCAGTTTGAAGCATCATAATGCAAATCTAGTAACAGTTCTTGACAGATTGACCAAATATAATTTAAAACTCAATGCGAATAAATGCTGTTTTCTGAAACCTGAAGTTGTGTATCTTGGTCACTTAATAACTTCAGAGGGTATAAAACCAGATCCTGGTAAATTTAACGCCATACCTAAGTATCCGATACCTAAAAACGCCGGTGATGTAAGAAGATTCGTTGCGTTTTGTAACTACTACAGAAGATTCATTGAAAATTTTGCGAACATAGCAAGTTGTTTAAATGAATTACTGAACAAAATTTGAATGGACAGAAAAACGCCAATCTGCTTTTGAAACATTAAAACAGAAACTGATAAGTCCACCAGTCCTATAATGTTCAGATTTCGACAAACCTTTTATTTTGATAACCGATGCATCTGATTTTGCACTCGGAGCGATTTGGTCACAGGGGGAAATTGGCGTAGATATGCCAATATCGTACGCAAGTCGATCTTTGAATAAGCATGAAAGAAACAAACCAGTAATAGAAAAGGAATTACTACTTATACATCGGGGCATACAATTTTTCAGACCCTATTTGTATGATAGAAAATTTATAGTGGTGACTGACCATAGACCACTAGTTGTTGCTTTGTTTTCGCATACAAACCCAAGCTCAAAATTGACAAGAATACGTTTGGAATTGTCAGGTTATGATTTTGATATAGTGTATAAAAAAGGAATGAACAGTACTAATGAAGACGCACTTTCCAGAATTAGTCTGGACTCTGATATACTAAAAACAATAGTAGGACAATAGTAGTCTCAATGAATAAGATGTGGCGATAATCCATACTTTTTAGATAATATATTGGAGAAACTACCATCGCTATTAGAGAAGTTGAATTACAAAGGTTACGCTCTCGAGCAGGGTGATGACATATTCAACATAGTGACACAAGAAAGATTCAAAGAAATCTTAAACAGGAACAAAGGAACTGACGTTAGAATATAATTATATAGAAATCCTCAATACATCAAAAATGAAATAGAAAGAAATAATTAATAGCCTATCACAACATACCATGCGGAGGACATTTTGGAGTTAGGAAAACGCTACTCCGTTTGAAATAAAGATACATATAGAAAAACATGTACAAAATGGTAAAAGGATATGTAAGAACGTGTGATCTTTGTCAAAGAAATAATAAGTATATAAAAATATTTTAAAATGAAAATATTTTAAAATGAAATAAACAAAAAAAAATTTTATGTCTACAGTACAAGAAAGAACAATGTAATAAACAAAATTGTATTCAAATAAGAAATAAAAAACTAAATTATAGAATATTTATACTAAGTCAGAAAAAATGACTCATGATATTTCGACTGCTTCTGCCAAGTTTCTTTTAGATCATTTAGTTGACGCTAAATTATTGATGTTTTATAGAACACCACTGAGCTGGAAAATAGTGAGCTTTGGTAGAACGGTCCAAAAGATAAAGCGCACTGGAATATAACCGATCTAAGCTATCTTGACACTGACAGTGGTTCCTTCTTTACGCACGCTAATGTTGAATGTGGATTAAATTGTTTCTACTTACGCAATCAGAAGAACAAAATTATAATTAGCCATTGTGGCTCAAAAACATCACTTTGCGGTGAATATAAATTATTATTTTTTTTTTATAATTCATTTAATTACAATCTGTTTTTACAAAAATAAGCACATTTGATTATCTTATTTAGCTTAACATAATCTGGATCTTTATCAGTTGAAATTATAACTTGAAATTTATAATTTACATACGGAGATCATTTTTTGTATGGTATATCTAAGATATGATACCTTTTAAGCTTATTAACCTCGTTACTTTCATCTAATAAGCAAACTGCTAACGGATTTCTATGATTGCTAAGTCTGTCTAAGCACCTTTTTTTATATTTTTTTTTTTTATTTATTTATTTAATTGAGCTACAATAAAGCAACAGCTGAGCAATATTTACAAAAATATTTTATAAAAATAATACCGACTTTAAATACAGTTATAAACATAATCATTAGAGTTCAAATATGTCGTTAATCTTCTTTTAATAACATCAACATCATCGGATAAATCAATTAAAGCATAGTGTCTGTTCACTTCGGTGCAAATTCTTCGGAATGGATCGAAATTAATTAATTCAGGTAAACCGGCTCATACGATCGAAGTTGTCTGTTAGGCACATTTATAAAAAATTTTCCGAGAAGGCATTCAGAATCAATTTTACCATGAACCAGGTTGAGGAAGAATGTTATATTAGAAATGATCTTTCTACATTTCAAAGTTGGAAGCTTTATTAGAGCCAAACGACTGCGATATGGTGGAAGACTCAATTCCGCATTCCACTCAAGATATCGTAGACAAAATAGTAAGAATTGTTTCTGAACTGATTCAAGTTTTTTGATGAAAACATTGTACTGTGGATCCCAGATTACTGATGCGTATTCAAGTATCGGCCTGACCAAAGACGTGAATGTGGTATGTTTATTTGTCTCATCTTTAACTTTTGAAATTTGCAAGTCTTTGTGAATATTATCATTAGTTACGAACCAAGGGGTTTTTGTTATTAATCTTAGTGTTTTAGATTGTGTCTCTGAAGAATTTCAACATTTAAGTTACTTGTGGTTTCCCATAGCTGGATTCCATAAGTCCAAACTGTTTTCAACATGGTTTTGTATAGCAAATGTTTATTTTCCACAGATAATTCTGATTTAGAACCAAGTAGCCAATACATTTTTCTGGTTTTAGTATTTAATTGTTCTCTTTTTGTCTGAATATGTTTTTTCTACGTGTAACGACAGGTTTTCCGCACTATGCTGGGGCAAACTCAGTGTGCCCAGGGTCCGTTACACTTATTTAATTGATTATCGACGGGAAAAGAAAACACGCACAACTTTTCATATAACGTTATAAACTGTACTTTATTTAAACACAGGCTCTACACCGGGACTATTATACTATAGTAACGTGCCAGCCGAGGTCAGTGGTCTCGTTTATGTCGGTGTACAACCGTTCGCTCTCTCTGTCGAACAGATGGTGCCGTAACACTCTTTCCGGTTCAGGGGTTATGGTCGTTACACTCTAACAAAGGGTAGAGATCACCTGGTTGAAGATGATAGAACAAGCTTTCAACCGACAGTGATGGTCCCCGTTGTAACAGTAGGTCTGGTCTAATCGGAGATGGAAATCCTCTACAACCGATTGATCCAGCCGTTACTGTGAGCTAACACTGCTCTTAGTGTGACTCTAACAATGGGTATAGATCATCTGGTTGATGATGATAGAACCAGCTTTCAACCGACAGTGATGACCCCAGTTGTTGCCAATAATTCCGGTCTAATCGGAGATGGAGACCCTATACAACCGATTGATCCAGTAGAGGGTATGCGAATTGCAGAACGTAATTGGGAAAGACAATTACAGGAATATAGTAAAGAAGTACAAAAACAGGATATATTGAAACTCGGTCCAAAACCAATCAAAATAATTCTGCGAATAGAAAGAGCTGAACCAAAGTACGAAATTTATACAGTGCCAAAAATAAGAAATTCAAGAGGTGATTTCATGAATCGAAAAAAGACAGAATTGACGGTGATTAACTCGGAACTGTCTGTAGTGAAAATTCCAAATGAATGAGTAATACTCGAAATATTTAATCTAAATTACTGACACTAAAGTGAATGACTAATACTTTAAATATTTAATATCAATTACTGACTTAAATATTTAATAACAATTAATTCCAACGAAGGACACACTTTCAGTTCGTTGGATCGCATTTCATATGACAGGTATTTTCACACACCCATAAACACGCTTAGCTTTCAGTTTTAATATAAGTTTAATTATAATTATAGATATAAGTTAACAATTGATTTTAATAAAGCAGACAGTATAGAAATAACCATTGAACTGTTTTATTCAAGTTTTAAATTAAAGTTCGGTCTTAAACGCCGAACCCAATAGTCATACACTATGGACATAGAAACAAAAACTAAGCAACTGGAGTAAATAACAAAGTTAAAGTTGGAAATTAAAGAATTCCGGAAAATCAAAAAATTGTCAGACAAGAAATGGGGAGCACCCAAACAAAAATCAACGAAGTAATTTCGGCAACAACCTAAGTACCAACAGCTGTAAGCGTCCGCCTTGAGATAGTAGCGAAGCGTTAGAATTAACTATTGACAAAACATTCAAAAGTTAAAGTTACATTGGACAAACGACAAGTTACAACAATGGAGGCAATGGACATAAACGAGATAGCTGCTATAATTAAGCTCATTAATGTTTTTACGGGAAAGAAAAGCGAGCGTAGTAATTTCGTTAGAAATGTAAAACTGGTAAATGAAACTATACCAGCGTCGAAACAAAATGCATTTTTCAGTTTTATGACTTTAATATAAAACTTTAGATGGTAAAGTTGAAAATATGGTGAGACTAAATAACGGCATTGAAGAAAACGTACAAACCGATGGGAAATTCGAACAATGCTTTGAATAAACTTTCAAGATTGACTCAAAAAGGTGAATCGGTTAGACGATTAGCGAATAGAATACAAGAATTAAATTCGGAACTGAACGAAATCCAAATATCAGAGTTCGGAGAGACAGACAGAGCTTCTATAGTGAGGACAAATAACATAATGGCATTTAATACGTTCAAGAACGTTCTGAGAAATCAACAGATCTTATCAACCATAAATGCCAGTAGCACAAAGACAGGTAGGTGTTGTATGCTACCAATAACGGTGCTGCAAATTGACAACAACGGTCGAGGTGTAATAAGTGTGGCTCGATACATAACAATAGATGTCCAGCCAACGGGGTAATATGTAACAAGTGCGGTAAACTGAATCATTTTGCGAAAGTATGCCGTTCAGATAACCAAGGCTACAACAGAAATAGCAACGATAATAGAAATGTCAATAGAAACAATAATAATAATTACCGTAATAATGGTAATAACAATCGCAACAGAGGTAATGGTAATTACCATAACACTGGAAATAATAACAACAATGGAAATAACAACAGAGAAAATAACAGTAGGAGTTTCGATATACATAGAGCAGAGGCTCAGGGAGACTTCCAAACGCCGGAGATTACGCAGAGAGAATCTCCAAGGGGCATGAATTAGAAACTAAACAAATATTTAGAATCTCATCGAATCTCAGAAATTACATTAAACTAAATATATTGGTTACAAATCCTACATTAACATTTTTAATAGACACAGGAGCAGATGTCTCTTTGTGCAAGCATAATTTTTTTTACCGTTATGATGTAGATTCGAATGATGACTGTTGCTTAACAGGGATATCAAGGGAACAAGTTAGATCTATTGGTTCCAGAAAAATAAATAAATAAATCAAGATAAATATAAATGACATGACAATAGAACATAAAGTGCAATTAGTAGAAAATGATTTTCCAATAAACACTGTCGGAATCCTAGGTAGAGATTTCATATCAAAATTGAAATGTACTATAGACTATGATAAATATATACTGACATTTATCACAAACAATGAGAACATAACAATTCCGACACATGACGATGTGGTTGACATAAATCATATAAAAATACCACCAAGAAGCGAAATTATAGTACCTTTTGACATAGATATAAAAGAAGACAAAATTATGATGAATATGGAGATCATTAAAGGTGTGTACTTTGCAAATACAATAATACCAAAAGATGGAAACAAGCGCATGAAGCTTCTTATTGTGACAAATGATTCAATAAGTATAAAAAACTTTGGAGTCGAAACAATGCCACTAAAAAATTATGAAATTGTCAAAATTAACAAAAGCACACATAAAGGTTATAACTCGTATTCGGAAAATAGATTTAAAAAATCATTGAAACATTTGGACTTGCATAGTACAGACAAGGAATTTCAAAATGAGCTAGAAAACATTATAAGGAAGGCGAAAAGTTGACTACAAATAATTTCTGCAAACAGAAGATTAACTTACACGATAATAAACCGATGTATATAAAAAATTATCGTTTACCTCAGCCAAACTGAGGAAATAAATTCCCAAGTACAAAGGTTATTGGATGATGAGATAGTAGAAGCATCAATAAGCCCTTATAATGCTCCTTTATTACACTGTACAACAATTTCAAACTTTTTCCAAAATTACGGGGTTCTGACGATTGATTCTGGTGGAGAAGACCAAAAAAAAAATATACGTATGTCGGCGTTTTGAAAGATCCCATCGGAATTTTATTTTAGAAGCGGTTAAAGTTTCCCAGCTCTGGCCTGTTCTTGCAGCTAATCGGTATATAAAACTATATTTTCTTTACATCTGAGGTATAGGGTATGTTCAGCAACTTTGTAGAAAATATGGGAAATATTTTTGTAGAATATATTAACCGTCTAACTCCCCCTCATAACGGCATTTTTTGGCTTTATTCTAACAAATCGTAAAAAAGGGGAAGGGCGGGGATGAAATGTTCAACAAAAATGTTCACCATAAAATTTTACTATATATGTCAGATCACTTTCAAATCACTTTCTTTTTTCCGCTCTTGGCAATTCGGCACCATTATCGTACAATGTCCAACACAAATCTGTTATAAAAGACAAAATGCTCTTGCCGTTATATCGTTCTTCTATAGGAAGACATACCTGATGAAAACGTTCACCATGTTCATCAGATTCCATTGACAACTGGTTTTCAAAAAAGTCCATATGTGAGTTCAAAAAGTGGATTTTTGTTGACATGTGGACCCCTAACTTTTCGAACTCTTCTAGCATGGTGTTCGTGTATGTTTGAGCAGAAGGAGATCGACATTTGCTAAGAACATTTGATATAACGTCTTTAATGCTTTTCCATGTAGTCAGTTCATTTGGGGAGAGAATACGATCGAATTCAGCATTTTGAATGAGCTGCCGTATATCAGGCCCAACAAAAACACCTGTTGGATTGTTGTGAAGAGTCAATAAAAATACGCCAATCGGCTGGGTTGTACTGTATGTTCATTTCATTCATTAAGCCTACAATGTCGTTACAAAAAACAAATATGTTCGTTTCGTTTACTGTAAAGAATGGATGAAATGTATGCTGGCGCGTTCTGAAACTAGATACTTTCACTCCAGGCTCGAGCAAATGCAGGCTTTTCAAGTCGGCTGCTAATATTTCTGCATTATTTTTTGATAGTCCCAATTTTCTCACCAAAGCATTTAAATGCTCTTGTGACATTCATTTTGGGCTAAATGTTGCTTCGAATTATACAAAATTTGAAACGGTGGTTTCGGTTTCGGCTCTTGTATCAGAATCCCAAAGAAGATTTGGACTGCGAACAGGTAGTGCAGGTACCGGAAGCACATCCGAATGTGGCACTGGAAATAAAGCTGATGGCAGGGCTTTATACAAAAAGCTCTTTCGATTATGCCTATTTAATTTCATTATGCCACTATTTTGACAAACATAGCATGTAGTCTCGTCGTGCTCACCTGGCTCTAGCCAACGCATCGGAATGCCAAACTTCATTGAGTTTCTTTCCCCTAAATATAAGAATATCGATCAAAACTTGTAATACCTTTAGACCACAGCATCAAACTTTTAGAGCAAATTCGGCAGATATGTTTTGGCACCCATGGCTCATCTGGAAAACTTCCAGTTCAAAATAAAGTTTATATATATCCTTCACTTTACTATTGAAAAATGAAACCTTGTATTCCTTTAGGGTATGCTTGCCGCAGACATAGCAAAAGCAGTCAAGTTTTTCAAAACAGTCAGCCATTTTTATTCTTACAAATTCCCTTGTGGTACAATAAAAAACACAAAAAAGATCAAACTCCCTTGCTTCAATTTTGATTGGGAAAAAGATGATAACAAGAATATGAAGAAGAAGATAACCAAAAAACTAAGGGCATAGTGACGTAGATACAAAAGTATTCGGTATTTGAGTGTCAAACCTTCTCGTCAGAGATGGGGTGACCTACATATGTAAACAATAACTAAATTAACCATTAATGGGCAATCTTGAATTTGATTGGTTTATGGTGGTTGTGTTAAGTTTTGGGTTTTGGTTTGTTCTGACATATAAAGTAAAATTTTATGGTGAACATTTCTGTTAAACATTTCATTATCGCCCTTCCCCTTTTTCGGGGTGTTTTTTACGATTTGTTAAAATAAAGCCAAAAAATGCCGTTATGAGGGGGGAGTTAGACGGTTAATATGTTCTACAAAAATATTTGCCATAATATTTTCTACAAAGTTGCTTAACATACCCTATACCTCAGATGAAAAGAAAACATAGTTTTATATACCGATATGCTGCAAAAACAGGCCAGAGTTGGGAAACTTTAACCGCTTCTGAAATAAAATTGAAATAAAAAAATGAACTGTGTTATTAGTTCCAAAAACGGGAACACACTGATTTAAAAAATTGATACTTGTAGTAGATTTCAGAAAATTAAATGTCAAAGTCGTCAGTGATAAATTTCGAACTAGGTAGAGCGAAATATTTCTCGACCTTGGATATGACAAGTTCATTCCATCAGATAGAACTCGAGAAAAAATCTCGTCCCCATACTGCCTTTTCAACGACGAACGGTCATTACAAGTATACGAGACTACCATTTGGTTTAAAAATATCATCAAATAGTTTTCAACGCATGTTGACAATAGCTTTATCAGGTTTGGATTCTGAAGCATTTCTCTACGTTGATATAATTATTTTCGGATGCAGTTTGAAGCATCATAATGCAAGCCTAGTAACAGTTCTTGACAGATTGACCAAATATAATTTTAAACTTAATGCGAATAAATGCTGTTTTCTGAAACCTGAAGTTGTGTATCTTGGTCACTTAATAACTTCAGAGGGTATAAAACCAGATCCTGGTAAATTTAACGCGATACCTAAGTATCCGATACCTAAAAACGCCGATGATGTGAGAAGATTCGTTGCGTTTTGTAACTACTACAGAAGATTCATTGAAAATTTTGCGAACATAGCAAGTTGTTTAAATGAATTACTGAACAAAATTTGAATGGACAGAAAAACGCCAATCTGCTTTTGAAACATTAAAACAGAAACTGATAAGTTCACCAGTCCTACAATATTCAGATTTCGACAAACCTTTTATTTTGACAACCGATGCATATGATTTTGCACTCGGAGCGGTTTGGTCACAGGGGGAAATTGGCGTAGATATGCCAATATCGTACGCAAGTCGATCTTTGAATAAGCATGAAAGAAACAAACCAGTAATAGAAAAGGAATTACTACTTATATACTATTTGTATGATAGAAAATTTATAATGGTGACTGACCACAGACCACTAGTTGTTGCTTTGTTTTCGCATACAAACCCAAGCTCAAAATTGACAAGAATACGTTTGGAATTGTCAGGTTATGATTTTGATATAGTGTATAAAAAAGGAATGAACAATACTAATGAAGGCGCACTTTCCAGAATTAGTCTGGACTCTGATATACTAAAAACAATAGTAGGACAATAGAGGACAATAGTAGTCTCAATGAATAAGATGTAGCGATAATCCATACTTTTTAGATAATATATTGGAGAAACTACCATCGCTATTAGAGCAGTTGAATTACAAAGGTTACGCTCTCGAGCAGGGTGATGACATATTCAACATAGTGACACAAGAAAGATTCAAAGAAATCTTAAACAGGAACAAAGGAACTGACATTAGAATATAGCTATATAGAAATCCTCAATACATCAAAAATGAAAATAGAAAGAAACTATTAATAGCTTATCACAACATACCATGCGGAGGACATTTTGGAGTTAGGAAAACGCTACTCCGTTTGAAACAAAGATACATATGGAAAAACATGCACAAAATGGTAAAAGGATATGTAAAAACGTGTGTTCTTTGTCAAAGAAATAAGCAAGTCAGACACACGAAAGAACCATTCGAAAAGACTGACACACCATGTCAAAGTTTCGAAACCATAGTAATTGATACAGTAGGTCCACTGAGACCATAGGTCCACTGAGACCATAGGTTCACTGAGATACATACTCACAATGTAGTGTAAATTAACGAAATACGTTATAGCATGTCCAATAGAAACTAAAGAGTCAACATCTGTGGCTAAGGCACTAGTTGAGAATGTTATCCTGAAATGCGGATTATATATAATATTGAAATCGGACAAAGGGACTGAATTTATAAATCAACTATGAGGGAGATATATGAATTGTTGAAGGTAGAACAAAGATTTTCAACCCCTTATCATCATGAAACACTTGGAACTGTTGAGAGAAATCACAGAGTTTTAAATTAATATTTTTTATCCTTTGTTGGTGATGACGATTGGAATTCGTGGATACCACACTATGCATTCGCATATAATACTACTCCACACGTTGACAATAATTATTCAGCTTTCAGCAATAATTATTCAGCAATCTTGAAAATTACGTTAATGAGTTAAGAACCAGATTGAAATATTCTTTGGACAATGCAAGGAAAATTATAGAGAAAATAAAAACGAAAAGAATGAAAAATTCTTTATTTAATAAAAACAGCATAGAATTAGAGGTAGGGGACTTAGTATTAGTGAGAGTAGGAAACAGGAAAAAGAGTGAACCACCTTACGAGGGACCCTATGAAATAGCAAGTATAAAAGATTTAAATTTAGACATAAAAATCAAAGCTAAAATAAAAACTGGGCATAAAAATTTACTTAAGAAATATCACACAAAACCATACAATACATTGTAAACTATAAGATCGTAGAATAAGAAAATTTTAAGAGCCAAATATACAAAATGTAAACAATACATCTAAATATAGCATAAGAAAAGTTATTTTAAAGAAATGTTAATAAGTAAATAAAAATATTTTAAAATGAAAATATTTTAAAATGAAATAAAAAAAAAAAAAAAAAATGTTTATGTCTACAGTACAAGAAAGAACAATGTAATAAACAAAGTTATATTCAAATAAGAATTAAAAAACTAAATTACAGAATATTTATACTAAGTCAGAAAAAATGACTCATGATATTTTGACTGCTTCTGCAAACGCTAATTTATTGATTTTTTATAGAACACCACTAAGCTGGAAACGGTCCAAAAGATAAAGCGAACTGGTATATAACCGATCTAAGCTATCTTTACACTGACAGTGGTTCCTTCTTTACGCACGCTAATGTTGAATGTGGATAAAATTGTTTCTACTTCCGCAATCAGAAGGACAAAATTATAATTAGCCATTGTGGCTCAAAAACATCACTTTGCGGTGAATATAAATTATTTTTTTTTTTATAATTCATTCATTTACAATCTGTTTTTACAACAATAAGCACATTTGATTATCTTATTTAGCTTAACATAGTCTGGATCTTTATCAAGTGAAATTATAACCTGAAATTTATAATTTACATACGGAGATAATTTTTTGTATGGTATATCTAAGAAATGATACCTTTTAAGCCTATTAACCTCGTTACTTTCATCTAATAAGCAAACTGCTAACGGATTTCTATGATTGCTAAGTCTGTCTAAGCACCTTGTGGTATGTTTATTTATCTCATCTTTAACTTTTGAAATTTGTCTTTGTGAATATTATCATTAGTTACGAACCAAGGGGTTTTTGTTATTAATCTCAGTGTTTTAGGTTGGTGTCTCTGAAGAATTTCAACATTTAAGTTACTTGTGGTTTCCCATAGCTGGATTCCATAAGTCCAAACTGGTTTCAACATGGTTTTGTATAGCAAAAGTTTATTTTCCAAATATAATGCTGATTTAGAACCAAGTAGCCAATACATTTCTCTGGTTTTAATATTTAATTGTTCTCTTTTTGTCTGAATATGTTTTTTCCACGTGTAACGACAGGTTTTCCGCACTATGCTGGGGCAAACTCAGTGTGCCCAGGGTCCGTTACACTTATTTAATTGATTATCGACGGGAAAAGAAAACACGCACAACTTTTCATATAACGTTATAAACTGTACTTTATTTAAACACAGGCTCTACACCGGGACTATTATACTATAGTAACGTGCCAGCCGAGGTCAGTGGTCTCGTTTATGTCGGTGTACAACCGTTCGCTCTCTCTGTCGAACAGATGGTGCCGTAACACTCTTTCCGGTTCAGGGGGTTATGGTCGTTACACTCTAACAAAGGGTAGAGATCACCTGGTTGAAGATGATAGAACAAGCTTTCAATCGACAGTGATGGTCCCCGTTGTAACAGTAGGTCTGGTCTAATCGGAGATGGAAATCCTCTACAACCGATTGATCCAGCCGTTACTGTGAGCTAACACTGCTCTCAGTGTGACTCTAACAATGGGTATAGATCATCTGGTTGATGATGATAGAACCAGCTTTCAACCGACAGTGATGACCCCAGTTGTTGCCAATAATTCCGGTCTAATCGGAGATGGAGACCCTATACAACCGATTGATCCAGTAGAGGGTATGCGAATCGCAGAACGTAATTGGGAAAGACAATTACAGGAATATGGTAAAGAAGTACAAAAACAGGATATATTGAAACTCGGTCCAAAACCAATCAAAATAATTCTGCGAATAGAAAGAGCTGAACCAAAGTACGAAATTTATACAGTGCCAAAAATAAGAAATTCAAGAGGTGATTTCATGAATCGAAAAAAGACAGAATTGACGGTGATTAACTCGGAACTGTCTGTAGTGAAAATTCCAAATGAATGAGTAATACTCGAAATATTTAATCTAAATTACTGACACTAAAGTGAATGACTAATACTTTAAATATTTAATATCAATTACTGACTTAAATATTTAATAACAATTAATTCCAACGAAGGACACACTTTCAGTTCGTTGGATCGCATTTCATATGACAGGTATTTTCACACACCCATAAACACGCTTAGCTTTCAGTTTTAATATAAGTTTAATTATAATTATAGATATAAGTTAACAATTGATTTTAATAAAGCAGACAGTATAGAAATAACCATTGAACTGTTTTATTCAAGTTTTAAATTAAAGTTCGGTCTTAAACGCCGAACCCAATAGTCATACACTATGGACATAGAAACAAAAACTAAGCAACTGGAGTGAATAACAAAGTTAAAGTTGGAAATTAAAGAATTCCGGAAAATCAAAAAATTGTCAGACAAGAAATGGGGAGCACCCAAACAAAAATCAACGAAGTAATTTCGGCAACAACCTAAGTACCAACAGCTGTAAGCGTCCGCCTTGAGATAGTAGCTAAGCGTTAGAATTAACTATTGACAAAACATTCAAAAGTTAAAGTTACATTGGACAAACGACAAGTTACAACAATGGAGGCAATGGACATAAACGAGATAGCTGCTATAATTAAGCTCATTAATGTTTTTACGGGAAAGAAAAGCGAGCGTAGTAATTTCGTTAGAAATGTAAAACTGGTAAATGAAACTATACCAGCGTCGAAACAAAATGCATTTTTCAGTTTTATGACTTTAATATAAAACTTTAGATGGTAAAGTTGAAAATATGGTGAGACTAAATAACGGCATTGAAGAAAACGTACAAACCGATGGGAAATTCGAACAATGCTTTGAATAAACTTTCAAGATTGACTCAAAAAGGTGAATCGGTTAGACGATTAGCGAATAGAATACAAGAATTAAATTCGGAACTGAACGAAATCCAAATATCAGAGTTCGGAGAGACAGACAGAGCTTCTATAGTGAGGACAAATAACATAATGGCATTTAATACGTTCAAGAACGTTCTGAGAAATCAACAGATCTTATCAACCATAAATGCCAGTAGCACAAAGACAGGTAGGTGTTGTATGCTACCAATAACTGTGCTGCAAATTGACAACAACGGTCGAGGTGTAATAAGTGTGGCTCGATACATAACAATAGATGTCCAGCCAACGGGGTAATATGTAACAAGTGCGGTAAACTGAATCGTTTTGCGAAAGTATGCCGTTCAGATAACCAGGGCTACAACAGAAATAGCAACGATAATAGAAACAATAATAATAATTACCGTAATAATGGTAATAACAATCGCAATAGAGGTAATGGTAATTACCATAACAGTGGAAATAATAACAACAATGGAAATAACAACAGAGAAAATAACAGTAGGAGTTTTGATATACATAGAGCAGAGGCTCAGGGAAACTTCCATACGCCGGAGATTACGCAGAGAGAATCTCCAAGGGGCATGAATTAGAAGCTAAACAAATATTTAGAATCTCATCGAATCTCAGAAATTACATTAAACTAAATATATTGGTTACAAATCCTACATTAACATTTTTAATAGACACAGGATCAGATGTCTCTTTGTGCAAGCAGAATTTTTTTTACCGTTATGATGTAGATTCGAATGATGACTGTTGCTTAACAGGGATATCAAGGGAACAAGTTAGATCTATTGGTTCCAAAAAGATAAATAAATAAATAAATCAAGATAAATATAAATGACATGACAATAGAACATAAAGTGCAAATAGTAGAAAATGATTCTCCAATAAACACTGACGGAATCCTAGATAGATATTTCTTATCAAAATTGAAATGTAGTATAGACTATGATAAATATATACTGACATTTATCACAAACAATGAGAACATAACAATTCCGATACATGACGATGTGATTGACATATGATTTTTATATGATTTCAAAATACCACCAAGAAGCGAAATTATAGTACCTTTTGACATAGATATAAAAGAAGACGAAATTATGATTAATATGGAGATCATTAAAGGTGTGTACTTTGCAAATACAATAATACCAAAAGATGGAAACAAGCACATGAAGCTTCTTATTGTGACGAATGATTCAATAAGTATAAGAAACTTTGGAGTGGAAACAATGCCACTAAAAAATTATGATATTGTCAAAATTAACAAAAGCACACATAAAGGTTATAACTCGTATTCGGAAAATAGATTTAAAGAATTATTGAAACATATGGACTTACATAGTACAGACAAGGAATGCCAAAATGAGCTAGAAAACATTATAAGAAGATATCAACATGTATTCCATTTGGAAGGCGAAAAGTTGACTACAAATAATTTCTGCAAACAGAAGATTAACTTACACGATAATAAACCGATGTATATAAAAAATTATCGTTTACCTCAGCCAAACTGAGGAAATAAATTCCCAAGTACAAAGGTTATTGGATGATGAGATAGTAGAACCATCAATAAGCCCTTATAATGCTCCTTTATTACACTGTACAACAATTTCAAACTTTTTCCAAAATTACGGGGTTCTGACGATTGATTCTGGTGGAGAACATTTTTGTTGAACATTTCATCCCCGCCCTTCCCCTTTTTTACGTTTTGTTAGAATAAAGCCAAAAAATGCCGTTATGAGGGGGAGTTAGAGGGTTAATATGTTCTACAAAAATATTTTCCATAATATTTTCTACAAAGTTGCTTGACATACCCTATACCTCAGATGTAAAGAAAACATAGTTTTATATACCGATATGCTGCAAGAACAGGCCAGAGTTGGGAAACTTTAACCGCTTCTAAAATAAAATTCCGATGTGATCTTTCAAAACGCCGACACACTTATATCTTTTTTTGGTCTCCTCCACCAGCATCAATCGTCGGAACCCCGTAATTTTTGTTCGTGTTGAACTGTGTTATTAGTTCCAAAAAGGGGAACACACTGATTTAAAAAAATGGAGACTAGTAGTAGATTTCAGAAATTTAAATGACAAAGTCGTCAGTGATAAATTTCAAACTAGGTAGACCGAAATATTTCTCGACCTTGGATATGACAAGTTCATTCCATCAGATAGAACTCGAGAAAAAATCGCTTCCCCATACTGCCTTTTCAACGACGAACGGTCATTACCAGTATACGAGACTACCATTTGGTTTAAAAATATCATCAAATAGTTTTCAACGAATGTTGACAATAGCTTTATCAGGTTTGGATTCTGAAGCATTTCTCTGCGTTGATGATATAATTATTTTCGGATGCAGTTTGAAGCATCATAATGCAAATCTAGTAACAGTTCTTGACAGATTGACCAAATATAATTTAAAACTTAATGCGAATAAATGCTGTTTTCTGAAACCTGAAGTTGTGTATCTTGGTCACTTAATAACTTCAGAGGGTATAAAACCAGATCCTGGTAAATTTAACGCCATACCTAAGTATCCGATACCTAAAAACGCCGGTGATGTAAGAAGATTCGTTGCGTTTTGTAACTACTACAGAAGATTCATTGAAAATTTTGCGAACATAGCAAGTTGTTTAAATGAATTACTGAACAAAATTTGAATGGACAGAAAAACGCCAATCTGCTTTTGAAACATTAAAACAGAAACTGATAAGTCCACCAGTCCTATAATGTTCAGATTTCGACAAACCTTTTATTTTGATAACCGATGCATCTGATTTTGCACTCGGAGCGATTTGGTCACAGGGGGAAATTGGCGTAGATATGCCAATATCGTACGCAAGTCGATCTTTGAATAAGCATGAAAGAAACAAACCAGTAATAGAAAAGGAATTACTACTTATACATCGGGGCATAAAATTTTTCAGACCCTATTTGTATGATAGAAAATTTATAGTGGTGACTGACCATAGACCACTAGTTGTTGCTTTGTTTTCGCATACAAACCCAAGCTCAAAATTGACAAGAATACGTTTGGAATTGTCAGGTTATGATTTTGATATAGTGTATAAAAAAGGAATGAACAGTATTAATGAAGACGCACTTTCCAGAATTAGTGGACTCTGATATACTAAAAACAATAGTAGGACAATAGTAGTCTCAATGAATAAGATGTGGCGATAATCCATACTTTTTAGATAATATATTGGAGAAACTACCATCGCTATTAGAGAAGTTGAATTACAAAGGTTACGCTCTCGAGCAGGGTGATGACATATTCAACATAGTGACACAAGAAAGATTCAAAGAAATCTTAAACAGGAACAAAGGAACTGACGTTAGAATATAATTATATAGAAATCCTCAATACATCAAAAATGAAATAGAAAGAAACAATTAATAGCCTATCACAACATACCATGCGGAGGACATTTTGGAGTTAGGAAAACGCTACTCCGTTTGAAATAACGATACATATAGAAAAACATGTACAAAATGGTAAAAGGATATGTAAGAACGTGTGATCTTTGTCAAAGAAATAATAAGTATATAAAAATATTTTAAAATGAAAATATTTTAAAATGAAATAAACAAAAAAAAATTTTATGTCTACAGTACAAGAAAGAACAATGTAATAAACAAAATTGTATTCAAATAAGAAATAAAAAACTAAATTATAGAATATTTATACTAAGTCAGAAAAAATGACTCATGATATTTCGACTGCTTCTGCCAAGTTTCTTTTAGATCATTTAGTTGACGCTAAATTATTGATGTTTTATAGAACACCACTGAGCTGGAAAATAGTGAGCTTTGGTAGAACGGTCCAAAAGATAAAGCGCACTGGAATATAACCGGTCTAAGCTATCTTGACACTGACAGTGGTTCCTTCTTTACGCACGCTAATGTTGAATGTGGATTAAATTGTTTCTACTTACGCAATCAGAAGAACAAAATTATAATTAGCCATTGTGGCTCAAAAACATCACTTTGCGGTGAATATAAATTATTATTTTTTTTTATAATTCATTTAATTACAATCTGTTTTTACAAAATTAAGCACATTTGATTATCTTATTTAGCTTAACATAATCTGGATCTTTATCAGTTGAAATTATAACTTGAAATTTATAATTTACATACGGAGATCATTTTTTGTATGGTATATCTAAGATATGATACCTTTTAAGCTTATTAACCTCGTTACTTTCATCTAATAAGCAAACTGCTAACGGATTTCTATGATTGCTAAGTCTGTCTAAGCACCTTTTTTTATATTTTTTTTTTATTTATTTATTTAATTCAGCTACAATAAAGCAACAGCTGAGCAATATTTACAAAAATATTTTATAAAAATAATACCGACTTTAAATACAGTTATAAACATAATCATTAGAGTTCAAATATGTCGTTAATCTTCTTTTAATAACATCAACATCAATTAAAGCATAGTGTCTGTTCACTTCGGTGCAAATTCTTCGGAATGGATCGAAATTAATGAAATTTGATCTGTGGAAATTCAGGTAAACCGGCTCATACGATCGAAGTTGTCTGTTAGGCACATTTATAAAAAATTTTCCGAGAAGGCATTCAGAATCAATTTTACCATGAACCAGGTTGAGGAAGAATGTTATATTAGAAATGATCCTTCTACATTTCAAAGTTGGAAGCTTTATTAGAGCCAAACGACTGCGATATGGTGGAAGACTCAATTCCGCATTCCACTCAAGATATCGTAGACAAAATAGTAAGAATTGTTTCTGAACTGATTCAAGTTTTTTGATGAAAACATTGTACTGTGGATCCCAGATTACTGATGCGTATTCAAGTAAGACGTGAATGTGGTATGTTTATTTATCTCATCTTTAACTTTTGAAATTTGCAAGTCTTTGTGATTATTATCATTAGTTACGAACCAAGGGGTTTTTGTTATTAATCTTAGTGTTTTAGATTGTGTCTCTGAAGAATTTCAACATTTAAGTTACTTGTGGTTTCCCATAGCTGGATTCCATAAGTCCAAACTGTTTTCAACATGGTTTTGTATAGCAAATGTTTATTTTCCACAGATAATTCTGATTTAGAACCAAGTAGCTAATACATTTTTCTGGTTTTAGTATTTAATTGTTCTCTTTTTGTCTGAATATGTTTTTTCTACGTGTAACGACAGGTTTTCCGCACTATGCTGGGGCAAACTCAGTGTGCCCAGGGTCCGTTACACTTATTTAATTGATTATCGACGGGAAAAGAAAACACGCACAACTTTTCATATAACGTTATAAACTGTACTTTATTTAAACACAGGCTCTACACCGGGACTATTATACTATAGTAACGTGCCAGCCGAGGTCAGTGGTCTCGTTTATGTCGGTGTACAACCGTTCGCTCTCTCTGTCGAACAGATGGTGCCGTAACACTCTTTCCGGTTCAGGGGGTTATGGTCGTTACACTCTAACAAAGGGTAGAGATCACCTGGTTGAAGATGATAGAACAAGCTTTCAACCGACAGTGATGGTCCCCGTTGTGTAACAGTAGGTCTGGTCTAATCGGAGATGGAAATCCTCTACAACCGATTGATCCAGCCGTTACTGTGAGCTAACACTGCTCTCAGTGTGACTCTAACAATGGGTATAGATCATCTGGTTGATGATGATAGAACCAGCTTTCAACCGACAGTGATGACCCCAGTTGTTGCCAATAATTCCGGTCTAATCGGAGATGGAGACCCTATACAACCGATTGATCCAGTAGAGGGTATGCGAATTGCAGAACGTAATTGGAGAAGACAATTACAGGAATATGGTAAAGAAGTACAACAACCGGATATATTGAAACTCGGTTCAAAACCAATTAAAATAATTCAGCGAATAGAAAGAGCTGAACCAAAGTACGAAATTTTTCCAGTGCCAAAAATAAGAAATTGAAGAGGAGATTTTATGAATCGAAAAAAGAAAGAATTGACGGTGATTAACTCGGAACTGTCTGTAGTGAAAATTCCAAATGAATGAGTAATACTCGAAATATTTAATCTAAATTACTGACACTAAAGTGAATGACTAATACTTTAAATATTTAATATCAATTACTGACTTAAATATTTAATAACAATTAATTCCAACGAAGGACACACTTTCAGTTCGTTGGATCGCATTTCATATGACAGGTATTTTCACACACCCATAAACACGCTTAGCTTTCAGTTTTAATATAAGTTTAATTATAATTATAGATATAAGTTAACAATTGATTTTAATAAAGCAGACAGTATAGAAATAACCATTGAACTGTTTTATTCAAGTTTTAAATTAAAGTTCGGTCTTAAACGCCGAACCCAATAGTCATACACTATGGACATAGAAACAAAAACTAAGCAACTGGAGTGAATAACAAAGTTAAAGTTGGAAATTAAAGAATTCCGGAAAATCAAAAAATTGTCAGACAAGAAATGGGGAGCACCCAAACAAAAATCAACGAAGTAATTTCGGCAACAACCTAAGTACCAACAGCTGTAAGCGTCCGCCTTGAGATAGTAGCGAAGCGTTAGAATTAACTATTGACAAAACATTCAAAAGTTAAAGTTACATTGGACAAACGACAAGTTACAACAATGGAGGCAATGGACATAAACGAGATAGCTGCTATAATTAAGCTCATTAATGTTTTTACGGGAAAGAAAAGCGAGCGTAGTAATTTCGTTAGAAATGTAAAACTGGTAAATGAAACTATACCAGCGTCGAAACAAAATGCATTTTTCAGTTTTATGACTTTAATATAAAACTTTAGATGGTAAAGTTGAAAATATGGTGAGACTAAATAACGGCATTGAAGAAAACGTACAAACCGATGGGAAATTCGAACAATGCTTTGAATAAACTTTCAAGATTGACTCAAAAAGGTGAATCGGTTAGACGATTAGCGAATAGAATACAAGAATTAAATTCGGAACTGAACGAAATCCAAATATCAGAGTTCGGAGAGACAGACAGAGCTTCTATAGTGAGGACAAATAACATAATGGCATTTAATACGTTCAAGAACGTTCTGAGAAATCAACAGATCTTATCAACCATAAATGCCAGTAGCACAAAGACAGGTAGGTGTTGTATGCTACCAATAACTGTGCTGCAAATTGACAACAACGGTCGAGGTGTAATAAGTGTGGCTCGATACATAACAATAGATGTCCAGCCAACGGGGTAATATGTAACAAGTGCGGTAAACTGAATCATTTTGCGAAAGTATGCCGTTCAGATAACCAAGGCTACAACAGAAATAGCAACGATAATAGAAATGTCAATAGAAACAATAATAATAATTACCGTAATAATGGTAATAACAATCGCAACAGAGGTAATGGTAATTACCATAACACTGGAAATAATAACAACAATGGAAATAACAACAGAGAAAATAACAGTAGGAGTTTCGATATACATAGAGCAGAGGCTCAGGGAGACTTCCAAACGCCGGAGATTACGCAGAGAGAATCTCCAAGGGGCATGAATTAGAAACTAAACAAATATTTAGAATCTCATCGAATCTCAGAAATTACATTAAACTAAATATATTGGTTACAAATCCTACATTAACATTTTTAATAGACACAGGAGCAGATGTCTCTTTGTGCAAGCATAATTTTTTTTTACCGTTATGATGTAGATTCGAATGATGACTGTTGCTTAACAGGGATATCAAGGGAACAAGTTAGATCTATTGGTTCCAGAAAAATAAATAAATAAATCAAGATAAATATAAATGACATGACAATAGAACATAAAGTGCAATTAGTAGAAAATGATTTTCCAATAAACACTGTCGGAATCCTAGGTAGAGATTTCATATCAAAATTGAAATGTACTATAGACTATGATAAATATATACTGACATTTATCACAAACAATGAGAACATAACAATTCCGACACATGACGATGTGGTTGACATAAATCATATAAAAATACCACCAAGAAGCGAAATTATAGTACCTTTTGACATAGATATAAAAGAAGACAAAATTATGATGAATATGGAGATCATTAAAGGTGTGTACTTTGCAAATACAATAATACCAAAAGATGGAAACAAGCGCATGAAGCTTCTTATTGTGACAAATGATTCAATAAGTATAAAAAACTTTGGAGTCGAAACAATGCCACTAAAAAATTATGAAATTGTCAAAATTAACAAAAGCACACATAAAGGTTATAACTCGTATTCGGAAAATAGATTTAAAAAATCATTGAAACATTTGGACTTGCATAGTACAGACAAGGAATTTCAAAATGAGCTAGAAAACATTATAAGGAAGGCGAAAAGTTGACTACAAATAATTTCTGCAAACAGAAGATTAACTTACACGATAATAAACCGATGTATATAAAAAATTATCGTTTACCTCAGCCAAACTGAGGAAATAAATTCCCAAGTACAAAGGTTATTGGATGATGAGATAGTAGAAGCATCAATAAGCCCTTATAATGCTCCTTTATTACACTGTACAACAATTTCAAACTTTTTCCAAAATTACGGGGTTCTGACGATTGATTCTGGTGGAGAAGACCAAAAAAAAAATATACGTATGTCGGCGTTTTGAAAGATCCCATCGGAATTTTATTTTAGAAGCGGTTAAAGTTTCCCAGCTCTGGCCTGTTCTTGCAGCTAATCGGTATATAAAACTATATTTTCTTTACATCTGAGGTATAGGGTATGTTCAGCAACTTTGTAGAAAATATGGGAAATATTTTTGTAGAATATATTAACCGTCTAACTCCCCCTCATAACGGCATTTTTTGGCTTTATTCTAACAAATCGTAAAAAAGGGGAAGGGCGGGGATGAAATGTTCAACAAAAATGTTCACCATAAAATTTTACTATATATGTCAGATCACTTTCAAATCACTTTCTTTTTTCCGCTCTTGGCAATTCGGCACCATTATCGTACAATGTCCAACACAAATCTGTTATAAAAGACAAAATGCTCTTGCCGTTATATCGTTCTTCTATAGGAAGACATACCTGATGAAAACGTTCACCATGTTCATCAGATTCCATTGACAACTGGTTTTCAAAAAAGTCCATATGTGAGTTCAAAAAGTGGATTTTTGTTGACATGTGGACCCCTAACTTTTCGAACTCTTCTAGCATGGTGTTCGTGTATGTTTGAGCAGAAGGAGATCGACATTTGCTAAGAACATTTGATATAACGTCTTTAATGCTTTTCCATGTAGTCAGTTCATTTGGGGAGAGAATACGATCGAATTCAGCATTTTGAATGAGCTGCCGTATATCAGGCCCAACAAAAACACCTGTTGGATTGTTGTGAAGAGTCAATAAAAATACGCCAATCGGCTGGGTTGTACTGTATGTTCATTTCATTCATTAAGCCTACAATGTCGTTACAAAAAACAAATATGTTCGTTTCGTTTACTGTAAAGAATGGATGAAATGTATGCTGGCGCGTTCTGAAACTAGATACTTTCACTCCAGGCTCGAGCAAATGCAGGCTTTTCAAGTCGGCTGCTAATATTTCTGCATTATTTTTTGATAGTCCCAATTTTCTCACCAAAGCATTTAAATGCTCTTGTGACATTCATTTTGGGCTAAATGTTGCTTCGAATTATACAAAATTTGAAACGGTGGTTTCGGTTTCGGCTCTTGTATCAGAATCCCAAAGAAGATTTGGACTGCGAACAGGTAGTGCAGGTACCGGAAGCACATCCGAATGTGGCACTGGAAATAAAGCTGATGGCAGGGCTTTATACAAAAAGCTCTTTCGATTATGCCTATTTAATTTCATTATGCCACTATTTTGACAAACATAGCATGTAGTCTCGTCGTGCTCACCTGGCTCTAGCCAACGCATCGGAATGCCAAACTTCATTGAGTTTCTTTCCCCTAAATATAAAAATATCGATCAAAACTTGTAATACCTTTAGACCACAGCATCAAACTTTTAGAGCAAATTCGGCAGATATGTTTTGGCACCCATGGCTCATCTGGAAAACTTCCAGTTCAAAATAAAGTTTATATATATCCTTCACTTTACTATTGAAAAATGAAACCTTGTATTCCTTTAGGGTATGCTTGCCGCAGACATAGCAAAAGCAGTCAAGTTTTTCAAAACAGTCAGCCATTTTTATTCTTACAAATTCCCTTGTGGTACAATAAAAAACACAAAAAAGATCAAACTCCCTTGCTTCAATTTTGATTGGGAAAAAGATGATAACAAGAATATGAAGAAGAAGATAACCAAAAAACTAAGGGCATAGTGACGTAGATACAAAAGTATTCGGTATTTGAGTGTCAAACCTTCTCGTCAGAGATGGGGTGACCTACATATGTAAACAATAACTAAATTAACCATTAATGGGCAATCTTGAATTTGATTGGTTTATGGTGGTTGTGTTAAGTTTTGGGTTTTGGTTTGTTCTGACATATAAAGTAAAATTTTATGGTGAATATTTCTGTTAAACATTTCATTATCGCCCTTCCCCTTTTTCGGGGTGTTTTTTACGATTTGTTAAAATAAAGCCAAAAAATGCCGTTATGAGGGGGGAGTTAGACGGTTAATATGTTCTACAAAAATATTTGCCATAATATTTTCTACAAAGTTGCTTAACATACCCTATACCTCAGATGTAAAGAAAACATAGTTTTATATACCGATATGCTGCAAAAACAGGCCAGAGTTGGGAAACTTTAACCGCTTCTGAAATAAAATTGAATTAAAAAAATGAACTGTGTTATTAGTTCCAAAAACGGGAACACACTGATTTAAAAAAATGGATACTAGTAGAAGATTTCAGAAAATTAAATGTCAAAGTCGTCAGTGATAAATTTCGAACTAGGTAGAGCGAAATATTTCTCGACCTTGGATATGACAAGTTCATTCCATCAGATAGAACTCGAGAAAAAATCTCGTCCCCATACTGCCTTTTCAACGACGAACGGTAATTACAAGTATACGAGACTACCATTTGGTTTAAAAATATCATCAAATAGTTTTCAACGCATGTTGACAATAGCTTTATCAGGTTTGGATTCTGAAGCATTTCTCTACGTTGATGATATAATTATTTTCGGATGCAGTTTGAAGCATCATAATGCAAGCCTAGTAACAGTTCTTGACAGATTGACCAAATATAATTTTAAACTTAATGCGAATAAATGCTGTTTTCTGAAACCTGAAGTTGTGTATCTTGGTCACTTAATAACTTCAGAGGGTATAAAACCAGATCCTGGTAAATTTAACGCGATACCTAAGTATCCGATACCTAAAAACGCCGATGATGTGAGAAGATTCGTTGCGTTTTGTAACTACTACAGAAGATTCATTGAAAATTTTGCGAACATAGCAAGTTGTTTAAATGAATTACTGAACAAAATTTGAATGGACAGAAAAACGCCAATCTGCTTTTGAAACATTAAAACAGAAACTGATAAGTTCACCAGTCCTACAATATTCAGATTTCGACAAACCTTTTATTTTGACAACCGATGCATATGATTTTGCACTCGGAGCGGTTTGGTCACAGGGGGAAATTGGCGTAGATATGCCAATATCGTACGCAAGTCGATCTTTGAATAAGCATGAAAGAAACAAACCAGTAATAGAAAAGGAATTACTACTTATATACTATTTGTATGATAGAAAATTTATAATGGTGACTGACCACAGACCACTAGTTGTTGCTTTGTTTTCGCATACAAACCCAAGCTCAAAATTGACAAGAATACGTTTGGAATTGTCAGGTTATGATTTTGATATAGTGTATAAAAAAGGAATGAACAATACTAATGAAGGCGCACTTTCCAGAATTAGTCTGGACTCTGATATACTAAAAACAATAGTAGGACAATAGAGGACAATAGTAGTCTCAATGAATAAGATGTAGCGATAATCCATACTTTTTAGATAATATATTGGAGAAACTACCATCGCTATTAGAGCAGTTGAATTACAAAGGTTACGCTCTCGAGCAGGGTGATGACATATTCAACATAGTGACACAAGAAAGATTCAAAGAAATCTTAAACAGGAACAAAGGAACTGACATTAGAATATAGCTATATAGAAATCCTCAATACATCAAAAATGAAAATAGAAAGAAACAATTAATAGCTTATCACAACATACCATGCGGAGGACATTTTGGAGTTAGGAAAACGCTACTCCGTTTGAAACAAAGATACATATGGAAAAACATGCACAAAATGGTAAAAGGATATGTAAGAACGTGTGTTCTTTGTCAAAGAAATAAGCAAGTCAGACACACGAAAGAACCATTCGAAAAGACTGACACACCATGTCAAAGTTTCGAAACCATAGTAATTGATACAGTAGGTCCACTGAGACCATAGGTCCACTGAGACCATAGGTTCACTGAGATACATACTCACAATGTAGTGTAAATTAACGAAATACGTTATAGCATGTCCAATAGAAACTAAAGAGTCAACATCTGTGGCTAAGGCACTAGTTGAGAATGTTATCCTGAAATACGGATTATATATAATATTGAAATCGGACAAAGGGACTGAATTTATAAATCAACTATGAGGGAGATATATGAATTGTTGAAGGTAGAACAAAGATTTTCAACCCCTTATCATCATGAAACACTTGGAACTGTTGAGAGAAATCACAGAGTTTTAAATTAATATTTTTTATCCTTTGTTGGTGATGACGATTGGAATTCGTGGATACCACACTATGCATTCGCATATAATACTACTCCACACGTTGACAATAATTATTCAGCTTTCAGCAATAATTATTCAGCAATCTTGAAAATTACGTTAATGAGTTAAGAACCAGATTGAAATATTCTTTGGACAATGCAAGGAAAATTATAGAGAAAATAAAAACGAAAAGAATGAAAAATTCTTTATTTAATAAAAACAGCATAGAATTAGAGGTAGGGGACTTAGTATTAGTGAGAGTAGGAAACAGGAAAAAGAGTGAACCACCTTACGAGGGACCCTATGAAATAGCAAGTATAAAAGATTTAAATTTAGACATAAAAATCAAAGCTAAAATAAAAACTGGGCATAAAAATTTACTTAAGAAATATCACACAAAACCATACAATACATTGTAAACTATAAGATCGTAGAATAAGAAAATTTTAAGAGCCAAATATACAAAATGTAAACAATACATCTAAATATAGCATAAGAAAAGTTATTTTAAAGAAATGTTAATAAGTAAATAAAAATATTTTAAAATGAAAATATTTTAAAATGAAATAAAAAAAAAAAAAAAAAATGTTTATGTCTACAGTACAAGAAAGAACAATGTAATAAACAAAGTTGTATTCAAATAAGAAATAAAAAACTAAATTACAGAATATTTATACTAAGTCAGAAAAAATGACTCATGATATTTTGACTGCTTCTGCAAACGCTAATTTATTGATTTTTTATAGAACACCACTAAGCTGGAAAATAGTGAGCTTTGGTGGAACGGTCCAAAAGATAAAGCGAACTGGTATATAACCGATCTAAGCTATCTTTACACTGACAGTGGTTCCTTCTTTACGCACGCTAATGTTGAATGTGGATAAAATTGTTTCTACTTCCGCAATCAGAAGGACAAAATTATAATTAGCCATTGTGGCTCAAAAACATCACTTTGCGGTGAATATAAATTATTTTTTTTTTTATAATTCATTCATTTACAATCTGTTTTTACAACAATAAGCACATTTGATTATCTTATTTAGCTTAACATAGTCTGGATCTTTATCAAGTGAAATTATAACCTGAAATTTATAATTTACATACGGAGATAATTTTTTGTATGGTATATCTAAGATATGATACCTTTTAAGCCTATTAACCTCGTTACTTTCATCTAATAAGCAAACTGCTAACGGATTTCTATGATTGCTAAGTCTGTCTAAGCACCTTGTGGTATGTTTATTTATCTCATCTTTAACTTTTGAAATTTGTCTTTGTGAATATTATCATTAGTTACGAACCAAGGGGTTTTTGTTATTAATCTCAGTGTTTTAGGTTGGTGTCTCTGAAGAATTTCAACATTTAAGTTACTTGTGGTTTCCCATAGCTGGATTCCATAAGTCCAAACTGGTTTCAACATGGTTTTGTATAGCAAAAGTTTATTTTCCAAAGATAATGCTGATTTAGAACCAAGTAGCCAATACATTTCTCTGGTTTTAATATTTAATTGTTCTCTTTTTGTCTGAATATGTTTTTTCCACGTGTAACGACAGGTTTTCCGCACTATGCTGGGGCAAACTCAGCGTGCCCAGGGTCCGTTACACTTATTTAATTGATTATCGACGGGAAAAAGAAAACACGCACAATTTTTCATATAACGTTATAAACTGTACTTTATTTAAACACAGGCTCTACACCGGGACTATTATACTATAGTAACGTGCCAGGTCAGTGGTCTCGTTTATGTCGGTGTACAACCGTTCGCTCTCTCTGTCAAACAAATGGTGCCGTAACACTCTTTCCGGTTCAGGGGTTATGGTCGTTACACTCTAACAAAGGGTAGAGATCACCTGGTTGAAGATGATAGAACAAGCTTTCAACCGACAGTGATGGTCCCCGTTGTATAACAGTAGGTCTGGTCTAATCGGAGATGGAAATGCTCTACAACTGATTGATCCAGCCGTTACTGTGAGCTAACACTGCTCCCAGTCTGACTCTAACAATGGGTATAGATCACCTGGTTGATGATGATAGAACAAGCTTTCAACCCACAGTGATGACCCCAGTTGTTGGCAATAATTCTGGTCTAATCGGAGATGGAGACACTATACAACTGATTGATCTAGCCGTTATTAGGAGTCGGGCCGTCCTTTTGTTGAACTCTGACAATGGGTATAGGTCACCTGGTTGATGATAATAGAACAAACATTCAATCGACAGTGATGGTCCCAGTTGTTTACCAATAAGTCTGGTCTAATCGGAGATGGAGACCCTATACAACCGATTGATCCAGCCGTTAATGGGAGTCGTGTGTAGTCTAAGTCGGTATGCTGTATATAGTTCACTGAATTGATGTTGATAAAACAATCTTTCAATCCAAGTGACTGTACCCAGGTCTTAAGGTGGTTGTATTCTACTGATGATGGACACCCAATACCATACCTGACCGTGTGGTGCGATGTTAACATCGTTTAAGCTCTTGATAACTTAACATTACTCAGACTCTCTTAATTAACATTCATCAAACTCAAACTAATTCATCAAACATAACATAAGTGGGTTCAAGATGCAAATTCTTTGAATATTGATACATAGTGTAATAGCATTAAATTTCTAATTTTAAAATAACATCCTAATACATAATACTGTGTTTGTTTTAAAATAAAACAAGTAAGAGTGTTAAATTCGGCTGTGCCGAATCTTTGATACCCTCTACCTCGGTTTGAGTCTTGATAATAAATGTAAATGAAAAAGTAAACAATTTGTTAAACTTACTACCAAATTATTTCAGCAAATTCTTTGGGTTGGTTTTCGCCTTTTCTATTATTTCGGATTTATTTCGGTATTTGCTTTTTGGTCATCGTGGTTGCTGATCGGCATGCATTTTGGTTATATACCTATATGCATGCGTTTCCGGTTATATGACATAACTTCTCTTTTAATTTAGTTTTTGCTAATTAAATAGCTCGCCCTAACCTCCATAGCAAAGGTAATGGTTGTGTAGGGTGGCTATATGCATTAAATCGTGCTAATTGGAGATGGCTGTATAGTTTCTTTTAACTGGCGAAATATTTTTTCATTGCGGTCATGTAGGTCGGATGGAGTAACAAATAATAACCAAAAAAAAAAACTCTCTCACCTTTTTTATTAAAACATTGCCATATTTGGAAAACATAGAGAATAAATTTATAATAATAAATATTCAAATTAGGGATGCAAACGCAAAAAACCAAATGTCCCAAACATTTTAAATAAAATAATTTGTTATCTTTATTTTCTGAAAAACTTCAAATTTTTATCAAAAAAAAATTGTGAAAATTTCTATATAAATAACATTCTCATCAAATTGCGTTTATTTATGTAACAGTTTTTATGTTCGCAATTCTTAAATATCATTTGACGTTTTCTAAAATTCATTGAATTTAAATTAATGTTTTCTGTAGTGTGATTCTGTAAATTTCAACGATCCGACAATCGCAAAATATATCGACAGCTATTGTTGTTTGCACTAAGGATTAAGTGATTCACTAAGTACATACATCTTAACGACAGTCGACAAATCTATTTTTCTATTTATTTAAATTGTAAACGAGTGGCATCTCTGTCAAAATTAGCGAAAAACACAAAGAAGAATAGGAAAAAACAAATTACTTCGTGTTTGACAGGATGATTTTATGTTGATGTTCAATATCTTTATTTTTTTGCTAATATTTCTGTGTGTTTATTTGAAAATGAAATAATGAATTGAATATGCTATTTAATTTTTTTATTTATATAAAAAAGTTTTTTTAATTAAAGCAAAATATTTTCACTATTTTATGATTTTTATTTATGTATGACGACATTTCAACCTAAAAATTTAAGTTTTTATCGATTGAATAAACAACACAAAAATGGTTGTCGTTTAGATAACAACAACAGCTGATTTTAACAATAGCGAATATCGTTTAAAAATTTTACTGATAATTTTGCTATTTTCTTTTTTTTAACGATTCGACTATCGTTAAAAGAAGTTACTGAATCGCGGTACTGAAAAGCTATTAATTTCTCCTGAATGTCAATATTTTTTTAAATGTAAAAATTTTTGAAATGTAAACACAGGTATTTGGTGTTTATTTTTTGGAATTTCAATTTGTGTTTAACGAATAAAATTTATATATTAAAGATGCAATTGGTGTCTTCTGAATTTAAAATTATAATTTCCGACGTTTTGATATGATTTTCTGAAATTCAATTAATTGTAATTTATAATTGGAAATTTTTAATTCTAGTTGTTAGAATAGATATTTTCTTAAATTTGAATGGAAAATTTAAAAAGTGAAATTTTGTATTTATGTGAATAATAGTGCTTTAGTAATGATAAACAATTTTTAAAAATTAGATGTAATCGCAATCAGATATTTTGTAGGTAAAGCAGAATAATAATTCTATATAACTATGTAGAACTATATAACTATGATGAACTCGGTAACTCTATTTTGTAAACACAACAAAAAGTTAATATTTCAAACTTATGTTCATATTTGTAAAAGAATAATGAAAAAACGTATGAAATAAAAGACCAGCCCGTGTATACACTTAACATTGTTCTGTATGATATCTAGTTGAAAATATTAACATTCATGTTAAATTAGAAATAACTATTGCAAAGCTAATTAGAACAAACAAAACTTGTGGCGCCATCTACTGTGGCATAGTCACGCTGAACAAAATGAAGTGACACTCTGTTAATGCAAAAGAAATATATTTTCCCCACAACAAAATATTGCAGAATTTTATGTAAATAAAATAATATACCGATTTATGTATATTATTGTATATTATTTGTGTTATTTAATATGTTCATGTATTTATATGTAAATATTACACACAAAAAATACAACCTCAAACGTTAATTTTGTGTTTTTCTCTTTAAATAAATTTATACATAAAATTTTTTTTTTGCTAAATTTACATTGTTTTTTTTTTATTAATAACTAGGTATTTTAGCATTATTTGCTTTAGATGCTGGTGAATTTTTACTCCCTTTACATATATTAACTCGTAGTGTCTGCTTGTCGAAAAAATTTTGGATCGATTTTAACCCCTTTCCCGGGGGTTCTGTCGAAAAAATTTTGGATCGATTTTAACCCCTTTCCCGTGACCCATTCGATCTGAAATTTTGCAGGCAGGCTCGTGGTAATAACAGAAATGATCTAACAAATTTTTTTAGTGACGCCAAAACAATGGAAACTTTTAAAATTTTCTACCAGAGTTAATAAAAAAATGTACAAAGGGTTAGTTCTTATTATGTTATTACCACAACGACCACATAAACAACAAGTCCAGCTATGACAACAACACAACATTTAGAATAACAACAAGAACAATATAGAAACATCATATTTTTAATTTTTTTTTACTTTTTCATAGATTTCCCTGGACCTGTTCCACCGATTTTAATGATTTTTGAAACAGAAATCTTCCCATGAATTTGGTGAATCATTCTCACTAAAAATTATCACTGTAGCTGCACTATTGAGGGCGTGATCGTGACAAGAACAACATAGAAAATTATATTTTTTCAAGACTTTTTTTAGTTCTTCATTCAAATCTCGGGCCCTAATCATCCGATTTGGAAGATTTTAAATAACAAACTTTTCAGGATGTTAATGACTCATTTTTTATGTCAACGAGCACCCTAGCTGCCCGATTGATGCCGTCATCGTGATTTCCACAGACGGACAGACGGACATCACTATATCAACTCCTGTTGTTATAAGGATCACAAATATATATATTTTATAGGGTCCAAAATTTTTTTTCTAATTATCACAAACGGAATGACAAACTTATATATACCCTCTGCACACTGGAGTGGAGGGTATAATAGAATTTCTCGTAATAAAAGGAAACATATAAAGTTGGGTAGATAAAAACAAGTTTACGCCTTTTATTCATCACACACGTAATTTGCCGATCGAGATGGAGACCTAGATATTTTACACTTGTATGTTTGGGGATTTGCGTGCCATTTAAAAGAACAGCTGGAGTATCTTGTCTTCTCAAGGTAAAAGTAATATAGGCAGATTTATATTCCATTTCTTTAACCAAAATTACCACAACGACAACATAAACAACAAGTCCAGCTATGACAACAACACAACATTTAGAATAACAACAAGAACAATATAGAAACATCATATTTTTAATTTTTTTTTTTACTTTTTCATAAATTTCCCTGGACCTGTTCCACCGATTTTAATGATTTTTGAAACAGAAATCTTCCCATGAATTTGGTGAATCATTCTCACTAAAAATTATCACTGTAGCTGCACTATTGAGGGCGTGATCGTGACAAAAACAACATAGAAAATTATATTTTTTCAAGACTTTTTTTAGTTCTTCATTCAAATCTCGGGCCCTAATCGACCGATTTGGAAGATTTTAAATAGCAAACATTTCAGGATGTTAATGAATCATTTTTTATGTCAACGAGCACCCTAGGTGCCCGATTGATGCCGTCATCGTGATTTCCACAGACGGACAGACAGACATCACTATATCAACTCCGGTTGTTATAAGGATCACAAATATATATATTTTATAGGGTCCAAAATTTTTTTTTCTAATTATCACAAACGGAATGACAAACTTATATGTACCCTCTGCACACTGGAGTGGAGGGTATAATAGCATTTCTCGTAATAAAAGGAAACATATAAAGTTGGGTAGATAAAAACAAGTTTACGCCTTTTATTCATCACACACGTAATTTGCCGATCGAGATGGAGACCTTGGTTTTTTTATACTTGTATGTTTGGGGATTTCCGTGCCATTTAAAAGAACAGCTGGACTATCTTGTCTTCTCCAGGTAAAAGTAATATGGGCAGATTTATATTCCATTTCTTTAACCAAAATTCGATATTGTTGAGAAAATTTTGGATCATTTCTGAAGCATTATCAGGTGCTTCATTTACTGCTATTAAAGCTGTGTCATCAGCATATGTTGCGACGGTAACATCTTCCCGTATAGCATATCATATGTGAATATGGTGTATAGAACAGGTCCCAGCACGCTACCTTGAGGAATCTGCGCTTTTATGGAGCATATATCTGAGACTTCGTTGTTGACCTTTACGTAAAAGAACCTTTCTTGTAGATATGATTAAGAAATAAATAATATGGAGCTGGAATGACCTTTTTTATTTAAAGAGAATACCCTGATGTCACACTCGTTCAAAGGAATCTCTTATAACGTTAATTATTCTATGGTATTGCTCAAGGGTACCGTGATTATGGCGAAAACTGAACTGGTGTTCTGGGATTATGTTTTCTCCTTCTAGTATTGGCATTATCCTCCTTAAGAATTTTCTCTCAAAAAGTTTTGAGAACGTTGTTAAAAGGCTGATTGGTCGGTAGGATGAAATAATATTTTCTGGCTTGTTTGGTTTGGGTACCATTATGACTTAACCGTATATCCATTGATTTGGGAAATGGTGCAATCTTAATATTGAGTTGAAAATTGAGGTTAGCAAAAGTATACATTTTTTTGGCAGTGTTTTCGCTATTATAGCAGTTATTTGGTCGTATCCAAGTGTTTTTTTTTTTTTTTTTTTTTTGGTTATTTAGCGTCTTAATTTCTTGTTGTACTTTTTGAGGAGGAATGTGAGATATTGGAAGATCCATTTGACAAGGACAAGTTAAAATCTTTTCTATTTCTGTAACATCTTCATTGCTATTGAAACTGAATGGCTGAAACGTATTTTCCAAGTATTTTGAATATGCGTCTGCTTTACTTTTATCTGATCTGCACCCTTATAGGAATATATCTTTTAATTGGTCGTTTTAGATATTTTGTAGCATTCCAAAGACAATATTCGTTATTTTTAGGAATATGAACATTTAGATTTTTAAGAAAGTTTCGAGTTTCTTCGTTTTTAAATTCTCGAATACGACTTTTTAACTCACTTGAGGATCGATTGAAACTTCTTTTATCAGTTGGGCTTCTAGAGGACTGCCAGATTCTTCGCAATCTTCTATTTCGTATTAAAGCTTGTATTTCAGCGGATATCACAACTCTATTGCGACTGTTTCCAGCTGTTTCGACAACATTTGTAAGAATTTGTAAAATCATCAACAGTCATATCAAGTTCTTCACCATAATTAATTGGTGAATTTTAATTAGTATTTTTTAAACACTTATTTCAGTTTTATTTGTTCTGGACAGTATTTATTTCTTCTCGACTGTTATCCTTTTTCATTTTATTAGAGGTTATTTTTAGCTTTAATTATTTAAATATTATTTTTTTCACTTCGTTTATAATCAACTGTTTTTCTTTTAAATATTTCTATATTTGTTTTAGTTTTAATTTTAAGTATTTCATTTAAAATACAAATTTTGCACTTCATTTATCTTAGTTTTGATTTTAAATATTTCTTCTTATTTATTTTCTTTTGCAAATATCAAGTTATTATTTTATTCTCCGTACATTTATTTTAGTTTATTTAATTATTATTTTAACTATTTTTATTATTTTATTACTTCATTTATTTTTCACTAAATTTATTTTAAAGTTTATTTAATTATTTTAAATATTTTTATTTTATTACTTCATTTATTTTTCACTAAATTTATTTTAGATTAAATTTTTTTGTATTATTTATTATTTCGAACCGTGGCCGCTGACCCTTAAGAGGTCCTCCCTTTTATCTCTTAGGAGAGATTACTAAAGCGCACCGTTTCCGCGGTCTTAAAATTTTTTACGTCAAAGGGCCCTTTTTTCCGAGGGTCCCTGCTCGGACGCCAGTTAAAATTTGTAAAGTTAAATTCTTAAAAAAAAATATTTTTATTGTTAACTAGAGCGTTATCAATAGAACCATTATTAATTAATTCTCAAAACTGACTGTAAAGAGTTTATGATAAATGACAATTTTAGATACTTAAAATTAATAATTTATTTTGTCGAATCGTTGTTTCGCACACTTCGGCCACTGCGTGTGCAGATTCCGATCACACTCTGGGAAACAGCTAACAATAGAATTTTATTTAAAAAATGGAAGGTTGTGAATCTTTTGGTTTTTGGAAATTTTAGGTGGTGATGGTGTGGAGATTTTTGGATGAACGCATGGTTTGGCATTTTGTGCAGCTTCCTCTTCTCCCTCGGATACGGTTGATTTTCTATTGCAGTTGAATTAGTTACCAGTTTGTTAGTTTCGCCTTTCTTCCGCTTTATTACACAGATGATAGTTATTAATAATGTGCTGGCTAATAACAGGGCTATATTAATGGATAGACTGATTTTGTTCTAGACTTGTAGTTTCTCGATTAAATGAGAATTGTTGATATTTACTGCTTCCATTCTTTCCATTGCTGCAGCAATGCGGGTAGTAGTTTGGTGAGGGCAATTTGAGTTGTTGAATATGTCCGATTTCCAATTTGTACTGTTGAATTTAGATGGTGAATAATAAAGGTGCCATTAATGTTAATTGTTGAGTTGTAAATTTTTCTTTCCCTTGAATTGGTTCAGCAACACCATACTTTCATCTATTGCTTCTACTGATGCCACGTGTTCATCATTAGCTTATGTGCAGTGGGATGGTTTACTCTTTAAAAGGTTTGGGGATGCATTCCGATTTATTTATGTCTATAATGTTATCAATTTCACAAATTCTTAGCTTATTGTAACTCTTGCAGTCTTACTTAATGCCAAATCTATAATATTAAGAGGCTAGGCGATTTTTTGTTACCGATATAAGTTTCACAGTTTTACCCCGATTTTGACAAAGAATTTATCATTTGAAAGGTATTTCTTTTTAGCTGTTACCCAGATTTACAGATTTTCATCGTCTGGAATATTTTTTTGGAGTTACGATCGTTTAAAGTTGCTGCTAACACATACATGAAATTATACAATGCTATGTGTGTGTTTATGAAATTTGTTAATGTGTTTGTGTTAATGTGTTGAGTTTGGTTTCATCATTCAAAATGAGTTGAATAGTGAAGCACACCTTTAGGGTCCTTATTAAATGAAAAAATAAAATTTCTTAGGATATGCACTCGAATTTCGAGTGCTGGAATCTGCTAGTAGATTTTTATTACATTTTAGTACATTTTTGAAATTTGTTTTATTACGAAATTATTTTTCTTTTCAGGTCTAATTAGTTGTCACAATTATCATTACTTGTTTTGGAAATGTTAATGTAAATTATTTCTTTATTATTTGAAGCAATTTTGATCTCTGAAAAATTACGCAATTCATCCATGCTACCGAGTTGAATGTTATCATTATAAAAAATGTTTTTCAATGAATGAATTTATAATATTCGATTTTGCTAAACGAATGGCATACTCAATATTAGATAGTCCTTCTTTGACAATTTCTAATTTATACTTAAATTCTAACAAATTTTCTTCTTTAGTTTTATTTTCAATTAGTTTACAAATATTGTTTGTTAATATCGGCATTCTATTAATTTTATCCATTGATATATTACAGTTTGGTTGTTATTGTTTTTCAAAACATTATTTACTTTATCTTCCACTATTTCAAAATTATGGTGATCCGGGATACCGGCTACCCACTTCCAAGCATTACCAATAATATCCAGTGATTTCTTTATTCTTGTCTTGGTTTTTAGTCTGGATAAGCAGGATTTCATTTGGAATATGGTATATGATAGGTAAGGTAGTAATGGACTGTCAATGTTGCTATGCGCTTTTATTCAGTTTTCTATTGTCTCTATCAATTTTTTTGAATACACTGGTTTCCATTTTTGCCGACCCCATATTGACGGCAATTAGTCTAGTATTCGAGTAGTACATTATCAGAAACTCCCCCATAGAAAATTGGAGCATCGAAAATAACCTGTAAAAACATGTATTAAGAGTTAGTTCTTTATATGTTTATTGTGTACTATTTTCCCGCTTTCTATCACTAGGGTGGAATGTCTGTCCTCTTTTACAATTTGCCGTTTGAATTTTTCGGTTAGTTTCGTCCCAAGTCTTTTATTTATTCTGAAAAAATCTCCTGTCAGGTATGTATTGTTTAATATCCTTTTTGTTCCTGTTGTCGAATGAATGAATTGATTATATTCATTGACCGATTTCTCTAGAAGCTCTTCGAAATTTCTACAGACCCCTTCGTCCTTAACACATCTCAAGATTTCTGCCAATGTTGAATGAAATCTTTCGATTTGCCCATTGGCTTCGCTCCTATAAGGAGGCGTAGTTAAAACTTCTGTTCCAAGTTCATCTATCATCATAAAGAGTATTGATTCCGAATTCAATGATTTCTCATTATCTATGACAACGGCCTTGGGGACTCCATAGAAGAAATGAATTTCCCTCAATGGCTTCCTAATGTCCTCTACTGATTTCCCCTGTAAAGTTTTCGTTTGTGCATGTTTTGAAAATTTCTCAAGTGCTGTTAGTACTAGTTTCCTATCGGTTTAAAAACTGTCGATGTGAATGACGACCGGGATAACTTGGTGTTGGTGTCTCATTCGGTTTGGGCTGGTTGGGGTGTCTATCGTATTTATTTCTTTGAAGTTTTGCAATTCTTTTAATTTTGGCGAACATACTTGGATTTGTTTACTACAGCGTTTCTATGTGCGTGATTGTGGGTTTCAATAATAAGGGTTTCTTGGTCAGATTCCGACAAAATGTCTTCCACGAAATTTTGTGTAAATCGCACCTTAAAGATTTTGAAATGAATTGGGTATAATTGTTGAATTCTTCCCAATGGACTCTGGGGTTTTAATTCAATTTATCACCGACGGCTTCAAATACCTTTTCAATATGGATATTAGTTTCCCAGTGTCATAGGTCCGTTCCTTTATCAGATGTCTGTGATATCTTAGAAAAGTTATGTTAAAGTCATATGTTGAGCTGTCGCCAATTTTGAGAAAAATTTGATTCTCGAATGCAGGTTCCTCTGGTGAGCTATCGCCACTATGCACCGTTCCCGTTAGAGAATTGATATGTGTTTTAGGAGATCTCGAAAGTGAGTCGGCCACTACATTACCCTTATCTGGTGTGTATCGAATTTCGTAATTATACTCCGCGAGGATCGTTTTCCATCTCTTCATCTTGGGGTAATTTTATTGCTATGAGTATATGTTAGCGGTTGGTGGTCGTTATAGATTATCACCTTTGCTTATCCGCATAGATAGTTCCTCAAGTTTGTCAGAGCCCAAATTATAGCCAGCATCTCCTTTTCATTAGCTGCGTAACTTTCTTCGGTCTCCGTTAATGTTCTCGAGATAAAGGATATCGGTCTGTCATCCTGGCTTAATACGGCTCCTATCGCCTCATTAGATGCATCTGTGGTCAGCTGGGGGTCTTTTTGGAAATTTGGATATGACAGTATTATTTCCTGGGATATTAAGGCATTTTGTAATGTGTCACTTGCAAGTCTTGTTTGACTATTAAAATGTATATCCCATTTACGTGATTCTGATTTGGAAATCATGCCTCCATCTCCTTGTAGAAGTTTGGTTAGTGGTTTAGCGATATCAGCGTATCCCTTTATAAATATCCTGTAATATCCGGATAGTCCAAGGAATGATCTAAGCTCTTTAATATTCCTGGGATAAGCAAGTTTTGCGATGGTTCCGGTTTTTTTTGATTTGCTTTTATTCCGTTGCAGGAAACAATGAACTCGAGGAACTCGACTTCTTCTTTGAAAAACTCACATTTGTCCAATTGTATCTTCATATTAGCTGCGTTCAATGTTCTGAAGACATCATTCAGGTGTTCCAAGTGTGAGGCTTCGTCCTTGCTGAAAATAATAATATCGTCTATGTAGACGTAGCATATTCGACCGATATGCTTCCTTAGAATATCGTCAAGTGCACGTTGGAAGATTGATGGAGCCTTTCTTAGTCCGAAAGGTAATCGTATGAATTCATATTTTCCGTTGTTAACGGAGAAAGCTGCTTTCTCGATGTCTTCCTCTCTAATGGGTATTTGGTGGAATCCTCTTTTTAAATCAATTACCTTGAAATATTTGTTCCCCCCCGAGATGAGAAAGTACGTCGTTTATGTCAGGTATGGGATATTTATCAGGAATAGTTATTGAATTGAGTTTTCTGAAGTCGACCACAACTCTATATTTTCCCCTGCCAGACGCATCTTGTTTTTTGGGAACTACCAAATGGGGAGCGCGATGGTTGGATTATTTTATCTTTCTATAATCTATTAATTTCTACTTCTACGACAATGGAGCGCTTGATAGATTCTTACTTACGAAGAGTTATTGATCCTAAACTGCTGTCGACGCGACAACACGCTTACAGCAAGGGAAGGTCAACCGAAACAGCACTTCACGAGCTTGTGAGTACCATCGAGAAATCGCTCTCGGTAGGAGAATACACCATGACAGCCTTTTTGGATATAGAAGGGGCTTTTAACAATGTCACACCGGACTCGATATTAGCGGCACTATCTAGTCTAGGAGTGAATTCCGTGATCAGCTCACTGATTGGAAATCTGCTTGCCAACAGGCGGATAACATCTAAATTGGGAACGACTCTAATATCCCGATTCGTGAACAGGGGAACGCCACAAGGAGGCGTTCTGTCACCACTTCTATGGAACTTAGCGCTGAACTCAATGCTAATTTCATTGGAGAGGCAAGGCTGCAACGTGGTCGCCTATGCTGATGGCGTGGCCATAGCCGTAAATGGGAAGTTTCTATCCACACTTAGAGACATTCTACAGAGGGCTCTCACTATGCTATCTAGCTGGGCAAGTAGTTGCGGTCTGGGGGTAAATCCGACCAAAACGGAACTTGTTCTTTTCACGAGGATGTATAAGATACCTACCTTCGACCCTATTTCTCTTTACGGTGCTGATATCGCCTTCTCTGATGGAGCCATGTATCTTGGAGTATTCCTGGATAGGAAGCTGAACTTCAGACGGAACTTGGAGGAAAGGGCGAAGAAGGCGACTATAGCTTTATACTCCTGCAAAAAGGCCACTGGTAAGCGGTGGGGCTTCAGCCCGAAAATTGCCTACTGGATCTACACAGCGGTGGTTCGCCCAATACTGCTTTACGGGGTCATCGTCTGGTGGCCTGCACTAGAGAAGGCCTCTAATACCAACCTTCTTGCAAGGGTACAGAGAATGGCTTCCATGTGTATTATGGTGCCCTTCGTACCACACCTACGGATGCCTTGAACATCCTCTTACACCTAATACCGTTGGACATATTAGGAAAGCAGTCGGCGGCCTCATCGGCCATTCGACTAAGAAGCACAATACAATGGCGTGGTCATAATTGTGGCCATGGAGTGATCCTGAATAACAGGAACTTACCATTGAACGTGGATTACACCACTCCGAGGAGTGTATTCGAACGACACTACCAAACTCTGATACCGACCAGGGAATCCTGGTCAGGGGGGGGTTCCGGGTAGCAGGCGTTCGATAAATTTCTATACTGACGGATCGAAACTATGTGGTCAAGTTGGTTTCGGAGTCTATTCAAAGGAGCTTGGACTAAATCTGGCTCGCAGGTTGCAGACCACTGCAGTGTTTATCAGGCAGAGGTACTGGCAATAAAGGAAGTTGCTGACTGGTTGGGTCGGAATATTCTGTCTACAACCGCAGTCAACATCTACTCTGATAGTCAGGCCGCGGTAAAATCCTTGCAATCAATGTTCCTGAAAACAAGAACCACCCTTAACTGCCGCACGTCTTTAAATGAGATGGCCAAGCAGTTCGACATCAAACTCATTTGGGTCCCAGGGCACAGGAATATACCGGGAAACTGTAAAGCTGACGAGTTGGCAAGACAGGGCACTACGTTACGGGTTCCAGCGGACTTGGAATGTGTTGGTATACCCCTGGAATCTTGTAGGCTGGAACTTCGGCTTCACACCGCCGGCATAACCGACAACAGATGGGCTAATGGATCAACGTGCAGGATCACGAGACAGATCTGGCCGGCTCTAAATCATAAGCGCACTAGCGCGCTACTATCACTCCCCCGTAGGGAGATTTCAACAGTAGTTGCTGTTATCACTGGGCACTGCCACATAGGGAGACACGCTGAACGCCTAAGGGTCTCGTCAAATGCCTTCTGTCGTAGCTGCATGGATGTGGAGGAGGTGGAGAGCATAGAGCACTTCCTTTGCTATTGCCCGGCGCTCTCCAGAACGAGACTTCGAACATTGGGATCGCCGTTTCTTCACGATCTCTCTGATCTCTCAAATGTGGACATTTCACATATCAGGGGCTTCATCAGGAGCTCAAACTGGTTCTACGGTGGGGACTGAGGGGAACACCTATTCGTCCCGTGGTATCACAATGGACCCCAGAGTCTAACTGTGCTTTTCCTTTGGTTTAGCAGCCACTTTCAACCTAACCTAACCTAACCTACTTCTACGACTCCTTTTAAGGCCATTAGGTATGGATAATTTCTTGAATAAGTGGGTGTGTTCGTTATTGTCCTTGTTTCGCCGACAACCCTAGTGGTGTATGTGAGACTCTCGTCTGGATCCGAAAATAAGTTCCTATGATGGTCCATCATAATTTCCAAAGAGTCCCTTTGATATTTCGTCAAATGATCAGTCCTTAACGCAATATTGTGAACGTCTTGTGCAATATGTTGGATACGTTTAATTCTCCTGTTACCCTTCAACGTCATGTAATTTTCGGAAGTGTAAATGACTTCCGATAATTGTTGTAAATAGTCATGTATAATATATTTATGTTATTATTATCAAGTTTTCCAACTAATTCTGGGGCAAACCTGCCGACCAGTTTTAGTATATAATATATTTAATATATTTTTGAATCGTGATGTCAAATCTTTCAACTAATTCTGGGGCAAACCTGCCGACCAGTTTTAGAGCTTAATCCTTTTAAAAATTAAACTAGATTTTTAAAGTTAGGGCAAGTTTGCCTGCCAACTGTCAGAGCACCAATTCCTCTGTTCTCCAACAGTGGTCTTTATTTTATACTATTTTTGTGCTAATTCAGCACTTAATGTTTTTTGGTTTTTATTATTTACAATTTTAAATACTTTCTTATACATACGTAAAAGTAAAAATCAAATTCAAATTAAATCAAAATCAATAAAAGTAAAACAAAAAAAATAAGTTAAAAAAAATATTTAGTTCTAAAATGTGATTATTAATAAAGATTGTGTAAACAAAATTTGTACTTGAACTTGAAAAAAAGAAACCATGAGTGGCCTTCTTGAAAAGTGTCATTTTTCACTTTCGATAATTAAAGGCTAAACATTGTATTTGAGCTAAACATTGTATTCGAGTAGCAACAAAGTGTGCCATCAATTTTTTTTTCTGGATTTATATTTCATACATATCATTTTGAATTTAAGTTTTTTTTTGTTAGCAACAGAAATTGTCATAAACGGAGATTGCATTAAAAAGTTTGATGAACTTTTTATTATGTGAATTATTTGAAATTGCAGTAAAAAAAGTTGAAGTACTTTTTATTAAATAGTAATTATTAAAAGTATGGTGTAAGTAGATTTGAGTGGATCTCTACACCATCGTCCTCAAGATTGAAAATTACGGGGCTAGAAAAATTTATATGAATTTTGAGAGATCTGTGATTTTCAAAAAATTGTTTTTGTTCAAGTCCAAGTTAATATAATTTTAAGTTAAAGAAATTACTATCGATAATTAGTTTTTGTGATTGTATAAATATTTCTTAAATTAAATTCTTAGCATTAGTTTTTTTTTAATTAGGATTGTATTTTTTAAATATATTGTTATGATATTCCTTAAATTTATTATTAATCTTAATTACAGAATTGACTCCTTTACGTTCAATTATAGGGTAAGGGCCATGATATGGACTCTGTTGTTTTCTCCTAGTTTCTAACTTAACGTATACTAAATCTCCTACTTCTAGGTCAGATTCCTTACTATTCTTGTCATAATCTAGTTTTCTTTTTAGTTTTGTCATATGTATTAGTTCTCGTGCTTTAAGTAGTGATTCCCGTAGTCTTATTTTCATTTCGTTTGCATAGTTGTCTAAATTGTAAATTGGCCTATTATCCTCAACTATGTCATTTGGCAAACGTGGAATTTTTCCATATACTAGTTCATAAGGGCTGTATTTAGTATCCACATTTGGTGTGCTATTAAATGCAAATGCATAGTACAAAATATATTTGTCCCATTCATTATTTTCAACGAAATTTAACAAAAACAGTTCATTTTTAAATTCAGTTCCTCTGTCCGATTTTAGTGTCTTAAAAAGTCCGTATTTAAGTATTACTTGGTCTACTAATGTTTTTGCGATTGATACCGCCTCTTTTGTTTCCATTGGATGTAGTATGACGTATTTTGTTAATTCGCATTGTACTGTCAAAATATATCTATAGCCGTTTGATATTCGTAAGGGTCCTACCGTATCTATACTTAATGTTTCAAAACTTGTACCAGGTGTGTCAGTTATCGTTATTTTTTCTTTGGCGTATTTTGTTTGCTTATTCTTTGTGCGCTCACAACAATTTATTATATATTTTTTAACCATTTTACTCATGTTTTTCCATACGAATCTTTGTTTTAGTTTCAATAAAGTTTTTCTGATGCCTAAATGTCCTATTGGTGTATTGTGATACTCTTCAATTAAATTTTTCATAATTGACTCTTCTTTAATTTTTGTTGGGGCTTTGTATATTATTATCTTTAAAGGTTCTAAATTCCTTTTTATTCTTTCCGTTTGCAAATTATTATACATTTTCTTAAATTCTTCTATGGGCATGCCTCTTAATATATTATTTTGTACTAGCGCTAGCTTCATTATATTCCTATCAGTCATTTTTGATGATAGCTGCTCGACGATCGAAACGAATTTCGCGTGATTATCGCTATATCTAACTGTTACCCATCTTTTATTTATCTCAATTTTGGTACCTTTATTATTTTCTTCTATAAATCTTAAATTTTTCATATTCCTGATATCAGATATGGACGTACATTCCCAAATGTGAAGTTGATCAGGCTTCGAATGAGAATTGTATTTCTCCGTGTCTGCCTTGTTCTCGTTGGCTGACATTCCCCTTGTTATTGCAAACATTCTTTTTGAGTCATCACAATTTGTCGGTATCATACTCTTGAGTATGTCCGAATCTATTTTTATACCCTATACCACTATGTGGTTTGGGTATAATGACTTTGTGCTGCTGTTTGTAACAACCAAAAATATTTGACCTAGACCCATCTTTAATTATACCGATCGAATCAGAATCACTTTCTGAGTTGATTTAACAATGTCCGTCCGTCCGTCCGTCTGTGTGTCCATGTAAAGCTTGTAATCAAACTGCAGGTCGCAAATATGAATATATTTTGATGAAATTTGGTATATAAGCTTTTGTCGGCCATGGGATGAACGCTATTGAAATTGGTGAGAATCGGTCCATGTTCAGACCTAGCCCCCATACAAATTACACATATGAAATCGACATAAATTGCCATAAGATCCAAATTGTCATATAGATCTTACTCAAATTGGGTTTGTATGCGTTCATTACATCCACTAATGAGTAGTCCAAAAATGATCCCTTTGACCCCATATAGAGCTGCTTCCCGATCTTCACTTAAATCTATTAAAAAACAAAAATATTGCACTGATTCTTCTCAAATTTTGTTTGTACATATTTTTGCAAAATACAAGAGACTTTACCAAACATGATCAGGATCGGTCCATTTTTGGACCTAGTCCCTTTATAGATATAGCATCCGATATGAACTTTTTCATATCTGCAGCCAAAAAATTAATAAAAATCCCACTCAAATTTGGTTTTTGCTTATTTTCAATGTCCAGTTAGTTGGGCCTAAGAGATAGGGTTTCTAATCGCATGGTATACTTGTTACTTGTTATTCTTGACAATGCATTTGTATTAATTTTGCCTTGTTTGTAGATTATGTCAAAATCATAATCTGACAAATCTATTCTTATCCTTGTCATCTTTGATGAAGGATTTTTATGCGTAAATGGTACTAGAGGTCTGTGGTCCGTCACCACGATAAATTTCCTGCCATATAAATATGGTCTAAAGAAATTAATTCCCCAATGAATGGCTAGTGGCTCTTTTTCTATTACTGGCTTGTTTATATCGTGTTTTGCCAGTGTTTTACTTGCATAGGATATTGGCAAGTCTTTTCCTATGTCACCTTGGCTTAAGATTGCACCGATTGCGAAGTCAGAAGCATCAGTTGTGAGTACGAATGGTTGTTCAAAATTTGGATACTGTAATATAGGTGGGTTAATTAATTTGCCTTTTAAGAGTTCAAATGTCTTTTGACATTCTTCTGTCCATTCGAATGTCTGTCCCTTTTTCACCAGATTATTGAGACATTTTGTGGTTTGAGCGAAGTTTTTAATAAATCGTCTGTAGTAATTACAAAAAGCTACGAATTTTCTCACTTCGTCACTATTTCTCGGGACGGGGTATTTTTTTATTGTTTCAAATTTGGAAGGGTCTGTTTTTATACCTTCATTAGTTATTAAATGTCCTAAATATACGACTTCTGATTTTAAAAATACGCATTTGCTTATTAAATTGTCATTATGGTGTTTTAGACTACAACCAAATACTATTATATCGTCGACATACAAAAATGCTTGGCTGTCCAAACCACTCAAGGCGATTGTAAGCATTCTTTGAAAGATGTTGCTTGAAATTTTCAATCCGAATGGTAAACGTTTAAATTGAAATGTCCTTTGTTAGTTGAAAATGCAGTTAAAGGTCTAGAGTCTTCATGTAACGGTATTTGATGGAAAGAGCTCGTCATGTCGAGTGTTGAAAAGTATTTTGCTTGGCCTAGTAAATCTAGTACGTCCTCCAAGCGAGTTAGGGGGAAGCGGTCGCTTACCAACTTCTTATTTAGTTGCCTATAGTCCACTACTAGTCTCCATTTCTTCTTGTCCCCACTAATTTTTTTGGTACTAGCAATAATGGTGAGTTATAGAGACTAACTGAGTGTTCTGCTATGTCAGTGTCTATTAAATTGTCTACTTGCTCGTCTATTTCTTCAAGCTAAGAATTCGGTAGTCTATAATTTTTTATGTACGCAGGATTTGTGTCATTTACACTTAAATGTTGAGTATAAAAATTGTTTGCTGTCAATACTTCTCCTTCGATATGAAAAATGTCCGGATATTGTTCAAAAATTGCGTATAACGAGTCCTTTGCTTCTTTGTCTTTTAAATCCAAATTTAAAATGTTAATCAGTTCTTCAAAACGTTCCCTGTCAGAATTGTCCTTCATCTTATTTTTAAGTAATAGTTATGTAATGGCTCCTTCCTCCGAGGTAAACTCGTTTCCCTCTTGAATGACCCGAATTCTATTATTGTTATTATTTGTACTGTAATTATTATGTTGGTTACCACGATAATTGTTATTTCCACGATAATTATTTTGTCCTCGATTGTTATTGTAATTTCCGCGATTGCTATTGTTCCCGGAATAGTAGTTATTGTTCCCACGGTTATTGTTTTGTACACTGTAATTATTATTTTTACGAAAATTTCCTAAATTGTTTCCACGTTTAAAATTTTGTATCGAAAAATTTTCATATTTTCCATTGTTGTTTAAAGAACGATTGTTATTGTTGTTATAATTTTCACGGTTATTATTATTGCCATAGCCTCTGTGGTTATTTCGTCCTCTAAAATTGGTTTGTCTAAAATTGTTTTGTTTATAATACATTAATTGTCCTGAGGTACAATTAGTCTTCTCTAGTTCCTTTGCAATACTTATTGCTTCATTCAGCGTTTTAGGCTGTGCGATACAAATTGCCTGTTTTAAGGTATCGTTTAGATTGTTCTTAAAAATGGTCAAACTATAGTTTTGATTTGTTCTGACTATATCGTCCTTCCGTTCTGTTGTCACTGTTCCTTCCAGTTGTGAAATTTGTAACAAGTTTAATTCGGATATTAAGTTTAATATATTGTCACTGAATGTGGTGACATTTTGGTTTCTCTGTGTGTAACCATTGAGCTTTGAATTGTCAAAGGACTTTTGTATAACTTTGTTAGCTCATATTTCAGTTTGTCAAAATTATCAATTGGTTCCAATATTCCAATTGCTGCTTTAACCTTATTGTGTAATTTTACCTCTCTTATGAATTCTATAAAAGTTTTTTTTTTTTTTGCATTTTCACTCAAGTTATTATACATGAGCTCAGTGATTTTTAAAAATGAATTTAGGTCCTTGTAGTTTCCAGTGAATTCTGGGACTACTTTTAAACTAGTAATTATGTCAAATTCCGCCATGGTTTTTGTTACGTTTTGCGTATTGCTTGAATTACTATGTTCGTTACTTTCTCTTTCTTTCTGTTCTTCTAATTTGGTTCTTATTTCCGTGTACAATTTTTAAAATTTTGTTTTAAGTGTCGTCAGTTGTATATAGTCAATGTCAGGTGATTCTTCTAATGCCTCAAATTGTGCTTTTAACTGTTCTACCTCTTTTAGTTTCTGTTAAACTGTATCTAGTTTGTATATCTTTGTACCTTGTTTTTTAAAATTTTCTAATATACCTGACAGAGTCCTTACAATTTTTTCAAATTCTTCCATAAGTGTACTATTTTATATATTTTAACTTTTGTATATAAAAAAATTTTGTTTTAAGATTTATTAATTAATTTATTATTTTAATTAAACATATGTACTTCTTAGTGAAATATTATGATTTAAAAAATTTAAAATTTTTTTTTTTATACTATTTCCCTGCTCCTATTAAGGTGCTTATGTAAATAAGCTTTGTAGTATTTATTTATTTTGTTGAAAAAATATAGGAGTGCAATAAATATAATGAATAAAAAAATTACATCTTGTGTTATTATCTTATTGTCCAAAATGCTGTTGCTGTTGTTGTTGGCTGTAGCTTGGTTGATTATGATCTCCTCTTTTTTGTAGCTGCTCCACCAGTTCCCCATATGCAAATTTTTTTGTTTCTTCTATCTTATGCCAAATGTTTTCGCTTCTTTCGTGTTGTTTTGCTTTGAGCTCGGTTTTTAATAGACATATGGTTTGCTCAGCTGCCAATGCTTTTGAAAAGTAATTTCCACCAGTTTTGTTGTTTGATGCCCTCTGGATTGCTTTTAGCTTTGCCTTCTCCATTCTAAGCCTCTTTTTATAGCCGCCTCTAGTTTTAAGTTTCAAGTTCTCTTTGGGTATAGCCGTCAGAGTGCCTTTGGACCTTCCATAAGATTTCTTCTTTAGTAGTCTACTGTAGTGGAATGTCAAAATGTTCAGCTGTGTTCCAATCAGGATACTTCGGGTAGTTTTCAAAATAAAATTTTCAGGATAGGATGTAAAAATTATTTTTTTTTTTTTTTTACCAAATAGCCATCAGAGTTCCAGGATACGCAGGATCAGGATCGCCATATAATATATTTATGTTGTTATCAAGTTTTCCAACTAATTCTGGGGCATACCTGCCGACCAGTTTTAGTATATAATATATTTAATATATTTTTGAATCGTGATGTCAAATCTTTCTACTAATTCTGGGGCAAACCTGCCGACCAGTTTTAGAGCTTAATCATTTTAAAAATTAAACTAGATTTTTAAAGTTAGGGCAAGTTTGCCTGCCAACTGTCAGAGCACCAATTCCTCTGTTCTCCAACAGTGCTAATTCAGCACTTAATGTTTTTTGGTTTTTATTATTTACAATTTTAAATACTTTCTTATACATACGTAAAAGTAAAAATCAAATTCAAATTAAATCAAAATCAATAAAAGTAAAACAAAAAAAATAAGTTAAAAAAAAAAATTTAGTTCTAAAATGTGATTATTAATAAAGATTGTGTAAACAAAATTTGTACTTGAACTTGAAAATAAGAAACCATGAGTGGCCTTCATGAAAAGTGTTATTTTTCACTTTCGGTAATTAAAGGCTAAACATTGTATTTGAGCTAAACATTGTATTCGACTAGCTACAAAGTGTGCCATCAATTTTTTTTTTGTAGATTTATATTTCATACATATTATTTTGAATTTAAGTTTTTTTTGTTAGCAACAGAAATTGTCATAAACGGAGATTGCATTAAAAAGTTTGATGAACTTTTTATTATGTGAATTATTTGAAATTGCAGTAAAAAAAGTTGATGTACTTTTTATTAAATAGTAATTATTAAAAGTATGGTGTAAGTAGATTTGGTGGATCTCTACACATGATCCAAAATAGCATCGAAGGTTTTTAGTACCGGTAGGAGGTAATATTTTATGGGAATTTCTTTTATACCTAACATACAACTCAGCACATGATGAGTTATTTTAACGTTTCCCGCGATTGAATTTGCACTGAATTCTTCTGGTTACGTTTTGGATTAATTGCTAATTGGAGTTCTATGTAATTTTTGCTACTACCTATATCTATCAATATTCTAAGTGTTTGTCCATCCCTCGTCTTGGCTCTAAAGTAAGGCAACTAGGAACTATTTAGCCAACAAAATTAAGGTCTACGAATGTGTCGTTTTCAGAATACTCCCGAGGATCGTATTCGGGCAATTCGTAAATTGTAATTTCCATAGGTTTGTTTGTTATCCTCAATTTCCTCGTAATACTCCTCTATGGTCGGTACCTCTCCGACAGCACCTTCTTCATCGTAGTGACTACTAACATCCCGAGATTGCTCTTGAATTTAATTTTTTTCGTCCGCTATTACATGGAAATTTCTTTGAATCTTGTTTTGTGGGGATCGAATAGATGCTGTGTGTGGCCTCTTGAACGCGGTATTATGTGGTCTATTCATATAATTGAACTGACGCGTCGGTATCGACCGGTCCATTTCCATTGGCTTGTGTCCCGGTAATTGCCGATTGTTCGTGGAATTGCTTGGAAATTGGGTTTGAACATATTGATTTAAGTGTCTTTGTTGTAGTCTGGTGTTGTCAAATTTCGGCAATGGTGGTCTTGGTGGTGTCTTTCCGCCAATTTGTACTAAATCTGGGTAGAATCTGGGTCTATTTCCTAGGTAGGCTTTTGCACCAATGTTGTCCTTTTGCGCGTTGCATGTGGGTATTTGTTCGTAGTTCATGCGTAACGTCATATTCTCTAATTTCGTTCAGTATTTCCCTTATCTGATTTTTCTAAATGTTATTAAGCCCCGTAGGGACACTGTTCTGACCGGACGGACCCATTGCCAAAGTTCTATTTAATCTTTCTGTCAGTTGTTCAATAGTCTCGTTTTCTGTCATTGTTTTCTTGGATCTGGTTTTACAAAAAGATTTTTTTCCTATTATGAATTATTTTATAAAATTTTTCGTTGTCCTCTTTCTTTTGAAAATTATCAATAAAATTTTTGTGAAAAAATTTTATTTTGGAATTTATATAAAAAAAATTTTTTCTTTTTGAAAATTATGAGGATTTAATTATAAAATTTTCTCCTCTTTTGCAATTATAAAATTATTGGTACTATAAATTTTTTTGAAAAAAATTTTTTCTTTTTGAAATTTATCAGGATTTAATTATAAAATTTTTTCTTTATCCTATTTCTTTTGGAGATAATAAAATTATTGGCACTATAAATTTTTATGAAAATTTAATTATGGAATTTTTTAATTATGGAATTTTCACAAAAAAATACAATTTACAATAGCGGAAGCAATCAACGGAAAACTTGCATTTTTGGACATAGAACTTATAAAACTAAACGACAAAATAATCACAAATTGGTATAACAAAACAATAGCTTCAGGAAGAATGATTAACTACTTTTCTGATCAACCAAATTTTCAGACGATGAACACAATTAGAAATTTCACTAATAAAGTATTCAGACTCAGCCACAGATCATTTGACAACGAAAACAAAAACAAAATTACAAAAATACTAACAAAAAACAATTATCCAATTAAACTAATTAATAACATAATAGATTCAGAATTATTAAAAATGCAAAATAACGCACAAAACCGACAAGAACCCAATGGAAATTCACGATTTATTACATTAAATTACATTCCAAATCTTACAGACACAAAATCAATAAAAACAATCATCAACAACAATAACATTAAAATCGCATACAAAGCAAACACAAAACTAAACTAACTATACACAAAAATAAAAACAACAATACCAAAAGAAAAAAGAAGTAATGTAGTGTACGAAATTAAATGCAAAGGCAATGAAAATGAGACCTGCGATCGTATTTACATTGGTACTACTAAAAGAGCGTTAGCAGTGAGAATAAATGAACATGTAAACAACATCCAAAAAAAAAAACAAAAACAGCACAGCCCTGTCACAACACGCCCTCAATAATAAACATACACCTGATTTTGACAATTGCAGAATATTAGATATAGAAAATAGAGATAGAAAAAGAATGACAATGGAAATCCTGAGAATACAAGAAAACAACCACTTGACAGTAAACATCACTGCAAGCTATGCCACTGTTTTAAATAAAAATTAATTAATTAGTGCAATAATACGTAATCCTAAGTTTAAAAAATGTTTAAAACATGTTTAATGTAATTCAAATTGATGTGATATAAAATACTAATTAGAATTAAGATGTCCCCACTGTTAGTAACTTTAGTCGAGGAAAAAAAGCGTTAAATAATATTATACATATCATTTCAGTGGTTAATAAATTAAATAAAAAATATATACCCCTGATGATGCTGGAAATAAACCAGCGAAACGTTGGGAAAATTACACTGTGGAACATTTTTGGGATTATTGTCTGGGGGGTGAGGAATTCCAAGTCAGGGTGATGGTACTAGGTCAGTATAGTAAAACCCTCAAAGGGTTTGGCGTTCGTATGTGTCAGTTTTTTTTATGACCTTTTAAATTTATTCCTTATCTTGATGTTTTTTTGCTTAGTTGTAACATTTTGGCAAAAACGTAGTTTAACATAACTCGAGAACCACTTGTCCGATTTTGATGAAACAAACTCAAAAATTTAGAATTACAATTTCTTTAATCCGTTCATATAACGTTCTTCTTTATAATCAACAGTTTTGCCGGTAAAAATAAATTTGTGGAGAAAAAAAAATATTTTTTTGCCTAAAAATTAAATTTTTTTTTTTTTAAATTCATAAAAAATCCAAAACGGAAAAAAGGATCAAGTGTTATTAATTTCATCTAAAGTCACATAACCTATAAACAAAATTCGACATAGATCATAGAAATCGATTAACGCGTTCTGCTTTTATTTACAATTAAGTGAAGGTATCCCATTTTGACAAGAATATTGATATTTGTTTTTATTCAAAAAAGTGTCATTTATCGCCTTTTTTATAAATTTTATTTTTATTTATTTTAATAAATATTGCCTAGACTTTTTCGATGGTAGTTGTTCGGGACTAGTGGCATCGCATTCATCGCTATCATCAGTTTCTGAACCACACATAATGTCAATGTGTGACTCCACTGTTGGCCCTTCTGCATCTCCTGAAAATTCTTTATCATCAATATCATCCTTGTCTTGCCACACAAGCTTACTCCACCAGCAAATTTCCGCAATTATTGCACTCGGCGACTTTTTGCCTCTATATCTGTAAGTTTTTGCTTTATTATAATGAGTTTGAAAAAATAAAAAATCAGTATTACCTCATTTCAAATGGCATAGCAACTTGATAATAGCGTTCACCTTGTTCATCAGATTCGGTAGCCAATTGTTTGCTGAAGTAGTCCAGATGATGATGTAAATAATGGATTTTCAAGGACATGTGGACACCAATTTCCGAGAATGCTCTTAACATCCTTGCGACAGAAACATCGTAGTTGTTAGAACGATGCTTTCCCAACAAGCCTTCTATTACTTCTTTGATTGCCTGCCATGCATTCAATTCAGCGTCAATCAGAAGATTGTATAATGCGTCACTTTTAATCAGCTTTCGTATATCTGGACCATTTAGAACGCCTGATTGGAAAAAATTAATTTGTTAAGATGGAAAATCATGGGAAATGAATGATATTATAACTTACCTTCTTTAATTTTACTTTCGCTGAGTCTCGGGTAAATTAGTTTCAAACACAAGAAAACTTCATCTCTTTTGGCGACAGTTTTGATAAAATTCTTAACAATTCCAAGTTTAATATGCAGTGGAAGCAGCAATATCTTCTCCTTCGGCACTAGAGGCTCACAAATAATATTGGCCGTTTGTAACCTGCTGTGCTCTCTGAGTTTCCATCCGTGGCATGCATATTGGTCACCGGAAAATCGTGTGTCCCAATCGCACAAAAAGCACATATATTTTATATAGCCGCTTTGAAGACCGCAAAGCATTGCTACAACTTTTAAATCGCAGCATATGCGCCACATATGTTTGGCGTAGTTAACCATTTTTAAAATATATGCCAGTGCATCATATGTTTCTTTCGTTTCTGTACTATAGGCGATTGGAACTGAAGGTTTTTTAATGGTCTTATGCAGTAAAACCGCCTTCAAGCTGAGTTTTGAACTGTCAATAAATAATCTCCAGTCATCTACTTCATATTTTATTTCCATTGCGTCTATCAATTTTCCTACATCCGTCCAATATGCAGAAGTTTTTTCATCATTCACAAGGAATAAACTTTGGAGTGCTGCCTGACGACTTCGATAAGCTGTGACTTTCACACCGGGTGCCAACAAATTGTTTGATTTCAAAATGGAAGCCAGCTCTTCCGATTTATGCTGTGTTAGTTCCAACTTGGCAACAATTGAATCAAGCTTATTTTGATTTATTAAAATTGGCTCATTGGATACTGATGGCTCATATGGGGGATCAACACGTGCATGATATGTCGGAGCAGTCGTAGAAGAGAAAATATCTGGGCTAGAAACTTTTGGCACAGGAATGTGGTCCGAATGAGGCAATGGTGTTGCGGCACTTGTAACACCAACGTAATTATATGATTTTCTTATCCTTTTTGCGGCTCCTTTATTCGCACATGCATAGCAATTCAATGGATTGTGACCTTCGCCAGGATTAGTCCAAGTCATTGGGATACCGAATGGCATACTTTCACGTCTTCTATTTTTCCAATCCATTAGACGGTTGTAGCAGCTTTTACACACTATATTTGGTACCCAATTTTCGTTCACTATAACATTTTGGTTGAAGTACATCTCGTATGTTTGAACAAAATCAGTACTGAAATTTCCCCTTTTTTTATGTGTTGAGACATATTGACCACAGCAGTAGCAAAAGCTATTTATATCTGGCTTGCACAGTTCCATATTCTGTTCACTTTTGTTCACTTTTAAAAAACTGGAGAAAAATCACTTTTACTGTTCGCGTTCGTCGGCACTTGTTGAATGACAAAAATCACAGAACCAGTGTGAGAAAGAGAAGAAGTATAATGACAATGCATGTTTTATGTGAACATTACAGAACCAGTGTTGCCACATCAATATTTCTCTTTTAGTACAGTAGAAAAATATGAGAGAGTTCGGCTTGTGAGTGTCAATGTTTTCTCCAAATAATGTTGTGCATATCTGGAGCAAATTTTTGAAATTCATACATTTACCAAATTGTGAATAAATGAGAAACGCGTGCATCGATTTTCATGATCTATGTCTTTTTTTGCTCATGAGTTATGTGACTTTACGCGAAAGTAATTAATTTTGGCACTTTTTTCCATTTTGGATTTTTTATGAATTTAAAAAAAAAAATATTTAAATTTTTAGGCAAAAAATTCTTTTTTCCCTTCATACATTCATTTTTAACTTCGAAAGTGTTACACATACGAAAACGGTAGAGAAACAGATTAGAGAAATTGTAATTCTTAATTTTTCTAAATTTGTTTCATCAAAATCGTACAAGTGGTTCTCGAGTTATGTTAAACTACGTTTTTGCCAAAATGTTACAACTAAGCGAAAAAACATCAAGATAAGGAAAAAATTTAAAAGGTCATAAAAAAAAAACTGACACATACGAACGCCAAACCCTTTGAGGGTTTTACTACACTGACCTAGTACCATCACCCTGACTTGGAATTTCTCACCCCCCCAGATTGGCTGTTGTACTGTGTTATGGAAACTAACACTTTGTTTTATTTCGCATAACACACAAAAGAGACTGATTAGCCGAAAGTAAAATACAAATATTACATACAAACAGTCAATGAACAACAACAAACAATAAAATTTTTCTTTGTCCTATTTCTTTTGAAAATTATAAAATTATTGGTACTGTAAATAATTTTATTATGGAAAAAAAAAATTTCCTTTTTCGAAAATTATCGGGTTTTTAAATAAAATTGTAAAATAAGATAATAAAGAATGGTTTTGCTGGTAATGGATGTAATTAGCTGGTGTTGTAGTTCTCATTAATTGGTGAAGTTCCTTTTTTCTTTAAATGTTATATTATTTTTATTTAATTTCTTTATTAAATAGTTTAAATAGTGTTTTTGATTTCGAAATATTATTAGAAATTTATTTTGTTTTGTATTACTTTGTTTTTGTTCCAAAAACGTTTGTTTTAAACACCTGTTTCAGTTTTATTTGTTCTGGACAGTATTTGTTTCTTCTCGACTGTTATCCTTTTTCATTTTATTTTAGTTTATTTTTAGCTTTAATTATATAAATATCTATTTTTTCACTTCGTTTATAATTAACTGTTTTCTTTTAAATATTTCTACATTTGTCTTAGTTTTAATTTTAAGTATTTCTTCCTTCTGTTTTTTGGCGCCGATTCCGCGGCCTATAAAATTTTTTACGACAAAGGACCCTTTTTCCAATGGTCCCTGCTCGGGCGCCAGTTAAAATTTATAAAGTTAAATGCATTAAAAAAATAATTTTTATTTTTAACTAGAGCGTTAACAATAGAACCTTTATTCATTAATTCCCAAAACTGACTGCAAAGAGTTTGTGATAAATGACAATTTTAAATACTTAAAATTAATAATGTATTTTGTAGAATCGTAGTTTCACACACTTTGGCCACTGCGTGTGCGGATTCCGATTACACTCTGGGAAACAGCTAACAATGGAATTTTATGGTGGCGCGTGTATGGTAGTTGCGCCACTTTGGTATTGGTATGTGCATTGCTGACGTTATAGAATTATGTTGGCACGTTTTAGGGCTGTTGTTATTGTTGTTGTTATTGTGTTAACCAACCACCACAGCATTAACTTGTTGTTATTGGCATGTGTGGCTGTGTTAACTTATATATGCCTGCTAGATAAAAAACCGTTCAAAGAGCTGTCTTATTTCTTTGAATCCCTATCTCGATAAAGACGATTTGATAAGATTGAATATTCTTAATCACCTTCCCTTTCATATACGGAGAAATATCCTATTATTCTACTTTACTCGATCCGATTTACTCAGTTGTTAATTGAATTTGTTCATATGATTTCCATTCACGGTGGAAATAACTTGACATTGGGAATACTTCACATTAAATATTGGGTTCCGCGTTTGAAGTCGAAAATGCGTTAAGTCGTTGGTCGTTTTAAATGGCTCTGCTTCCTGAAAGATAGACCATTTATGACAACAAGCAATTTTGCAACACAAGTTTTACTGGCAGAGCTTGTTAGATAGCGAAGGGCTTCGATTGTATTTTTGTATGCATTTTTGCGAAAGCAATTCATTTAGAGGCCACATCTGATTTTTCGACGTGTACATTTTTATATGCTTTTCACAGATTTATTTCTCGACGAGATTGCACTTACACTATATTTTCGGATAATGACAAAATTTCGTAGGCGCATCCCATGAATTAGAGAAGGGCTTTAAGATTTTTCTTAAGGAACGTCAGATTTCAGTGGATACTACTTATGGCATTCAGGGTATATCTTGGCAGTTTATACCAGCCGGGGCAGCTCATATGGGTGACCTTTGGGAAGCCTGGTGAAGAGTTTTAAACACAATTTTCGTAAGGAAGCGCAACCTTTTAAATATACTTTTGAAGAACTTTCTTTAGTTCTTAATAGAATAGAAGCTTGTCTAAATTCACGTCCTCTTTGTTCTATGGCGGATAACCCTCGGGAACCAGTAGCTCTGACGCTCCTCCAAAGCTGAAATTAATGAACCTCCGATAAGTGTTGTTAATCGATTTCAAGAAACGAAAGCGTTGTCTTAACTTTTTTTGCCGTCGATTGAAAGAAGAATTTTTAATGACGTTAAATATGTGGCAATATCCGAAACACGTCGGTCACGTTAGGGTCGCGGATATCCGCACTGCTGTAAAACGACCAATAACAAAACTGGTCATATTGACTGAATAATTTACACGTTTTTCGAGATTTTCTTTTACAATTTTATTGTTTCATAGAAATATGGACGCCCTCTCTAACTAACGATGCTGGAGATTTCGGAACCTACAATTTTTCCTGCAGCCGCTCCTAGTGCAGCAGTGACACCAACTACGACAATCGTTCCAGTGGTAAATCCTCCATTGGAAGCTACATCTGCAATTGATGCTGTCCTTTCTCAGACAGTTGAATCATCTCTGATCGTGGAGACTACGACAGCTGTGGAAGCCTCGGGTTCCCAGACCTTGTCAACCTCGGCTCCGATTAAAACGTTTACGTTTATGTCTATTTTTTCGGAATATGAGTTACGAGCGCAGCCTTTACATGGTGGTACTTCTACAATACCTTGTTGAATGCAAATTCAAGGTCTCGTAGTTCCGGTCACAAAAATCGTGCAAAAAGTGAGTCTCGTCCATCGTCGTCCGTTTTTGAAGCTCGTTCCTTATCTATACCTCACGTTATTAGTTTGTCGCATACGCTTCAAGTTAACTTAAATACACGCGGAAAATCCATTCCGGTGCGTGCGGTTTTTGGTCATTGCTGTAGTGCAAACTAAATATGTGAATCGTTGGTTCATCAGGTACGACTGCCGGTTTCGTGGTTGGACAATGATGGGTTTGTCGTTTAACGATCACGTCGATATGCGACACGATAAATATGATATATTCAGTGCTCAAAATAAAGCCAACAACAACAACGGCAGTAGTGTCAAAATCAACACCATATTTGTAAATGATGAATTAACATCTCATTATTGTAAGCTATTATGGCTAGCAAAAACAAAAGCTAGAGAATGTAAATGAAATTTTGTATGGTTTAGCAATGGGCACCCGCTCGCAAAAAAAGTAAAATTCTCCTGCTGTTTTAATTTCAAATACTTGTGAACTTATGAATAAATAAAGACATTACGTATTATAATATAATATTATTAAATGCATACGTTTACTTTTAATAAAAATGAACAATATAAAATTAAAAACAGTTCTAAGTCTTAGCCAAATAAATGCAGACTCATTAAGTTATCCCCTCTCCGCATATTTTTTTAAAATATACGTTCTTTACGTACAAATTTTATTTCTTTTTTGGCATTAATACATATTATTATAAAACATATTAAAATAATCGTTCATGTTGAAACAAACAATGCAATGAATGCATCCATAACGGTATAAATGGCTTCAAATCAACTTTTATAAACAGAGATAACAAAGGTGTAGGTGTAAAGAAAATATCCCACATACGAACATATCAGTAAACACAATATCGTTTGAATCTTTGCACGTAAATATACAAACAAACCTAAATATGTACTAATATTTTCAGGTATAATTAATTACATTATTATTGTTGTTTTTACATTATTATTATTGTTTCTATTACATATTATATATTATTATTAATTTAAATGATTATGATTTTCAGCTATAATTAATTACATTATTAGTGTTATATTTACATTATTATTATTGTTTTTATTACATATTATATATTATTAATAATTTAAATGATTAATTACATTATCATTTTTGTTATGTATTGCTAACTTAATTGTATTGTATATTTACTAAATTATAAATTACATCCTGCTATACCTACACATGAGAAACCTCCGTTTCACGACATTCCTTCCCCTTTCCACGGAAACGATTCCCAAATCGTTTCACAGCGACACTATACCGGCACGCTGCTTTCGCTGTTGTCGATGATGCTACTAATGATGTGGAAGCTAACGATATCATTAGTGATGATGACAATGGTGATGGTCTGCTGATAATGACAGAACTGGCAAGGACGAATCCGGAACTAATGCTGATGATGAAGACACCACTAACGATGATAAATTCGACAGTCACCGTCTGTTTTGATTGTTGGACACCAATATACGCTTTTTGGTTTGGCATGTGCTCTCGTACCGTGCAACCACTAACTTCTAAGTCGCCACATTTAATCGTTGATACGAGCGCGTTTCAATAAAGTGGCATAGTAAGGGTAAACCAACTTCGAACAACTGCTTCGTAACTACCAGAGTTTTGACCTGTTCCTTCGTAAAAACCAGTTTTTTAGCCTGCGGCATCGTAAAAACAGACCTTGGTTGGCCGCTTCGAAAATGGTGATCATTAACCGACGCCATTGATCGAGTTCCGATACAAATTCATAATAAACAAGACAAGATTTGGCCTGCTGCAAACTCGTGACAATACTTTCAGCCAAAATGAGACCCCACGCATTGGTGTACTGATCCCATAATTCGTTGGCGCTTATCATACTGTTCAATATAAGCCCTGGCCATTCTCGCGATCACCTGCAATGATGCACAATGACGCACATGGTTACTTCATCGCTGCAGGAATCAGCTTGCTGTTTGGCTACCTCGACATAATTCATATTGACCATTCTTCCTTGACAACGTTCCTGACCAAATGAACAGGCATGTTGTTCTGCTGTGCGACATTTCAATGTTGACTCGAGACGAGACATATAGTTAGTGAATCAACTTGGCCCCTTGCCCTGATGACCATCTTGCTAGCTAGCCCAAAACAACCATGTCTTATCACAACGACCGATCCAATTTGCGCGAGCATACCCCAATAGCCAATCCATCACGTACAAAATTCTCGATGAACCCATTCGCACTTTACTCTTACAGTTGATCTTTAATCAATAGCTCTTTTCTCGAGTCGTTGAACTATTAGCTCTTCCTTGTGGCCACCCCTCAATCATGACGGGCCACTGCTTCCAGCTACTTTCTTGACGAATTTGGAATTCTTTTGCTTTCTAGATGAGTGTCATTAAGAGCTCGTTCCCAGTGGACTTGGGTTGGTATTTCCTGACTTTACTAACATAACCAACTATAAAAATAGACGAGGCAATTCTTATACCATCTAATAACTAAATAACTACACATATGGTTTTTATTCATATTTCATTAACAATATTTCCTTTTTTTTTTCTTTTAAAAACAATAACTATTATTTCCTTATAATTTAAATTTTAAATTGGGGATACTCCCCGGCCTTTCATCTGTCTATTTTTACTATATACAGGGTGCGGCTAAAGTAACTATATGATTTGTTTTTTAAATAACTATTGAATGGAATGAAAAAAACAAAAAAATATTTGATAAAAAGAAAGTTTATTTTATGTTATTTTTTTACATTAATTATGAAAAATAATATCAGTTAAATGAGAACCGTTTTCTCTAACGCAAAAATGTGCTCTTTTTATGGCATTTTGGGCGGTAATGCCACACCAAACGTTAACACGAATTGCGTGTAAAGATTTCTGATGAAGATTTTTGGGATTTTGGGATCCCCAAAATCTGTTGTTTTGTTTATTTACGAAATAAATCATTAAATTTGACAAAAAATTTTCATTTTGATCAACGAGATTTAAAACTGCTCTAGCATATTCCAAGCGCAATACGAAGTCCTCAGGATTTAGTTTTTGGACTACTTGGATTTTGTAAGGGAAGAGGTGCAAATCGTGTTTTAAAATTCGCCGAAGAGTGCGGTCAGAAAGCTGCAACTGGGAAAATCGTCTTCTCGTTGATGTCTGCGGATTTTCTTCGACGCTCTGTCGCACAGCATCAATATTTTCGGCCGATCTGCCAGTTCGAGGTCTGCCCGTACGTCTTGAATCTCCGACAGTCCCATATTCAGCAAAATTATTCACCAACGAACGAATGGTTGGACCCGTTGGAGCAGTTCTTACACCATAAAATCTTCTGTATGCACGTTGAGTATTAATTATCGAACGATGATTTTCAATGAATAGAAAAACAATCTTAGTTCTTTGCGCAATTGTATAGCGTTCCATTTTTAAATATTCTCCCAAGTTTAATTTCTGAAATAGGAAAAAAGAAAAAGTTAAATACTCGCAAGCAAAGAAGTTACAATCGTTTTACATCATATAGTAACTTTAGCCGCACCCTGTATATATTTTTTTCTTTATGTATTTTTTTCTTTAAACTAAATTGGGAATAACTCCCGCCCTCTCACCTTACGTTATTTATATATATAATAACATATTTTTTTTATATTAATTTTCATTTTTCCTTTTTTTTCAAAACATTACTTTTTTATATGGGTAGACCTCCCATCTTTTCCCATTTTTTTAACCTGGGGAGATCTCCCATCTTTTCGTTCTTATCCTTATATATTTTTTTTTCATGGGGAGACCTTCCATCTATCTTCTCATCCTCAAAATTTTTTTTTTCACGTGAGATCTCCCATCTTTTCCTTCATTGTTTCACAACCATTTCATTTTTTAAATCATGAGGATATCTCCCTTCTTTTCTCATTATTATTATATTTTTTTATAAGGGGAGATCGCCCATCTTTTTACATGGGGAGTTCCTCTTTACATGGGGAGTCCTCCCATCTTTTTTCATCTCTATTTCTTCCATACGTCGGGGGAACTCCCGTCTTTTCTTATTTACAATTTTCCTCTCATATTTTCTTCTTCATTCGGGTATTCGCTGCGTCCCGGTGTCCGAACCGCAGGAGTACGGCTGCCATTTAGACGACTCCAAATTCCGGGTTATCTCCAACCTATCCTAAAAGAAAAATGTTATAGGACCAAAAAAAAAACAATGCCCAACACATACTATTCCAATACGCATATTTCATCTCTAACAAAGGGTCTTAACAGGAAAAACAACTCACTATTACCATGACCATACGCCGGAACAACTATACAGAAACGTCACACTCTAGCCGATCCACCGGTGGTCTGATGAAACCATACTTAAGCTCCCCATGTCCAACCTAAAGCTACCAAAATACTTCAAAATAAATAACAACAGCACGTGCCATTCTCGCACTGCCACACCAGACATGACCGTACATAACGCGTCATCCTTATCTGGAGTAGAACAGTTTCCTGCTGCCTTCCGCAAACCGGAACCGGGCCACTGTGAGGCTATTCTCGACAAAAAGCATCCCCACAGTGTATGTCGCGAATTTGGCGAGTATAGCTTCTGACTCCCCTACCAGGTTCATCCCGTTGAACCATTCTCAACTACTGACGTATGCCCGCTACACATGGTGGGATATCCATTACCCCGTGTGACCCAGTCCATATCGGTGCGTACTGCAGTAGCCTCCCTCAACACCGTGATCTACCGTCCCATACATATATAAAAAGGAACAAAACAAAATATAAAATATGCCAAAACAAACCACTCCTTCATACATTCCTTTCCTCGATGGTAAAAAAAACAAAAAACTATTAATACCCTACTACTATACAAAAACCAACATGTCCAAAATACCACTACTAACCCTATCACTCCCACCAGACTGCTCCCATCCCCATATATCACCGACGACGGGAGCGATTTGGCGACCAATATTTACCAAACTGCTACTAAACAAACTAATGTACCCCACTCCCAAATAAGAAACCCATATTCCCAAAAAAAAGCTAACAATCAAAATTACCTGCACATTTTGATAAACTAAACGATCCAAGAAACAATAAAACAGTAACAGACTACACAAACAAAGTTATCATTCTCTAATCTATCCAGCCATATACCTATACGATTCCAAATAAACTAATACCTACTAATAAAACAAAATATTTCCTGTAAAAACATTCAGCCAAAATACGAAACAAAACGAACATCCATAATTTGTTTAAAAAAAACCTACGCAAAATACATTCAATACACAACACATTTAAAAATGCTTAGAACTGAAATATTTAAAATTTTAACAACCTAAAACAAATAACTACCAACACCTGGTAAATAGTAAAAAAAAACTTAGTAATTAAATTTGGTCTAATACCGGAACGATTTTTGGTCCGAAGATCGGCTGCGCCATTAATGTTGGGGTCCTTACTGGCCCTAACCGCGGGTTTGCTTGTTATGTTTTAACGCTGGCAGGCGCTGTCGATCAACACCCAAACGGCGCTTATGTAGGTGAAAAGGATTAAAACAAAATAAAAAATGACGAGATGGCGTAGTTCTTTTAGTCAGAACAGTGCTATTCATCTGCCACTGTTCTAGCTTTTTCATCTTTATTTATACTATAACTTGAAACTATAGAAATTACATTAAATGACAATAACAATAACGCAAGCAAGAAAAAAACACAAAACAATAATAATACAAATAATACTGTTAAAAAAAAAACATTAACCATAACACAATGCAGTTGTTCATGACCATGACATACTTTGATCGTCAAGCAAAATACAATTGAACATACAAATACAACTGAACATACAAAGCCGCGACCTAGTGTAACCATACGGTAATTACATACGACAGAAATAAGTAACACAGCACATGACAACGCGGAACAACATCGTGTTACTGGAAATTTAAAACGACAAAAAAAAAACAAACATAAGCAAATGAAACAGCACATGGTAACGCGGACACTATCATGGCAAATTAGGTTACAGCAAATCGCGGCTGAAAATATACGTTTTATGAGTAAACATTTAATAATTACGCTCGAGAAAAATCGACCGTTAATAATTCAATGCACTTATATTCTCAGCTATAATTAATTACATTATTATTATTGTTTGTATATTTGTTTTATTATTGTTTCTATTATATTTATATTATGTATATATTATTATTAATTTAAATGATTATGATTTTCAGCTATAATTAATTAAATTATTAGTGTTGTTTTTACATTATTATTATTGTTTTTATTATATATTATATATTATTAATTTAAGTGATTACATTACTATTATTATTTTTGTTACATATTACTAATTTAATTGTATTGGGTCATTCCATTGTGACTAACGTAACATTGGAAACATTTCAGCAAGCTATAATCCCAGGAAAAAAACATTACCAAATAATGGGTTTTAGAAGGAGAAGTAACTGGTTGAAGTTTGCCTGATAAGCTCATTATTTTAACACGGGGATGTCATTGGAGGTAACTAGTTGCCTATGAACTCATTATTTTCACTTTAAAAGTAATGCAGTATGGAAGGAGCTGGCATGAAATATAAGTAGCTGTATAACACATTATTATTAACGTCTTATTTTCAGTTGGAAACTAATGCAGTATGCGAGGAGCTGGCATGAAATATCAGTAGCTATATAATACATTATTAGTAACGCCTTATTTTCACTTAAGAAGTAATTTAGTTAGCAGGGGTAAGTCATTATTGGTAATGAAAAAATGAATGAGCTGCTATTAGGAAATTTTTCCTGGGATATGATGAAATACTCTAAAACAAACTCTGAAAAATGCCAATAGCTTTGCATATCATCTAAAACTAGTAAATGTAACATATCCATATAAAAAGAATTTTAAATGATTATTTATTTCAAAGTATTAATTCAATTTTACTTGTGTGACTAACGTAACATTTTTGTTACCACATGAAAGATATGTTAACTTTGTCACAAAATTCTTCTGAATTTTAATAATGGAAAAATATATAATTAATTATAGCAATGCATGATAATGTTAAGTATGTAGTAAGGACAGTTTTAATGTGATAAATAATTAATAATAAACATTTATTGGTTTTTTTTTATAATTTTATATGTGCGACTAACGTAACGTGACTAACGTAACAATTGGATCTTGAACTCAGTCACAACCTCTTGAGACTCCAAAAGCTAAAATAATATATACAAATGTTCATTAATTGATTTTATACACACACAATAATACCATAGATGACAGAGAAAAACTTTTTAAGAAATTAATTAAAATAATTATGAATATTACCTACTTTTTTGTTCAAATTCTCTAGAAAATGTTTTGAAAACTAAAAATGAAAAAACACTTATTTTTCATAAAATATGAATGATTTTTATCAATTAATGTTTTTTTTTTTTAAACAAGAAAAATTCAGCTTTATTGAATGGAAATTTATATAAAAATACAAAAGAAAAAGAAACAGAGATACCCATTTGGATACTGAGATAGAGATACGAGAATTTAATTTAAACGTAGTCCTTTCTTATAATTTTTATATAGGAAAATAATGTTCCTTCTAGTTTCTTAGTTTATTTGGAAAGGTAAGTTTCTCATTAGCTGGATGGGACAAGATAATATCACTTTTTTTTCCACCATTTGCACATCATCTGCACTTGGCCACCTAAAACCTATATCAGTCTCATGCAAAAACTTTATTTTGCACATTTCTGAGTTTTTATCAAACTCAATTATTCTACCAATATACCAATTATCATCATAAAATATACTGTAGTAATTCCCCAATTCAATAGAAATTGCTCCACCAGTTAAAGAACAATTCACTTTTGTTTCCAACAGATTGGGTATAGTGCTGAGTGGGATTTCATCTCCAGTGTTTAAAAACATGTCAACGCTAAACGAGCTTGTTATTTTCCTCACACAGTAACAAGACTGTATACCCTTCAGTTCTTTTATGGACTCAAAACCATTTTTGATATCAACCAGTTCTTGTAAGATTTCTTTTTCTTCAATAAAAAGGCATGTTATATTTGTGTCTGATCTGTTTGCTACTTCTTTAAAAAATTCAAATGCATTTTTAATTATTGTTTTTCCTTGCAACTATCTGATTCGATTTAACGATGTCCGTCCGTCCGTCCGTCTGTGTGTCCATGTAAAGCTTGTAATCAAACTGCAGGTCGCAAATATGAATATATTTTGATGAAATTTGGTATTTAATCTTTTATCGGCCATGGGATGAACGCTATTGAAATTGGTGAGAATCGGTCCATGTTCAGACCTAGTCCCCATACAAATGACCCCTATGAAATCAACATATATTGGCATAAGATCCAAATTATCATACAAATCTTAGTCAAATTGGGTTTGTATGTATATATTACATCCATTAATCAGTAGTCTAAAAATGATACCTATTGGACAACTCTTAGTCATTGGCCCCATATAGAGCTGCTTCCCGATCTTCACTTAAATCAATATATTTTTGTAAAATACAAGAGACTTTACCAAACATGGTCAGGATCAGTCCATTTTTGGGCCTAGTCCCCATATAGATATAGCATCCGATATAAACTTTTCCATATCTGCAGCCGAAAAAATTAATAAAAATCCCACTCAAATTTGGTTTATGCCTAAGAGATAGGGCCTGAGAGATAGGGTATCTAAACGTATGGTATAGGGTATCGTATAGTCGGTCTAGACCGACTATAATTTTCTTACTTGTTTTTAATTTGCATCGGGCAATTTTTACACTTTTGTTTCATACAATCAGCATTATTTTTATTGCAAACAATTAAATCAGTTATGTCATTTGCAGTCTTAATATTATTGTTTTTCCATTTGCACACTTTTAGAAGAAAGGCAAAATTTTCACAATATGGGCAACAGCAAACTTCTTGAACTTTATATCCGACAGTTTCTACTTCTAAGGGTCGAAGCTCACAAAACTTTGACAAACCTATTTCAATATTAGGATGATCAATTTTGAACAATTGAAAAGCATCTTTTAAGTTGTACATTAGTAGCCGTTTCTGCAAAAGTGTTCTTTTATTTGTCTCTGGATTTAAAACTGATTTAACATCTTTTTTTTCCTGGAAGTTGTCTGGAAATATCATCTCGATAGTAAAATACTTTTACACACTCTTTAGTATCTTTAGAAAGGCCATAATTCTTTACAGGTTTTGTTGATGGACTTATAAGCCCCAAGTCTGAAGCTATTTTCTCCACAACTGCTTGCTTTTTACTTGGACTACATGGCAAAGATTTTTTAATTCTTCTCACCGCTTTTCCTAATGATTGTGGTGTTGAACATGCTTTGTTTGTAGCCTGTTGGCTCAAAGAGGACTCAGACATCTTTTTCTGTCTGATTTTTCTCATTCTCAGTTTTGAACCTTCAGCTTCTTTTTTCTTTAATTTCTTATTATCTTTTCTTTTGAGTCTTAAAACTTTCATTCCATTCTTTGCTTTAGCTCTATCTTCAAGCTTTTTAACCTGACTCTGCTTAGCCCGACTGTTTCTTTTCCTTTCAGCCGCGCTTGGCCGGTCCATTTGTTAGCAGATAAAAAACTTGTTTTCTATGGTATAGATAAATTGTGAATGAAATTTTATTTTCTCTATTTGACTAAAAACTAAGATACAAATCAATGCATATGTGTCTATAAGAACAGAAACATAACAAGTGTTTTATTGCAAAGTATATATATAAACAATTTGATTCTCAACACCATTTTAATTTCTGAAAGAGAAAAAAGTTGCACTTTACAATATCTTAAAATATTTGAAGAAATTTTAGAAAGTTGATCTGATTTTAAAGAGTCAAAAATTATGTGACTAAGGTAACAAAAATATTTTTTACGGTAGTCTCATTTGCTGTGTTACGTTAGTCACGGCTCTAAATCCTTAACAAATACTACTACTTTAAAATTTTTATATGATTCTTATAACTTAACTAACAGGTTAAGAAAATTAAGAAAATAAAAATTCTGAATGCATTATTTGTCATCTAAGAGAAAAAAAATCAGAATTTTGTGACTAACGTAACAAAGAACAGCTTGCTAAAATTTAATGTGAAAAGTATACATATCTCTTCAGATATTCAAAATTTATTTTCTATATAGGGAAACAACAGTACTAGTTTCCATAAAATGTGGTCATTGTACAGGAAAATTGCGTTTAACTACCTAAAACAGTTGTGAGCATAAGTAGTTCTTAACCAAAATACAACTCCAAGCAGCCATTTTTGGCAAGTTCTGTTGGCAGATTCAGAAACTAAAGATAATATAGAAACAAGATATGTATCACAATTGCAGTTATAGCGAAAATATTTTTTGAGTTCGGTGGTAACATTTTTCATGGAATGACCCTATTGTATATTTACTAAACTATAAATTACATCCTGCTATACCTACACATGTGAAACCTCCGTTTCACAACAATATCGTCCCCCATCTCCCCCAAGTAAATACATTTATAAGAGAACTGGATGATCTATTAATCACAGTAAATAAGCAAAAAAAAAATGCTATCGTTGTTGGAGATATAAATATAGATCTCTTCAGTATCAACTCATTATCTCGATATGCTGTCATCCAATGGTATGCAGTGATTAACGAATGTGCAAGAGAAGATGTAAACAAATAGGCACGCACATATAGCTACTGTAGTGATTTGTGGTCCTTTATATGGTTTTTGAACCAGCAGAGTTTGCCACTGGTTGATCTATTATATTTGCCGTTCTTACAGTGTAAGGGCAAATAGAAATTTTAAAAGGCTGTTGTTGCCGATTGAGTTGCTAAAATTAAAATCTGTTTTTTTTTTTGGGTTTCAACCCTTTTTATACTAAATTTGGTTAAGCTTATTTAACATACATATACTACTTAGCTTACATATACTATTGTTTAGTCGTTATCATGAAGGATTGTATTACTTAGGAAAGGATGGCTCTAGAATAAACTGCCCATATAAGCCACCTTATGTATTGGCAGCATACGCGCCACTTGGTGCAATACAAATGATGTTGTTGATGAAGTTGGTGAACATTTCATGGCCCTTGTAGTTCAGATTGGCCCGGACGAAAGGGGGCACGATTGACCCGGTTTCGTCTTCTTCGGACGTGACGTCCTCTTCGTACATGGTTGTAGTAATATTCAAGGGTGTGGCTAGCCACGAGGAGTCGGTGGGGTTTAAAGAATCCGATGATCCTCGTTTATTGTAGGACGTAGGATTGTCCTCATGAGGAGGGTTTTCTTTCTCTTGCGTATCCTCTGTTTCGGAGTGTGACCTCTCTTCCAATTCGGGTGGGATATTGGCATCATCTTCAAAGCTCGATGACAAAGGGTCACGCGTTTCTCGGTGAAGCATGGAATGGTGCCGGCCGTTGCACAGTTTGTTATTTCTTGTCATTACAGTGCATCGCCCTCGGGAGGTACACCAGAACCTGATGTGGCTATGGGCCAAACAATTCATACAGTAGCCTTTGTTTTGAATGGAGACGCGGCGCAGCTCGACATTCCAAGTCATAAATTGCTTACAGTATTTTAGCGGATGATTTTTTTTTTCAGATATGGCATCTTGGACGTTGGCCTTCCATCTATGAAAGAAAAGAAGAGAAAGAAATATATACAGTGTTAAAAATATGTTGTGCGACTGAAGTTTCTGTGGGTTGTGGTGGGAATGATTGCGTACTTGGTGGATTAATGGGGGAATTTGTTGGAGGTGGAATTTTACGACGAAGAGGAGGTGGGTAGTATACAGAGTTTTACTACAAATCGTCGTATGGTTCCGTGTTGGGTAAGCACGTCTGCAACACGATATAAGGTTATTATATGATTTAAAATGTTATCATATAATTTATGATGTTAACAACACGAATGTTTTTTTAAAAAAAAAATACTAATGTTGTTTGCTTGACTCCAATCTTTCGAATGTCTTTATTTTTTCAAGTTCTTTCTTATATATCTATTTTACATATTATTATAATTCTCTTAATTTGCTATTTACTACTCTTTACATAATTTGTCTTACAACTAGCTTACAAACTATTTTTTCATGTTTGCATGTGTGTGTGAGCGGTCATTTGTCAGTCCGTAGTTCGATTTGTTATTATAATCCCAGTGCCCCAAATCACTGGTGGTTCATTGGCATAACAAAAATCAATTTCATAAATGTAACATAAAGCCTTTACATTTATTTCTACACCAGTGACACACTTGGATCAATATATTTTATTGTTAAATTTTGTGTTGTTTTAATTTACTTTGTTGTGCCCTCACACGTTGCAATACATGAATGATATTGTGTATGCTCAAATATCATTTTAAATGTTTGTACATTTTGGTACTCTATATTGTGCATACACAACATCATTACACCCCCAACGCACAAGAGAGAAATCATCCAATTTAATTGCGAATTTGGATGGTTTCTTTTCTTTATGTTAATCCGATGTCTGGTGTTGAACTATAAAAAAAATTTCTTATTTTAATGAAATATCATATTCTTAAGTATTACATTATCCCTTTTATTACTTTATTTTTATTTGTTACTTATTGGTTATCTTAGTCATATGCGCATATTTGTATATAAATATAAAAAAATGTTCTTAAAGTGTAAATGTACTTACATATAAACAGAATTTCTTAAAATTATTGTATGTTGTTTTTTTTTATATGTTTACAATATTATAGTAGTATGCTTGTACGTAAGTACGTATTCAAGTAGTATTTTTATTTTAATTTATTTATTATTTTTTTTTTTTTTTCATTATTCAAATTACATATTTATTGTTATTAATATTAGCCTAATTGTGTTAATGCATTTTGTTTTTGTATATTTTACTATAGTAACATTGTATTAAAAACTTTATATTCATTCATAAAATTTTGTTCTTGTTTATTATTTATTGTATTTTTTCAATAAATTTTTGTGGAATACTTTAACTATATTCTTGACTTTAATGCTAACATTCACACCATCAATATCAACAATCTCAAATGGACCGCGATATGGTGATTCGTGTTTCTTTCTATTTTCTATTCTTATTAATACTTGTTCTCCTATTTGGATGTTTATGCTATTTTCTTGTTTCTTTGAATCTTTAGATCTTTTCAATTTTATTGTCTCTATAATTTTTCTAGCATTTTCTAATGAATGCTTTAATCTTACTTTTAGTTCGTTCGTATAATTCTCAAAGTTATATATTTGTTGTATTTCATTGTCATTGTCATTGTGGTCACCTGGTAAACTAGGTAATTTTCCAAAAATTAACTCAAAAGGTGAGTAATTTGTGTCTACATGAGGTGTAGTATTATAAGCAAATGTATAGTATGGAACCCATGAGTACCAATTGTCATCAGTCACGAATGAAAGAAAATATTCATTTAAAACTCTATGATTTCTTTCCACAGTTCCCAGTGTTTCGTGATGATATGGTGTTGAGAATCTCTGTTCTATTTTCAAAAATTCACATAATTCCTTCATCAGTTCATTCACAAATTCGGTTCCTCTATCAGATTTTAGCACTTTAAACATTCCATATTTCAATACAACGTTTTCAATTAAAGACTTGGCTATGTTTTTCGCCTCTTTAGTTTCCATTGGACATGCTATGATATATTTTGTCAATTCGCATTGTACGGTAAGTATATATCTACAATGTTCTGATGGCCTTAGTGGACCTACTGTGTCAATGACAAGTGTGTTGAAACTTTGTTTTGGTGTGTCAGTTTGACATAATGTTTCTTTTGTGTGTCTTGTTTGTTTGTTTCTTTGGCATAGATCGCACGTTTTTACATATTCTTTTATCATTTTTGACATATTTTTCCATACGTACTTCTTTTTCAATCTGAGTGTAGTTTTTCTAACTCCAAAATGTCCTCCGCATGGCGTGTTGTGATACAATTCTATTAATTCTTTCTTTTTGTCGTTGTTCATTATCTTTTGAGGATTGCTGTATACCAATATTTCGACGTCGATATTCTTATTTTTATTCCATATTTGTTTAATTTTTTCGTAGGGTACCCTTTTAAATACTTCGTCACCTTTCTCTAGTGCATATGTTTTGTAATTTAATGTTGTCAAAATAGATGGTAGTTTCTCCAAGATTCTATCCAAGTAAAATGGATTTTCGCTACATCTGACGCGCGTTTCATTTATGACCTTATCGTCTTCAATTTCAATTATATTATTTTCATTTTCTTCCCTGTACAGCTTCTTATTGGATTCTAGTTTCTTCGATGTACCTGAGTAGCATGAATTGTCACTATATCCTATGCGCATATTAATTTTCTTATTTCCATTTCTATTATTTTTATTAGTCGACTTTTCAAATATAAATTTAATTTTTCTTGCATGCTTTATATCATTAATTGATGTACATTCCCACATCTTGAGGCGGCCAGTCCCAATAGGAGATGTATCACCATTATCCTCATTTACAGCTTTGTTATTTTTTGTATCACTTTTACTCGTTGTCATTGCTCGAGTCATCACTAGCGTTTTCTTCATTGATTCGTCAATCATAGGAGGTATCATACTTTTTAGAATACCAGAGTCTATTTGTACCCTCGACAGTGCGTCTGCATTCGTATTGTTGCTGCCCTTTTTATATACTATATCAAAATCATAGTCGAATAGTTCTATGCGTATCCTTGTCAATTTTGAGCTCGGATTTTTATGTGAAAATAACGAAACGAGTGGTCGATGGTCAGTCACCCCTATAAATTTTCTGCCAAATAGGTATGGCCTGAAAAATTGTATACCCCAATGTATTCCGAGTAACTCTTTCTCTATTACTGGTTTATTTCGTTCGTGTTTGTTAAGTGAGCGACTGGCATATGATATCGGTCTGTCCTCACCAATTTCTCCCTGTGACAATATTGCTCCCAATGCAAAATTAGATGCGTCTGTTGTTAATATGAATGGTCTTTCGAAATCAGGATATTGTAAAATTGGTGGACTTATTAATTTCCGTTTCAAATTTTCGAATGCATTTTGACATTGCTCTGTCCATTCAAATTTCATTCCTTTCTTCAATAGTTGATTTAGACAGCTTGCCATGTCTGCGAAGTTTTTGATAAATCGCCTGTAATAGTTACAAAATGCTACGAATCTCCTTACCTCGTCAGCATTTGTCGGAATTGGGTACTTCGTTATTGCTTCAAATTTTCCTGGATCAGGTTTTATTCCATTTGGTGTAATTATGTGTCCAAGGTATACCACTTCATGTTTCAAAAAACAACATTTACTTGCGTTTAACTTCAGGTTATATTTTTGTAATCTGTCCAAAACCTTTATCAGATTTGTATTATGATGTCTCAGGCTGCATCCGAAAACTATTATGTCATCAACATATAGAAAAGCTTCAGACTCTAAACCTGATAATGCTATCGTCAACATTCGTTGAAAACTATTTGAAGATATCTTTAAACCAAAAGGCAATCTTGTATATTGGTAATGACCGTCGGGTGTTGAAAATGCCGTGTATGGACGTGATTGATGATCTAATTCAATCTGGTGGAATGAACTTGTCATATCCAGCGTAGAAAAATATTTAGCTCTACCTAATTTGTCCAAAACATCGTCCAATCGTGTCAATGGAAATTTATCATTAACAATCTTGTCATTCAGTTTTCTAAAATCAACGACCAGTCTCCATCTTTTTAAATCCGTTTGTCCTTTCTTAGGAACTAGTAACAATGGTGCGTTATATGGACTTATTGATGGTTCAATTATATTATCCTTTAAAAGTTTTTGTACCTGTTGATTTATCTCGCTTGTCTGTGCCTGTGGTAATCGGGTAGTTCTTTATGTATACCGGTGTATCATCGTGTAAATCTATATGCTGTTCATAGAAATTATTGGTTGTTAATTCCTCATCCTCTACGTGAAAAACTGATTGGTATTTTTCTAAAATCTCCATTAATTCCTCATCATTATTATCCGGCTTCAAATGGACTAGTAACTTTTTGAATCGCTCATATGTGTATTCATAATTATTTTCATTTATAGAGCATATGACATAGTCCTTCAATGCTATGGTTTCTATTTTTAAATTATTTACTATTATGACTTTATCCGTTACGTTCAACAGTTTTATATGCTGGTTTCCATCCCTAGGGATAATTGCATTCGCCAGGTATACGCCTTTCCTTATCTCTCTATTTAGGATTACGCTGTCCTCTGTTAATTTTATTTCGAATGGTATTATGATTTCACTTCGTGGCGGTATTCTAACGTGATTAATGCTGAAAGCATCATTTTGTATCGGTATCACGATGTTATCATCCGTTGTATCAAACGTTAGAATGTATTTGTCATAGTCAATGTTGCATCGATATCTGGACAAAAAATCTCGTCCCAGTATCCCATCGGTTTTTATCGGAAAATCACTTGCAACTAAATGTACTTTATGTTTGATAGTTGTGTTGTTAAATTTTATTTTCGCATCTACTGAACCCAATGATTTTATTTGTTCCTTCGAAATTCCCGTTAGGCAACAATAATCATCTGGATCCTCTTGGTAACTGTATAAAAAATTTTCTTTGCACAGTGAGACATCCGCTCCTGTGTCTATCATAAATGTTAATGGGTAATCTGTTTCTAGTATGTGTAATTTAACGTAATTTTTAAGATCTGGAGATATGCTAAATATTTTGTTTTCATCTATTGGTTGATCACCGGAAGTTCTTCTTGGGTGAACTCCGGTTGTCGGGAGTTTCCCTGGTTCTGTATATGGTTTACATTATAGTTTCTTCTGTTGTTAAAATTTCCTCTATTTCTGTTAGTTATTTCCTCTAAAATTATTATTATTTCTATTAAAGCCATTATTATTGTTTCTGTTGTTGTAATATGTGTTTCTGTTGTTGCTACCATTTCTAAATTCGTTACTGCCATTATTGCTATTGCAGTTGTTGTTGTATCTGATATTGTTATAATTGTTATTATTACCATTGAATCTATTATTATTGTAACTGTTGTTAGTGTTGTTAGATCTGTTAATGTTATATCTGTTGTTATTGAAGCTTTGACGCGAATTTCCGTTTTTATTGCGACCACGATTTCCATTTGCTCTACTGTTTACGCTCTGATATAGTACTTGCCTTTCCCGTACTCTAGCTGATGAATCTTCTGCAATTCTTAGTGCATCTGAAAAGGTGTTTACTTGCTTCGATAGTTGATATGATTTGTGGATCCCTTAAGCCAGTTTTAAAAACGTTAAATGCCAAAGCATTATTTGTTCTGCATATTGCAGATCTGTCTGCTTCGCCACACTGTGTTGCGGCTAGTGGAAAAGTAACGTTTTCCGATGATTTTTTTCAGTGTTTTTAATGATGCAATTTTGTCACAGACATTCCAAGTAAACAAAAAACACATAAAGCTTATTTTGATGTTGGCCCGTTGATTTTTAATTGATTTTAGAAGTCAAATATACAAAATTTTCACGAAAAGAGGGGATTTCAGGGCTGTATTCAAAATGATCTCATTTGATTTTGGTGACAGATATTTTGATTCGGAAAAAAAATCTGCCTTCGGACAAGTATCTTCTGTAAAAAAAAGGAATGTTGTTTGAGACATTTTCATATGCGCCTTTTTTAGAGCGAAACCCCGACTAAAGGTCCATTTTTCCTTTAAATTTGGGTTAGGTAAGCAATATCTAAAAAGTCCCAGAGAGTCCCAGTTCCAAACCACTACAGAAATGTTACATAATTTGTTTTCAACGAACTGTGAAAAAATCAGCAGCCGATACCAGCCCTCCTGGGAGTTATAGCGATTTTAGTATATCACTCTCAGTATTTATTCCATAGAAATAGAACGGAAATTCTCGGAATCACTTATTGAATAATTTAATCATATTGGTTTTTGGGTGACTTTCCGTCATCGCCATCTTCAGTGTTTTCTTTTTTGTCACTAATTAGTCCGCATGTGTGTCCGTCTTTATATAGTGTTTTCTTTTAGCTTGTGGTGGTACCTTTCTCTCTCTCTGTTGTTTTACTATTTTATTCTCTCTCTTTCGCTCTCTCTCTCTCCCCCCCTTTGTTTTTACGTCTAGGTAGGTATTGTATTGGTATTTGTATTGTTTTTATTTTGTGGTTTCCCTTCATTTACTACATTTAATTGCTTTCTGATGCGTTTTTCATATAAGTGTTTTAATGGTTCGAATATTACATCAGAATATATAATTATAATTTTGACAGTCAAGAATTATGGAATACATTAAAATTTCCTATCAGGAACTGCATGAGTTGTTGCAACAGAGTAAAACTAGAAACGTGGAGGATGTTTTGGAATTGCTTGGTCATGAGCATGGAGTGAAAAGTAGTTTAATATTTCCAAACATAAAAGATAAATTGAAAAAGTTTGTCAATAAGTACAATACACGTCTTCAAATGTTTAACAGGATGTGATGAACGGCTTGGAACTACGGACTGGATTCAAGAGGGCTATATTGAAGTTGGAAATCATCCAAGTACTTCAAAACGAAAACCCGAACCTAAGGAATTTACATTATGCTGTGAGAAAACAAAGAAGAAAAGAAGTATGGAACTAATGGAAACAGAAGAGGTTTCTGCAGATTTAATTAAATACACAGCTGAAGAATTGAGAAAAGAGGAAGAAGGGGATATAAAGGCAGCTTTGGCTTTCTTCATGGACATGAAACTCAGCGTTTATCAGTGGCAAAAGTTAAAAGAATATCATGAAAAATACAATTACTTTCCTAGTTACAGAAAATTTTTAGAGGAGAAAAAGAAATGTTATCCAGGGGATGTCGAGGTAACTGAAAAGTCTGCTTCAGTCAAACTACAATCTCTTTTGGATCACACCGCGAATAGAATACTGGAATCCAAATCAATTGACCAGCTTCAAGCATATGCAGAGAAAGAAATGTTATTGATTAGCAAATGAGGTATGGATGGATCTTCAGGCCATAGCCAGTATAAACAAAACTTTACTGACAATACAGCAACTGATAGTAGCTTGTTCAGTATATCTATGGTTCCTTTAGTTCTTTCATGCAATAAAGAACAAGTATGGGAGAATCCAACACCATCATCAACCAGATATTGCAGACCAATCAAGTTTGAATATGCTAAGGAGACTGTAGAGTATACAAAGCAACAGGACGATCTCATGAAAGAACAAATAAATAGTATACACGAAACGATGATCAACATAAGCGGATTACAATTTAAAGTAGAACATAAAGTGGAGGAAACAATGGTTGATGGAAAAGTCTGTAATTCTTTATCTCATAACAAGTGTGCAGCAACGTGTTACATTTGCCACGCAAAGCCCAGTGAAATGAATCAGTTGGACAAAATTGTTAAAAGGACACCCAATCAGGAAGCTTATAGATTTGGATTATCAACATTACATTGTAGAATCAGATTTATGGAAACCCTACTGAACATTGCTTATCAAATCACTGTGCGCAAGGCAGGGGAAACAAAGAGAACTAAGCTCAGTGAAGATGAGAAGATTATTAGAGATCAAAGAAAAAATGAAGTTCAACAAAATCTGAAAGATCAGCTCCAAATAACTGTTGATGTTGTGAAACAAGGAGGTGGAACAACTAATGACGGTAACACAGCAAGGAAATTCTTTAGTGATCCTGAGGAAACCGCTCTGGCCACAGGAGTAGATACCGAACTTATAAGAAGGTTTTCTACTATTCTTCAAGCTATAACTTCTGGATATAAGATAGACTGCGATAAGTTCTCTAAGTACGGAATAGAAACTGCTGCTCTCTATGTAAAGAAATATTCGTGGCATTATATGCCACCAACTGTCCACAAGGTTCTTATTCATGGAGCTGAAATAATTCGTTCATTTTTGGTCCCCATTGGCCAACTACCAGAAGAAGCATTGGAAGCAGGAAACAAGGACTTCAGAAACACAAGGCTTTACCATGCGAGGAAAACATCAAGAAAAGACAATTGTGAAGACATATTACATTATCTGCTCGCCAATTCTGATCCCGCAATCACAAGTAGGAGAATACTGAAGGAGAATAAACACCTGGAATTATCAGAGGAAGCAATGAACTTATTGGTAGATGACTGATAATTTGTAATTTTTCTGTAGAATGCAATAAAATATGCCTGTGTTATAAAATAGTATCTTAAAATTTTTTTTTATTCTACATCTATTCTAGCACTCCACAAAAATGAGCATAACTCTCTTAAAACTGAAGCTATTGACTTCAAACCGGTATCAAATTAAAGCTTTTATTGCCACCTTTCAAAGAAATGAAATGGATTTTGGTTTTATATAAAACTTCAGAGTTTTTCAACAAATATCGAAAAATCATGAAAATTTGACGTTTATAATTCTTGTTCGGACCACCCTATAGTTTATTTAAAAAACTAATCATAGGGTATTTATCAGAAATAAAAGAACAATTAAAATAAATTTTTTTTTGTAAATTTTTCGAACAATTTTTTTTTTTTTGACTTTTGTTGAAAATTTGACCCAACAATTTTTTTCGGTGTACATTTTTTTTTTCACTCATTCTGTTTGGGATTTCATTCTGACCAATCTGTAGAAGTTTCTCATCGATACAATTAAAACTACAGTTTAGGCAATATGATTTCCAAAAAAATCCGGTTTTGCAACACTGTGCGCCAATCTCCCCAATTTGCACTTCATTTAACTCGCTTATCAGATACTCTATCTTATCTGCAAAACCTCTGATATTGTCACCTATCTGAATCGTATTTGTTAGTTTCTGTAGTATATTGTTCGATGATTTAGTGGGTTTGTAGGCTTTTTTCAATGCCAACACCAACTCACTAACACTTGTCGGAACTGTTTCTTGTTTTATTCTATTCTGTACCTTTAAATCCAGACGTGACTTGAATACAAAATTAAAGAAAAACCTTTGCTTTTCAGGTACTACTGTCTCATGCAGTATTTCGAGATTCGTTACAAAGTTATATAACTCCTCTTTCTTGCCTGTAAATACTGGTATCAGCTTTGAAATTGCCGATATTTCGTTCATGTCCATCATGTTGTTCGTCATTTCCTGTGGTGTTAGTTTCCCTGTATTCTTTTTATTTGTGTGAGCTTCTAAAATTTCTAACGCTTCTTTCCTTAGTGATTTGTATGAGTCAGTAATATTTTGTCTATTTTCCTGTGTCAATTCAGGATCTATTAAATATTTTTCTAATTGTCTCTGTAGTTCTGCTATCTCTTTTCTTTTTAATTCTACTGTTTCTAAAGAATAAGGTCTACCTAGTGATTTCCTAGCATTCACTGTTATAGCTTTTAGTTTTTCCAATAGGGCTTCCATATAGAAAAAAAAATTTTATTCGATTGTTTTCCTTTTTTTTTTATTTTATTTTATTTATTCAATTTTTGTTTTTATATAAGTTTTTAGTGAAAATTTCCATTATATTTTCATGTTATCGTTTTTTTTTCTCTTAATATCTAATTATTTAGTGATATTTTTATTTGTATATAAGTTTCTAGTGACAATTTCTATTATATTTTCATCTTATCATTTTCTTTTTTTTTTTTTTGTTTTGCTTACAATAATATCTATTTATTTAGTGACATTTTTGTGTGATTCTAAAACTCTTTTGTTTTTCTTTTTGTTCTTCAAAAACATGTTCAATTCTTTTCTTGTGTTCCTTATTTTTTCTTCTAGTTGCTTCTTTCTACTTATTTCTTCTTCGTAACTTAACTCAGTTTTTAAGATGTTCAATTTTCTCCTCATGCGGCTTGCAAAATCGCCCCTATTTTTCTTTACTATCGAAAGATCTACCTTCGGTATGTCTACAAGTCTGTCTGTTTTATTCCTTTTCAAGGTTTTTATTGGCCTCGGGACAATTTTTAAAATTTCTGGTCTCTCTAACCTTTCTCCTGCCTTTAATTTCTTTCTCCACTTTTCCTCAGTGATTTTTATTTCCTTTAATACATCTTCCAATCGTTTCTCCATTTAATTACATTTATTTTAAATAAATCTTATAATTTTAAATTTCCCTTTCAGTGTTAATTGTTTCCTAAATTATTCCTGACCTGTAGTCTTCTGATTTGTTCCTTCACGTACCGTCTAAGGTATTTGACTAATAATATTAAAGTTGTTGCTATGCATATTAATATTACTACCTTTATGCTAATACTGACCGCTGTGGGTGCGTCGTTTACCGAAGTTGCAACAGCTTGCTGTACCTTATTGTGGGTGTTTCCCATTTCCACTATTAAATTAAAAAAAAATGCCCGTATGTTATCCTTTCTAAAAAAAAATGCCAATACAAAAAAAAAAAAAAATGGTTGACTAAAATCACACAAAATTCACTCTTTAACAATTTCCAATATTTTAACAATTTCTTTGTTTTTCAACTTAATTCAAACATTTAATACATTCTGTTCTTAATTTGTTAAAAAAAATTTTTCCACATTTTAACAATTTATCACTTATTTTCTTTTTTTTTGTTTACAAAGCACTGTCATAAAAAAAATTTTTTAAACATTTTATCAAATATATAATTTTACACAGTTCTTGAATATGTTTACCAGTTGTGCCCATGCACCTTCTGGATTCTTATTCACTTATTTGCTTATCGTATTTTACATGCTCTGTATATCTGGTGTTTGGAAAACATTCCTTGAAGTCGTTCTGGATGTAGTGATGCAATGATGATTACTCGGATACGCCTTTGATACGCTTTTTGGCCTAAGAAAAATGTTGCTCCTTGCCATTGATTGCGTCTTCAAAAAAAAAAAAAATTTCTCCTTTCGTACCTCAATAGCTAAGCATATCAATACCCCTGCTATTGATGCCTAGATTAAGTCCTTAGTATTGTCGCAGGATCGTCCCAGGATCGCCTTATAAGGTTATTATATGATTTAAAATGTTATCATATAATTTATGATGTTAACAACACGAATGTTTTTTTAAATAAAAATACTAATGTTGTTTGCTTGACTCTAATCTTTCGAATGTCTTTATTTTTTCAAGTTCTTTCTTATATATCTATTTTACATATTATTCTAATTCTCTTAATTTGCTATTTACTACTCTTTACATAATTTGTCTTACAACTAGCTTACAAAATATTTTCACATGTTTGCATGTGTGTGTGAGCGGTCATTTGTCAGTCCGTAGTTCGATTTGTTATTATAATCCTAGTGCCCCAAATCACTGGTGGTTCATTGGCATAACAAAAATCAATTTCATAAATGTAACATACAACCTTTACATTTATTTCTACACCAGTGACACACTTGGATCAATATATTATATTGTTAAATTTTGTGTTGTTTTAATTTACTTTGTTGTGCCCTCACACGTTGTAATACATGAATGATATTGTGTATGCTCAAATATCATTTTAAATGTTTGTACATTTTGGTACTATATATTGTGCATACACAACATCATTACAACGAACATTTCCATCTTTTCCAAAGATAACGTTAGTGATGCGACCAAGGCGCCATTCGGCGGGTGGTAACATGTCATCTTTAACTATAACGATGTCATTCTGTTTAAGGTTGTCTCTTTCTTTCTTCCATTTATAGCGACGTTGCAGTTCGGTGATATACTCATTTTTCCAGCGTTTCGCAAAAATGTGTTGTAATGCCTTTAATCGTTCCCAGCATTTTATAAAACCTAGATCCTTGAGTGGAGGTTCAGCAGGGGCTTCTGGTGAGGCAATAATCGGAGCACCGCGCAACAGATGACCAGGAGTCAAAGGTAGAATTTCATTTGGATTTTCGGTTATTGGGGATAACGGTCTTGAATTCAGTACCGCTTCGATTCTTACAAGCAGAGTAGTGAATTCTTCAAAAGTAAATGTTAGGTTACCAGTGACCTTTTTCAAGTGAGATTTCATGCTTTTTACTGCGGCCTCCCAGAGGCCGCCCATGTGGGGTGCATACGGTGGTATAAAGGACCACGTAAAGCCATGGCAACCGTGTTTTTTAATTACCGCCTGATCTGCTGACTTGAGAAACATGCTATGGTTTTTTAGCAGTGCGTGACTGGCTCCCAGAAAGTTTCGGCCATTATCAGAGAACATAGTTTTAGGGAGACCTCTACGTCCCGTAAATCTATCAAAGCATGCAAGGAAAGCGTCAGTTGACAGGTCGGAACAGGTTTCCAGATGGACTGCTCGCGTGGAGAAACAGACGAATACAGCAGCATAGCCCTTTAGAATTTTTGCATTTCTCAAATTTGATGATTTAAGATTAAAAGGACCAGCAAAGTCGACTCCCGAATATGTAAATGGCAATGAAAAGTTTACTCTTTTTGGTGCTGAAACTTGCGCTTATAAATCGCACATGTTGTGCAGCTACGAATACATTTTCTAACAAGATTTTTTAATCTGGGGATGTAAAATCCTTGTGTAATTGCTCTGAGCAGGATATTATGTTCCGCATGAAGCAAAATACGATGTGTGAAATCGACAAGGAGTTTAGCAAAATTAGACCTTTCGGGAATAATTATTGGGTGCTGCTCTTCAAAGCGAAGTGCTGAATTATTGAGCCTGCCACCTACACGTAGGAGGTCGTTGTCATCTAGGAATGGGTTAAGTGTTAGGAGAGGGCTTTTGCGGTTAAGTGGCCTCTTTCCCTTTAAGCGCTCAAACTCTTTGGCGAAAGACGTTTGTTGAGCGATGTAAATGAGCCGATTTTTCATGAACGTGATCTCGTCATTCGTTATAAATTTTTCCGTTGAAAATGGTTTTTTTCTTATGCGATTAATAAATCTTAATCGATAGCTAAGGACTCGTGATGCTCTATCTAGTGATGAGAACTCGCTTAAAGCATCTTTCTCCCTATTTTCTATTTCCGAGTCTGACATGTTGTTTTTAGGATCTACAAGATCTGGTTTCAAATGAAAATTTGCAGCTGTAACCGCACTGGCACTTTTTTTAATTTCCAATTCTGTTGGGTCAAATGTGCGTGGTTTTGGCCAGAGTGTTGGTGATAATAGCAGCCATGTGGTCCCGTGCCACCAGAGGGAACTCTCAATAAGCTCTTGGGGATAGCAGCCATGCGAGTTACGTATGTACTTCCAAATACACAACGAACCTCTACAAAAGATATAGAAACCATATTAAATCAATATTTAAAATAAAAACTTAAGTCAACGACACTTTTGAAAATACATAAAAAGTCGTTGATCAAAAAGTTGAAACACTAAACCATGACAATAAAATATAAATAAAAATTTAGGCAAACGACACTTGTAAAACTACAAGAAGTCGTTGCCCACAAAAAAAGAACCAAACACAACAACCTATTGTGTCTAGCAATCATAAATGTTTAAAAACAAATACTATTGATTGCCCAATAATTATATCTTTTGCTGACACTTAAAAAGTATTGATAAATAAAATCGAAATTGTGTTTAGCAATCATAAGTGTTTTAAAAACAGGAATATTGAATGCCCAATAATTGTATCTTTTGCTGACACTTAAAAAAGTATTGATAAAATAAAACTGAATTATGAAGTTAGACTTAAAAAAGAAAAATATTTTTGTAAATTTAGTCTTAAGATCAATGTGAAACAATAAAGTTGAAACATTTTTGGTTCTTTATAAAAATAAAACTAAAGTGACTTTCAATACATAACTGGCGCAGTCGGACTAAAACCTTTTCTAAAGAATTAGGTAAAGAACTTACGTCGAATATAACAAAAGTTACAGTGAAAAATTAAATAAAATTGAATTTACGTTAAATACAAAATAAATCGTACTAAAACCTTTTCTAAAGAATACGGTAAAGAATTTACCTTGAATACAACAAAAGTTACGGTGAAAAATTAAACAAAATTTAAATTTTTTGTCGAATACGAGTACAATACATTGTGTTGAAGAATATAAAATAAAAGAAAAAAATTTAAAAATGTGCAGATTCGACCAGAATAGAAGTATACCAGCCAACGAAGAACAAATGGCGGTGGTCATTAGAGCACAAGAAGAAGCTATTGGCCAACTAAGAAACCAGCTACAAGTTTTGCAACAACAAGAACCTCTTCAAGAATTTTTGCTGGCACCCAAAGACATCGTAAATCAGTTCAGACAACTGAAAAGTCTGGATGGAGACCGTGATGTCCATGCTTTTGTGGCCTCGGTAGAAGCTGTAATGGTACTAGGACCACAGAACAATCTTCAGCTTATGAATATGGCGATGGCAATCATAATAAATGAGAAAATTGGTGGTGCCGTTGGGAGCTACATCAGGGAGCTGGGAACCGGTGTAACATGGAACCAAGTGAAGAATAAGCTCAAAAACAACATATAGTGGCATCTTCAACAAATGCAGAGACATAAAAGTGAGTAATTTAAGGGAACTATTTACTTATTTTGAAAAAGCAAAGTATGAAATAAATCAGATTTTCTTATTCGATGAAAATAAACCTAGTATTTATATGTCAGATAGAGTGGACAGAGATTTAGCCAATATACTAATAGAAAAGATTGATATACCATTAAGGATACATTTAGATCAAAACAGTACCCTTAATACCATTTTTACGAGATACTCACAAATTAAAGCATTAGATGACCCTAGGACTATTCATATAAAATATAGGAAAGGTACGAATACAAATTCTTACGATAAAACACCTAATATGAACAGATATACCCAAAATAATACACTGCCAAACATTAACTGATATAACCAAAGTAATACACCACTAAACATAAACAGGTACAACCAAAATAATAAAACACCAAACAATAGATATAACCAAAATAACACAACACAAAACACTAACAGATACAACCAAAATATAACAGCCCCACAAAATTATCTAAGTACTAACAATTCGAACCAAACAAGAATTACCCGTATGAGCGTAGATACTCGCAACTCTAGACCGATGCACTATGGTCTATCGTAGTGCAAGACCGCCTCATAATTAGTTTTTACAAATGTTTGAATTTCGGCAAAAAACTTGTATTATTTTAAAGCTAAGATCCCAAAATATAAAAATTGAAACTTGATATTTTGTTAATAGAAATAATCGAAAATTACGATCGAACTCACTTCTTTTGACTATAATGATTTATGGAAATGAAAATACAACATTTTCAAAGGAATATATTTAATATGTTTTACTTTACGTTATACGTTTTTGAAAAGAAAATTTTATGCAGATCCTTATTCTGTTGCTTATTTTTGAGTTTCTGTTAGCTTATTGGATACATGTTCATCTGAAACATATAATGATTTTAATGATCATGTCTAAACTTCGGAAAGGATTTCGAATATGAGCTTCACTTAGCTACACACTCATATATACATTATATTAAAGCCTGATTTATTGCTAAACTAATATATAAAAATCAGCTGCATATTCGTGCCTAAACAAATTCTACATACAAAAGAGTTCAAGAGTTCAAGACTTGTGCGAAAAATAAATACCAAATAAATATACCTATATTTTTTTTGTTATCAATTTCATAAAAAAAATAATTTGTATAACTTTTTTTTTCACGATATATATATGCGTTAATATTGCACTATTTAGTAAATTAAGAGACGTATTAGAAAAAAGAAAACCGTAATTATTGATAATGTTAGTGTGAGTTATTAAAAATAACTGTTTTAAATTCCTCTTTCAAAAGAGAAAATTATTATAAAACGCGTTGATGGAAAACTTCATTAAAAAAAGCTTATCTTTAGCAGTCACAGTAATTTGATACCGTTTTTTTATTTTTGTGAAAAATTAAAGATAAAATAATATTATATTAATTCCAAAATGAATAGTTTTAAGTGTTCAGTGCGTCAATTAATTGATATATATATTGAAAGTGGAAGAAATTTACAAAGTTTGAACAAGTTTATACAAAAAAATTATCAATTTTCTGAAGAAAATATACAGTATTTATTGAATAACATTAAAAAAACTTTAATATCAAATTTCAATCGTCGATGGAAGGCATCAAATAGAACTTTGAAAGTTTTTTATGACAAAAATGTTGAGTGGTTGGATGGTGACTTTTACAGAACTTTGCCAGCAATAGTGAAGCCTTCACAATATACCGGAAAACGAGGAAGACCTTGCAGTTCCTATCAAACGTCATCTAAATCAACAAGACAACGCAAAAATACATCACTATGTAAAGATAATGGAATTGACCATATTTTTGGAGCGTATACCCAAGGATTACGTTCGATGGGTGAAGGAGATGAGGCAAAAATTATTGAGCTGTTACGATCTTTCCCAAAATCCAAAAAGAAGGAGATCTTAAAAAATCTAGAAAATGAAGATAATGTTGAATTATTTGATGAAATAGAGGCATTAAGTGTTTTTATTGATTTAGATCTAACGAAAGCGCAATACATATATTTGAGAAACCTCATGATGGAAAAAAAATTTACTGCTCTTCCACCGTATTACAAAATTCTGGAAGCAAAAAAAAGTTGCTATCCTCCGTCAGCATCGCTAGAAATAACAAATACTTATGCTAAAGTAAAATATTTACAACATCTACTGGATCATACAGCATCCAGAATTTTAATGATTGACGCTGTGGATATTAAGAACATTCAAAACTTAACTCTGTACTGCAAATGGGGATGTGATGGTTCGTCAGGTCAATCTGAATACAAGCAATCTTTTCCAGAGGAATCGAATCAAATTTCTGACGCTTATATGTTCATCACTTCATTAGTACCAATTAGACTTATGGACGAACAATCAGGTTTAATAGTTTGGGAAAATCCAGTTTGTTCATCTGTTAGATATTGTCGTCCAATTTCAATAGAATATTGTAAAGAGACACCTGCTAAGACCGAGGAAGTGGTAGGTAATATTCAAAATCAAATAAAGTTTTTGTCACAAACCATAATTACCAAGGAAGGACAAACTGTTAAAATAAAACATGATCTTTTCCTAACGATGATAGATGGCAAAGTAGCGCAAGTCTTGACAAAAACCCCCTCATGTGCTTCATGTACCATATGCAAGGCGACACCAAGTCAAATGAATGATTTAGCAAGTGTAGCTGCAAGACCAGTAAATGAAAAAGCTTTCGAGTATGGATTATCGACCCTACACGCGTGGATTAGATGCATGGAACTGATTTTGCACATCGGTTACAATCGCAAATTTCAGAAATGGTCAGCTAAAAGTGAAAATCATAAAAGATTGAAGCAGGAGGAAAAATCTTCTATACAAAAACGTTTTCGGGAAGAATTGGGATTAATTACCGATAAACCAAGACAAGGAAGTGGCAACAGCAATGACGGCAATACCGCAAGAAGGTTTTCTTTAATTCTTCCCTCTCTGCGGAGATAACTGGAGTTGGTGAAACATTAGTTAAAAAGTTTCATATCATTCTCCAAGCTTTGTCGTCTGGTTTGGAAATAGACCCAACAAAATTTGGCAACTATGCACTAGAAACGGCAAAATTGTATGTAGAAAAATACAATTGGTATTGTATGCCATCATCTGTCCACAAAATACTTCTACATGGTGAAAGTATTATAAAATACTTTGCAGTATTGCCTATTGGTCAGCTGTCAGAGGATGCCCAAGAATCGCGTAATAAAGATTACAAAAAGTACTGCTTGCATCACTCACGAAAATGTTCACGATTAGCCACAAATGAGGATATTTTTAACAGACTGTTATACACTTCCGATCCATATGTGACAAGCTTTCGAAAACCATACGCCAAACTTGAAAAAGACCTAGATGAAGATGCTCTAAATCTTATGAAGTTATCACAACATATTCACTGAAAGGTGAAAATATCATGGTTATTAAAATTCATTTAATTTCTTTATATAAAAAATAAAATTAAAAAATATTTTTAAGTTCCTTATTGAAATATTTTTAGTTAGCTTTTTTTTATTTTAACAGTTTTTATATCACATACACTAAGAATATGTAAATTTAACTGAATGAGTGGTATGAATAAAAATTTAGAATTTACTTTAAGGGGAAATAGTGTGCTTTTTAAGCATTTGCTTTGAATTTTTAGTCTACTTTGGAGTAGACTCAAAATTTTTTTTTGTGAAATTTGTTTATTTTGTATGCCAATCTACATTCCTTTTTTAAATTTTTATGCAAAAAGTGTTTATTTCTCAAAAGTATTTGCTTAAAAGTAAATTCTAATTTTTATTCATACCACCCATTATTATATAAAATTTATGCAATAAAATACTGTTATTAGTTTATAATAATGCTCATGTCATGAATTATTATTTTCAGTTGTTGTAAATACAAAACAAAAAGGTTACAGATTTTTGATGCGAAAATGCCCACAATTGACCACTGTGCGATGCTTGAGCCGATGGAGATAGGAAATTTTGAACAACAACATGAGGATTATGATGAAGTAAATTTTTCAAAGCAGCCTCTAGAAACAGACTACCCATAATAATGGTGACAATAGGAAACCTAAATATAAGATGTTTAATAGACACTGGTTCAGATACCAGTATTATGGATTTTAAAAAGTCGAACAAGTTTCAAAAGAGGAAATTGAGTAGACCCCAAATATATAGAACATTAACAGGTTTAAATACAATAGAATATGAAATAGTTACACCAATTCCAAAACAGTTCAAAGCAATAGGAACTTTGACTTGGAAAACAATGAAAATTCAGAGCGAGAAATATGATGCCATAATTGGCCAAAATTTTTTGATTCCTTTCAAAGCAAAAATAGATTTATCAAGTAGACATTGAGATATATTTGGTAATAAAATATTTTTCGAGGATACATCTCCTCCTTATGTATATGATGAGATTTGTAATTTAAAGAGATTTGATATGGAGAAATTCAATTTGTCACAGCTAAATAATGAAGAAAAGTATAACATTGAGAATTTATTGAGAGAATTTAAAGACCTTTTCTATAAGAAGGGGGTTAATTTGTCTGCGATGGGTGAAATATATCACGAAATCAGAACAACTATTAATAAACCAATATACTCCAAAATTTACAACTATCCTCAAGTTCATGAGCAGGAAATCCAGAGACAAATAAAAGATATGCTTGAAAATAATATAATAAGGGAAAGTAATTCACCATATAACAGCCCTCTCTGGATTGTCCCCAAGAAAATAGATAATTCAGGAAAACAAAAGTGGAGGGTCGTTGTGGACTATAGAAAATTGAATGAAAATACGGTAGACGACAAATACCCTATACCTAACTTTTCAAATATATTTAGCAAACTAGGAAATGCCCAATATTATAGCACCATAGATTTAGCTAAGGGATTTCATCAAATTCTGGTTAAAGCAGAAGACAGGCAAAAAACTGCATTCTCGACACCACAGGGCCATTATGAGTTTATTTGAATGCCTTTTGGCCTAAAAAATGCCCCTTCAATATTTCAGCGGCTAATGAATACTGTTCTCAGACAGTTTATTAACAACATTTGCGTTGTTTATATGGATGATATTTTAGTTTTCAGTACATCCTTAAGGGAACACATAATAAATTTAACACAGATATTCAAAGCATTAAGAAAAGCAAAACTCAAAATTCAAATGGAAAAATGCGATTTTTTAAGAAAAGAAACCCAATTTCTAGGTCATATTCTGACAAGAGAAGGTATCAAACCAAATCCTAACAACGTAAAACACATACAAGATCTAAAATTAATAAAAACAGAAAAACAAATAAAGTCATTTTTAGGAATGACAGGGTTTTATCGCAAGTTTATTAAGGATTATGCGAAAATTGCGTTTGACATGACAAAGTACATGAAAAAAGGCGAAAAAATTAATTTAAATGACCCTAGTTATATTGTGGCATTCGAAAAACTTAAGGATATAGTAACCAAACCTCCAATACTGAGATACCCAATTTATGATAAAAAATTTAAAATAATAACTGATGCTAGCAATTTCGCTATAGGTGCCGTCCTAACCCAAGAAGGCCATCCAATTGCTTATGCTTCAAGAACATTAAATGTACATGAAAGAAACTATGCACCGATTGAAAAAGAGCTGTTGGCAATTGTTTGGGGTATTAAATATTTTAGGCCATACATTTATGGTCGAAATTTCGATCTTGAAAGTGATCACCAACCACTTAAGTGGTTAATGGCTAAATACTCGGGAAGAGATATCAATTCCCGACTCCAAAGATGGTTAGTCGAACTAGGAGAATACAATTTTAAAATTGAATATATAAAAGGCAAGGACAAATATATTGCCGATTTTCTCAGTAGGATCGACGTTGAAAATAGGGAAATAAATGCTATGGATGCTGTTGATCCGGCTGGGACCATGGAAAATTTGGGTGCTTCTCATGAATCGCTGGATGTACAAACATGCCAATCGCAGGAGGAAGACTTGAATAACTATATCTCAATTTTGGACACAGTCGTAAATAGATTTAGAACTCAAATAATTATTGTAGAAAATAAAACTTCGGAAACAAAGAAGGTTTTCGGAAATAATAGAATTTTCATAGATAGATCAGATATCGAAAACAATAAAATAGAAGAAATAATTGAAAGAAACGTAGTAAAGGGAAAGATTGGAATATACACGGAGACTGACGACCACTACTATAATAGGGTACAAGAAAAACTAATTGAAATGTTTCCGATAAAAACAAATATCGTATTTGTCAGATGCTCTTGGTTTGCAATGGACATGGAAGACGAAGAAGATTTAAAGAAACAGATTTCTAATTTCCATAAGCTCGAATCAGGCCATTCGGGAATTTCTTCTACCTTCGAGAACTTGAAACATAGAATATACAACCCAAAGCTAAAGACAATCATACATACTATAATAAACAATTGCCAGATATGCTCATCCGCAAAATATGATAGAAAACCAATTAAGCCAAAATTTTGTCTAACAGAAACACCGAACAATATTAACGAAATAGTACATGTAGATACATATACAAACAGTAAAAACTCATTCATTATCTTTATTGACAAGTTTTCGAAGCACTCAGTTTGTTTTCACCTTCCAGATAGAAACAATCAAACTATCTTACAGAAGATCAGGGAATTTCTCTCAATAAAAGGAAAAGTGAACAAGTTTGTTTTTGACAATGAGTTTAAATCAAGGAATTGATCGAATTTTTAATAAGGGAGGGAATCGAGTACTATACGACTAAACCGAATAGTCATACAGGGAACTCAGATATAGAAAGATTAAATGGCACTATTACAGAAAAAATAAGAAGCCTGAATTTAGAGGAAAAACTACCCATTATCGAACAAATGACGAAAGCCATTACAATTTATAATAATACATACCATAGTACAATAAAATGTACTCCAATGGCACCTCAATACGCAAAAGTAAATCCAGAATTGATACGGACAAGATTACAAGACGCTAAAGAAAGAATAATAGAAAAACAGAACAAGAACAGAGAAAACTATCAGGAAACTAGACAAGAAGGTTTTATAAAAAATTATAAGACTTTGCGACATAAGGAAGAACCCAAGTTTAGGAAAATATCTCTACAGGGAATACACGCCAGTAATATTAAGAGACCAAATAAATTCAACAACCTTTTAGCAAACCGAAATTAACCGTACGATTCATAACCAGCAAAACTCCTTTAATTTCATAACCAAGGTACCCGGGTACCCGAAGTAGGTTGTTTTGCGTTTATTGAAATAAAATAATATTTTCCTGTAAATATTTTTGTTGTTGATTATATTTTGCGTTCTCAACTGTACAAATTTGATATTTGAAAAAAAAACTGGTTTCTGTTCGTATATAAGTACCTAAAGCGACACAAGTAGGCAGAATGATTTTGATGGCTGGCACAAATCATTCTAATGACGAAAACGCAAGAGATTTGTGGACGTCACAGGCTCATCCAATATTCCGCGCCACCATGGGAATAAACAGGTTTTTCGATTTGCTGCGTTTTATGCGGTTTGACGACCCCAGAACACGGGTAGAGCGGCAGCGTCAAGACAAAGCGGCGCCAATTCGCGATATTTGGATAATGCTCAATGCAAATCTTGCCAGATATTATGTGCCATCAGAATATTTGACCATTGATGAACAATTATATCCATACCGTGGTAGAACCAAATTCACCCAATATATACCCTCGAAGCCAGCAAAATATGCCATAAAAGTATGGTGGATTTGCGATGCCAAAAACTCATATCCACTTCATGGCCAAATATATACTGGCAAACAAGAAACTGGTCGTGAAGTTGGTGTTGGCGAAAGAGTGGTGAGAGATTTAGTTGGGCCATACTACGGTAGCGGACGAAATATAACAATGGATAATTTTTTTACGACGCTGCCGCTGGCTAGGCAACTAAAAGTAGAAAAGCTCAGCATTGTGGGTACACTCCGCCGCAACAAAGCTTACATCCCTGCGGAGATGAAAGAAGACAAAAAAAAAGACGTTGGTTCAAGTTTATTTGGCTTCTGCTCTTATATAAGCAGCGGAAGTCCAACTCGGTCATCCTTCTTTCTAGTATGCATGATGATGCACAAATTGACGAGAATGGGAAACCAGAAATTATTAATTTTTATAACCAAACAAAAGGTGGGGTGGACGTAATGGACCAAACGCTCAAAGAATACACGACCCAGCGACAAACAAGAAGATGGCCGATGGCATTTTTCTATAACATCATTGATGTGAGCGCAATTGCATCACACATCATATATTATGGAAATAATCCAACTGCACGATACACCACGACGCGCAGGAAGAATTTCCTGCGTCAACTGGCAGAAAACCTGTGTATTCCTGTTATAGAAAATAGAATTTCAAATGTGCAAAGCGTGCGCCAATTTTCAACAAAAAATGCAATTGAAAGCATCATCGGAAGGCCGTTGGAGAGTGTGCTTTGTGCTGCAGGTCCGTCAACATCTCCGTCAGCACGACAAAGGGGCAGAAAAGTACATACGGGCGTGTGCTACATGTGCAACCTTCTTCCAAATAAGCGCAGAAGAAAAACTAGAAAAAATTGCAGCATATGTAGCACGCCGATATGCGATGAGCACGCCATAACAATTACTAAATGCTACAATTGCCACAATAACAACGATAAGGATTCGGATGAATTATAATATAATATATATAAAATATGATAAAATAAATAAAAAAGACATTTATTTCCAATAAAAACAACACAAAAAAACGTTTTTTTCATTTACATGTCAGGCATTTACATAGGAATTGCATTAGGGTACCCGGGGACCCCGGTTGTGTGTTTATGGGGGTAAAACATTTAAAATCATGTTTTAAAGAAAATATTGAAAATATTTTGAATTTTTTCGTATTTAAATCTTAGTTTAGCCAAAATCTCTCATGATTCGGAGTTTTATGTCCATATCTCAAAAATTATAGGCACAGCAGCACTTTAAAGTCAAAAAAGGTACACGGGTACCCGGTTATGAATCGTAGGGTTAACAATTAATCTAAATACAACATTACAGATAATAATGTGGACAATAATGACAGTAATTACATTTACGCCAATTCTGGCTAATATAACAACTTGCCCAATTACGGAGACAAATGGGTACGTGGAAATTATTGACAAGAATTTTAGGAAGCCGACCTAATACTACACCAAATAAATATACAAGAAATAGAAAACGTATTGCTGTCAATGAAAGAAAATATAGACACCTTCAGTAAAAATGATCACCTGTTTGTATATAATGAAGTAGACACATTATTAAGCAAGTTAAAAACAATTACACCAACTAATAGACGAAAACGAGGACTAGTAAACATGGTGGGTCGAGCATGTAAATACCTTTTCGGCACAATGGACGATACAGACCGGGAGGACATAACTAACCATTTTAATTCAGTTGACAAAAATATGCATAATTCTATAACAGAGCTAAATCAACAAATAAAAATTAATAACCTTTTTAATAACACAATACAACAAATAAAAGACACTATAACACAAACTCAGAAGGAGATACGACACCACATGGACGGAATTCACAAAATAGTTAAAAACATATTGACACGAAACATATACCTAGAAAGACTACTAATTTCAACACCAATTAAAAACTACATAGAACATATACAAAGTTACATTACAACAGCACAAAATGGGATTAGCGATGCAAGTATCCTAACAAAACAAGAAATAGACGATTATAAAATAGATATAAGAAAGATAAAATACTTGAGAACAGCAATTCTCGAAATAAATAATGAACTAATTTTTATAATTAAAGTACCAAAATCATTTAACCGAATTCAAGTAACAACTATTATACCCATACCCTATTTTAATAAAGAAATAGAAGCAGAAGTTGAAAGTATATTTCGTCATAACAATAATACATATGTATATAGAGAAGATAAGTTTATAAATGAATGTAAACTATCAACACATTGTACACAGAAAAAAACATGTAAACTGATAACGAATTATTATACTGAAATAATTAATATCAATGAACAAACAATTGTAATAAAGAACGCGAAAAATGAGAAAATTATTAGTAATTATAACAACACAGAAAAAGTTTTAAATGGAAATTTTTTAATACATTACAATAATTGTACATTAAACATAGCAAACCAAAAATTCTCAAATAAAAATAAAATGTATTTAGACAAAATAATCGTTCCAAAATTTCAAAATATCACGTTTAAAAGAAATAGAAGAAATTAAATATAACAACAAAATTATAACTTATGGTGTACCACCAATAATATTAGCAACTATAGTTACAATACTGATAATAATATTATATGATAAATGTAAAAAGTCAAACGGAAGAATTCAGGAGAATTCTGTATCTAATGGGGGAGGAGTTACGTATGTATTTCCAAATACACAACGAACCTTTTACAAAAGATATAGAAACCATATTAAATCAATATTTAAAATAAAAACTTAAGTCAACGACGCTTTTGAAAATACATAAAAAGTCGTTGATCAAAAAGTTGAAACACTAAACCATGACAATAAAATATAAATAAAAATTTAGGCAAACCACACTTGTAAAACTACAAGAAGTCGTTGCCCACAAAAAAAAAAAAAACCAAACACAACAACCTATTGTGTCTAGCAATCATAAATGTTTAATGAACAAATAATATTGATTGCAATACTGACACTTAAAAAGTATTGATAAATAAAATCGAAATTGTGTTTAGCAATCATAAGTGTTTTAAAAACAGGAATATTGATTGCCCAATAATTGTATCTTTTGCTGACACTTAAAAAAGTATTGATAAAATAAAACTGAATTCTGAAGTTAGACTTAGAAAAGAAAAATATTTTTGTAAATTTAGTCTTAAGATCAATGTGAAACAATAAAGTTGAAACATTTTTGGTTCTTTATAAAAATAAAACTAAAGTGACTTTCAATACATAACTCGCGTGCCTATATCCGCCGGATTGTCTTCAGTCTTCACATGTTTCCAATGATTGATACTTACGACGCTAATGATTTGGGATACTCGGTTTCCCACAAAAGTTTTCAAAGTTTTGGGATCCTTTTGTAACCAACCAAGAACGATTGATGAATCTGTCCACAAGAACAGTTCGTAGGAGAATTTCAAGTATGTTACTAAGGTTTGTATTATCTTAGTGAGCAATAAAGTTCCACATAATTCGAGCTTCGGTATAGTAGTCCGCTTTAACGGAGCTACCTTTGTCTTGGCCACTAGCAAATGACTATTAATAGTACCTTCTGGGCTTTCTGTCCTCATATAAATTAGACCGCAATATGCCTTCTCTGAGGCGTCACAAAATTCGTGTAGTTGTATCTGGTACTGTGGACCAAACTTTACCCACCTCGCTATTTGCACCTTCGAGATATACGGGAGATTTTCCATAAATAAATTCCATTTTGTAAGAATTCTTGGTGGAACGGCTTCATCCCAATCGGACTTTTCTTCCCATAGTTCTTGCATCAAAAGCTTAGCGATTATAACTACGGGGCCTATCCAACCTAGTGGGTCAAACAATCTCGCAATTACGGATAGAATTTTTCTTTTTGTGGTGGAGGGTATAATTTGCGTTGGTTCTACCACATAATAAAAGTAATCCCCCTTAGCATTCCAGCGGATTCCCAAAGTCTTAATTGTACTGGAATCGTCGAATTTTAAAAAATCTTCGTCCAGAAGATCTTCCCGGGACAAATGTTGAAGTAGAAGCCTTTGATTTGCTGTAATTTTCTTCAGGGGTAACCCGGCTGAGTGCAATGCCTTTATAACCTGTCCTTGTTTTGGTTTAGCCTCCTTCAAGAGTGTGTCCACCAGACAGAATATCATCAACATAGGTTTCATTCAGAAGAACTTCGGATGCATCTGGATATTATTTTCGGCAGTCTTTGCTTAGCTCCTGAAGAGTCCGAATCGCAAGAAAAGCACACAATTCACACCAAAGGTCACCGTTTTTAGCTGAAAAGCTTCTACTAACTTTTTTTCATTGGCGCGAAATAATATTTGTTGAAATTTACGATCTGATGGATGTACTAGAATCTGTCGATACATCTTTTCGATGTCGCCGGTGAAAACGTACTGGTAGTTACGCCACCCCAAGACTATTTGCATGAGATCGGTTTGAAGAGTGGGCCCTTGGTGTAACACATCGTTGAGGGAAAAACCGCTACCGGTTTTTTTGATGCGTTGAAAACCACTCGTACCTTAGTTGACTTGCTTTCGGGGCGGATGACCGCATGGTGTGGCAGATAAAATGAAAATTGTTTATCATCTTTGGGCTCATAGTGTACAATAGGTTCCATATGATTCAAGTCTATATATTCTTGGAGAACTTTAGAATACTCTTTCTTCACGTTTGGAGTCTTCTCTAGAGTTTTCTCCATTCGATGGTACTGCGCAAGCGCCATGTTCCGCGAAAGAACTAAAAAAATTTCATTCGGGAAGGTTTCTTTAAAGGGAAGTCGCACCACGTATCTTCCGTCAGCTTGACGCGTTGTAGTTTGTTGATAAAATTTTTCACAATATGCATCGCTTTCAGATTGTATATCGCTTTTTTCTGCCTCTTCTAATTCCCAGAATTTTTTTAGCTGCTCGTAGAGCATATTGTCATTGGAGTTTGAAACCATCGTTGTGAAAGACTGTATTTCAGTTTTTGGCTCGGGGCCTGATATGTACCAACCAAATTGGGATTCTCTGGCTTCAAGACAGGTAGCTTTGTTTGATTTTATGCCTGATAAATTTATAAATGGTAAGTAATCGCTACCAATTATCATGTCAATAGCCGCTGGTTTAAAAAAGTACGGGTCCGCAAGTTTTATTTGTCGAGTTTCCTCCAAATTTTTAATTTTAACAGGCCGTGAGGGCGGAAAATGCGTCAATTTTGGCACTACAATGGCTTTTATTTTGATTTTAAAATCAGATTCTCTTGATCTTAAAATTACCGAACACATGCCCTTTGATTTTCCAACAACCGTTCCGCCAAGTCCAGATATTTGGGAATTATGTGCCTCTAGCGGTATGGAGAGATTCTGTTGAATCCGGTTTGTGATAAAACTTCTTTCAGAACCTGCGTCCAAAAGTGCTCGAATAGCGAAATTCTCCCCTAAGTATTCGATGTTAACCAAGGCCGTGGGCAAAAAGTGGTTCCTTCGTTTTGCGAGAAATGAGTCTGAACCGAGTTTATTTGGCTAACACTAGTGACATCTGCTTGATTGATTTGGGTGTTTAGGGAAACAGTCTGACTTTGAGAACCCGATGGATTATCATCCTCATGTGGAGATTGTTGATATGCGGTCCGAGGAGTTTGACCTTTCTTCCATTTTTCATCTTTTTCTAGATGTAACATGGTGTGATGCTTCTGATTGCATTTTGTGCAAAGACTCGAGCTTTGGCATTTTGATTTGAAGTGAGTATGGGACAGACAGTTAACGCAATATTTATTCGCAAATACATATTTTATTCTATCGCTTATTTGCAATGCCTTAAAATGCTTGCATAGCCGTAATGAGTGATTTTGCTTACATTTTTTGCAGCTAAATTGTACTGTGGTTTGCTCGGCGTGAGCGTGAAATGACTAATTTTTTGATGGCTGATTCATCTTATTTACTGTTTTTCTCAAATCAGAAACCGTCTCTAGCATCTGTATCCTTTTCGAAAGGAAGTCGCTCATTTCTTGCCAAGTGGGCCACTTCTTGGGTTCCGTTAACGTTGCTTCCCAAGATCGCATGGTTTCCTCCGGTAGGTTTGAAGAGCATATGTGAATTAAAATCGCGTCCCAGGATTTTGTAAGGTCCAGTGACTCGAAAATTGCTAAACTTTGGTTTAGCACGCTCTGAAGTTGCCTAATAGATTTCGAGCTTTCAATTTGAACCGCATGTGCCCCAAAAATTTTTTTCATTTGTTGATGAGCTAATATTCGCGAATTGTCGAAGCGGTTTTCTAATGCCTTCCATGCTAAATGAAAATTTTCATCAACCAAATCGAATCGTTTTACGACTTGGTTAGCCTCCCCCCTAGTTTTGCTACGCAAATGGTAAAGCTTTTGAGCTGGAGCTAGATTTGGATGATTTATAATCACTGCCTTAAACATGTCCCTAAATGTGGGCCATTTTGAATATCCTCCTTCAAAAACTTCGATGTCACAAGGTGGTAACTTCAGTGATGAAGATGTTTGGTGAATAACCGTCGTTTCTCGTACGTTGGTGGTAAGTATCTCCCCTTGGAAATTCATTTGAAGCCGCTGCATTGGTCATCATTCTAAGTTTTTCAACTATTTTTGCTTTAAGTTTTTGATACAGGTTGCCGGCATTCTCATAATGCACGGAAATTGTATCATCAAATTTTTCAGCCGTGTCACTATCATCTTCTATTAAATAGCTTTCATAAGATTCTATTAATCTGAGCCATCTTCTATCTAATTCACCATGTTTTACTTCTAGATATGGAACCGTCAGCTCTTCTTCTGGAATTTTATTAAAACCCTTGCAAAAGGATTCAACTTGGTGTATGTTAGCTTTACACCTTCTTCTGGCCGCCATTCTACCCCCAAAACTCGATAACCAAACTCAACCTTTATGGATAATAAAAAGAATTTACCTTTGCCTGGTTTCGTGGAGAAAAAATTTCGTTTTCTTTAAGCTATTGTGGACCTTTTTTAACTTCCTTGAGAAGAGACCGACCGTTTATTTCGATTCTAAACAACTTCGCTTTAACCGTATTAGTTGCCTTTGATGACGAACGTATTCCGAAAATATTGCTGCCTTTAAAAAATTTCAATTAGCAATTTACCAGACCTTTATGAACATAAATTCGGTTTTGTGTTCAGAATCATAGAACTATCTTAAGTCCTTTATTGTTCTGGAGAAATTCAATTGTATAAAATCGTTCGATACAATTTTCTTCATCAACTGATTTTGTGTATGGTTATTCTTTTAATCTCGCAATCAAATCAGAAAAATTAAAAAAAAAAACTGTATAATATATATTATAACTTTTATTGTTTTTTTTTTAATGTTTAAATTTTCGATATCTTAACCCTGAAAAAAAATTACTAACCACCTTTAGCACCACTCTGTATATTGTTCATTATATTTCATCAAATCAATAAGTTTATCCTTTTTTTTGTACTACCGGTAAAATCAAATAAAAAGAAAATTCTATCGCCTTGTGTACCACCTTTTACTATTTTTATTTTTTGTTATTATTTTTTATAATTGCGTATTTATCTTATCCGTAATACATTATAAAAATTGAATTCCACAACTCACCGTTTTTCCCTTGTTTTTTCTTTAATCGTATGCTTGCACCGGGAACCCTTGTTTTGTTTTGTGGTGGTTGATGTTATTTGATGTCTTTTAATAATTTTTTTCTCTGCGGCTGCGGCTGCTGTAATATGATGTTGTTCTTGTGTTCCCTTTAATATTGAACAAATCTTCACTTGTATAAATATTTTATTTTATATATAGAACTTACATTACCTTTTTTTTTCTCTGTTTTTAAGGCTGCTGTTTGTAATTTTTTTTTCTATTGTGGCCTTGCACCTTTCTTCCGTTGTTCTTGTGGAACTTTTTTTATGATTTATTTTAAATCTTATTTTGGTTTATTTTGAAATCTCAAAAAATCTTTTATTTTAGTTAATTTTTCAATTAAAATTTTTCCGTAGTTGCGTTTTTTACAATAGCTTCACAAAATACTTATTGAAGTTAAGGCGTTGAATATTTCTTGTATGTATCACTATTGCTGTCTTTTACTTCTGCGCCAAGTGTACTAAGAGGAACGGGTAGAAATCGAACCACTTGTTATGCAATCAAGCAGAAGGAGTGTGACAAATATACTTATTCGGTACTGCGCTTGACTATAAATTTTCGTTGAATTTTGTCTATTTACCAGCGATGGTACTTTGTAATTTTTTCAAATTTTAATTTTAAGGTTGGAATCGAACTTATTGTTTTATACTAAGGATATGGTATAATGTTTCATGTGGAAATTTGACGCTCTAAATCGTTTATTTTACCGATAATAAAATCAACCGCACTACATATAATTCAAACACTGTACATACCCATTTCAATTTCTTTTCTGATGAAATTTTGTAGCTGCTCTTATTTTGCCTTATAGAATTCTGTGGGGAATGGGATATCTTCCTTGTAGTTGAATGTATATTTTTATTGGATGCACCAGTGGAGCCTTTGATTGTGTCTCCTTTTTTATTTTTTTTAGTACGGGATGCTCGTTGATTCCTTACGTAACAAACCACTTGTTTGCCAATTGTTGTTGATGGAGTTGTTGCGGTTAGAGAACAACTGCCTTACAGACTCAATGACCTCTAGTCATTAGTTATCCACTCCTAGTCTATTCTAGGAGGTGTCGAAGGACCATATGATGGCCTGGGTAACTCCCTTGCCAAGAAATTCAGATTTTTGAAATAAAAAAAGCCAACCAAGTTGTCGTTTTTTATAACATTCGGTTTATTTATAGAGCTCCTTGCTCGTCAGACTGAGTAATTTAACTAACTAAAAAAAAAAGATTTCTTAAAAACTAAAGCCATGAGGAAAAAAAGGCGGTGTTAGCACACAAAAAAGGCTTAACGAAAGCCGAGTGACGAATTTCGTTTTAACTCAAATTATATGTATGTGCATAAAATATAAAATTTGCCAGTGTTGGTATAAATTCAAAAATACACTGGTCAAAATGTCTATTATATATAAAGAAATAAAAAGAAATTAAATTCAAACCAAAAGAACAATAATTAAAATTCAGTAATTGGAGATAAAAGGAAAATTGAAGGAAATATATAATAAAACTGAAAAATAAAAATTAAGGTTGAAGTTGCTTCAACACACCGTAAATAAGAATATTCGAAATAAGTTTACCCCAGCACCACCTATCGGGTCCATTTATACATAAAACAATTTCCTATGACGAAACATACATACATTCTGAATTGCAGTCAAATCGCACTGAAAATAGGAATTTTGTTTATAACTTGACCCCAACGCTAGTTAGAGGGTTAAAACTAAAAAAAAAAACACAGAAGAGCTCGAACCGAACCTATGGTGCAAATCTTAGGTCGACAGCTCTTATGGTTCCGGAGATCATTCGTTACAAACAAATGCACCAACGTTTTTATATATGTATAATATAGATGATTCATCCTAAAAATCTGTATGCATGCAACAAAATGATATGCCAGCACCTGTGTCGCTAAGAAATGTTAGTTCTTTATCTTAGTTTGTTGCGTTTATATATTGTAATTGTTGATATTGGTGTTGTTATGATTTCCTCTGTTGTTTCTGTTGTGGATATTGTTGAATACATTGTTTCTGTTGAAATTAAAGTTGTTATTCGTATTACTGTTGGTATCTAATGGGGGAGGAGTTACGTATGTATTTCCAAATACACAACGAACCTTTTACAAAAGATATAGAAACCATATTAAATCAATATTTAAAATAAAAACTTAAGTCAACGACGCTTCTGAAAATACATAAAAAGTCGTTGATCAAAAAGTTGAAACACTAAACCATGACAATAAAATATAAATAAAAATTTAGGCAAACCACACTTGTAAAACTACAAGAAGTCGTTGCCCACAAAAAAAAAAAAAAACCAAACACAACAACCTATTGTGTCTAGCAATCATAAATGTTTAATGAACAAATAATATTGATTGCAATACTGACACTTAAAAAGTATTGATAAATAAAATCGAAATTGTGTTTAGCAATCATAAGTGTTTTAAAAACAGGAATATTGATTGCCCAATAATTGTATCTTTTGCTGACACTTAAAAAAGTATTGATAAAATAAAACTGAATTCTGAAGTTAGACTTAGAAAAGAAAAATATTTTTGTAAATTTAGTCTTAAGATCAATGTGAAACAATAAAGTTGAAACATTTTTGGTTCTTTATAAAAATAAAACTAAAGTGACTTTCAATACATAACTCGCGTGCCTATATCCGCCGGATTGTCTTCAGTCTTCACATGTTTCCAATGATTGATACTTACGACGCTAATGATTTGGGATACTCGGTTTCCCACAAAAGTTTTCAAAGTTTTGGGATCCTTTTGTAACCAACCAAGAACGATTGATGAATCTGTCCACAAGAACAGTTCGTAGGAGAATTTCAAGTATGTTACTAAGGTTTGTATTATCTTAGTGAGCAATAAAGTTCCACATAATTCGAGCTTCGGTATAGTAGTCCGCTTTAACGGAGCTACCTTTGTCTTGGCCACTAGCAAATGACTATTAATAGTACCTTCTGGGCTTTCTGTCCTCATATAAATTAGACCGCAATATGCCTTCTCTGAGGCGTCACAAAATACGTGTAGTTGTATCTGGTACTGTGGACCAAACTTTACCCACCTCGCTATTTGCACCTTCGAGATATACGGGAGATTTTCCATAAATAAATTCCATTTTGTAAGAATTCTTGGTGGAACGGCTTCATCCCAATCGGACTTTTCTTCCCATAGTTCTTGCATCAAAAGCTTAGCGATTATAACTACGGGGCCTATCCAACCTAGTGGGTCAAACAATCTCGCAATTACGGATAGAATTTTTCTTTTTGTGGTGGAGGGTATAATTTGCGTTGGTTCTACCACATAATAAAAGTAATCCCCCTTAGCATTCCAGCGGATTCCCAAAGTCTTAATTGTACTGGAATCGTCGAATTTTAAAAAATCTTCGTCCAGAAGATCTTCCCGGGACAAATGTTGTATTTTTCTTCAGGGGTAACCCGGCTGAGTGCAATGCCTTTATAACCTGTCCTTGTTTTGGTTTAGCCTCCTTCAAGAGTGTGTCCACCAGACAGAATATCATCAACATAGGTTTCATTCAGAAGAACTTCGGATGCATCTGGATATTATTTTCGGCAGTCTTTGCTTAGCTCCTGAAGAGTCCGAATCGCAAGAAAAGCACACAATTCACACCAAAGGTCACCGTTTTTAGCTGAAAAGCTTCTACTAACTTTTTTTCATTGGCGCGAAATAATATTTGTTGAAATTTACGATCTGATGGATGTACTAGAATCTGTCGATACATCTTTTCGATGTCGCCGGTGAAAACGTACTGGTAGTTACGCCACCCCAAGACTATTTGCATGAGATCGGTTTGAAGAGTGGGCCCTTGGTGTAACACATCGTTGAGGGAAAAACCGCTACCGGTTTTTTTGATGCGTTGAAAACCACTCGTACCTTAGTTGACTTGCTTTCGGGGCGGATGACCGCATGGTGTGGCAGATAAAATGAAAATTGTTTATCATCTTTGGGCTCATAGTGTACAATAGGTTCCATATGATTCAAGTCTATATATTCTTGGAGAACTTTAGAATACTCTTTCTTCACGTTTGGAGTCTTCTCTAGAGTTTTCTCCATTCGATGGTACTGCGCAAGCGCCATGTTCCGCGAAAGAACTAAACAAAATTTCATTCGGGAAGGTTTCTTTAAAGGGAAGTCGCACCACGTATCTTCCGTCAGCTTGACGCGTTGTAGTTTGTTGATAAAATTTTTCACAATATGCATCGCTTTCAGATTGTATATCGCTTTTTTCTGCCTCTTCTAATTCCCAGAATTTTTTTAGCTGCTCGTAGAGCATATTGTCATTGGAGTTTGAAACCATCGTTGTGAAAGACTGTATTTCAGTTTTTGGCTCGGGGCCTGATATGTACCAACCAAATTGGGATTCTCTGGCTTCAAGACAGGTAGCTTTGTTTGATTTTATGCCTGATAAATTTATAAATGGTAAGTAATCGCTACCAATTATCATGTCAATAGCCGCTGGTTTAAAAAAGTACGGGTCCGCAAGTTTTATTTGTCGAGTTTCCTCCAAATTTTTAATTTTAACAGGCCGTGAGGGCGGAAAATGCGTCAATTTTGGCACTACAATGGCTTTTATTTTGATTTTAAAATCAGATTCTCTTGATCTTAAAATTACCGAACACATGCCCTTTGATTTTCCAACAACCGTTCCGCCAAGTCCAGATATTTGGGAATTATGTGCCTCTAGCGGTATGGAGAGATTCTGTTGAATCCGGTTTGTGATAAAACTTCTTTCAGAACCTGCGTCCAAAAGTGCTCGAATAGCGAAATTCTCCCCTAAGTATTCGATGTTAACCAAGGCCGTGGGCAAAAAGTGGTTCCTTCGTTTTGCGAGAAATGAGTCTGAACCGAGTTTATTTGGCTAACACTAGTGACATCTGCTTGATTGATTTGGGTGTTTAGGGAAACAGTCTGACTTTGAGAACCCGATGGATTATCATCCTCATGTGGAGATTGTTGATATGCGGTCCGAGGAGTTTGACCTTTCTTCCATTTTTCATCTTTTTCTAGATGTAACATGGTGTGATGCTTCTGATTGCATTTTGTGCAAAGACTCGAGCTTTGGCATTTTGATTTGAAGTGAGTATGGGACAGACAGTTAACGCAATATTTATTCGCAAATACATATTTTATTCTATCGCTTATTGGCAATGCCTTAAAATGCTTGCATAGCCGTAATGAGTGATTTTGCTTACATTTTTTGCAGCTAAATTGTACTGTGGTTTGCTCGGCGTGAGCGTGAAATGACTAATTTTTTGATGGCTGATTCATCTTATTTACTGTTTTTCTCAAATCAGAAACCGTCTCTAGCATCTGTATCCTTTTCGAAAGGAAGTCGCTCATTTCTTGCCAAGTGGGCCACTTCTTGGGTTCCGTTAACGTTGCTTCCCAAGATCGCATGGTTTCCTCCGGTAGGTTTGAAGAGCATATGTGAATTAAAATCGCGTCCCAGGATTTTGTAAGGTCCAGTGACTCGAAAATTGCTAAACTTTCGTTTAGCACGCTCTGAAGTTGCCTAATAGATTTCGAGCTTTCAATTTGAACCGCATGTGCCCCAAAAATTTTTTTCATTTGTTGATGAGCTAATATTCGCGAATTGTCGAAGCGGTTTTCTAATGCCTTCCATGCTAAATGAAAATTTTCATCAACCAAATCGAATCGTTTTACGATTTGGTTAGCCTCCCCCCTAGTTTTGCTACGCAAATGGTAAAGCTTTTGAGCTGGAGCTAGATTTGGATGATTTATAATCACTGCCTTAAACATGTCCCTAAATGTGGGCCATTTTGAATATCCTCCTTCAAAAACTTCGATGTCACAAGGTGGTAACTTCAGTGATGAAGATGTTTGGTGAATAACCGTCGTTTCTCTTACGTTGGTGGTAAGTATCTCCCCTTGGAAATTCATTTGAAGCCGCTGCATTGGTCATCATTCTAAGTTTTTCAACTATTTTTGCTTTAAGTTTTTGATACAGGTTGCCGGCATTCTCATAATGCACGGAAATTGTATCATCAAATTTTTCAGCCGTGTCACTATCATCTTCTATTAAATAGCTTTCATAAGATTCTATTAATCTGAGCCATCTTCTATCTAATTCACCATGTTTTACTTCTAGATATGGAACCGTCAGCTCTTCTTCTGGAATTTTATTAAAACCCTTGCAAAAGGATTCAACTTGGTGTATGTTAGCTTTACACCTTCTTCTGGCCGCCATTCTACCCCCAAAACTCGATAACCAAACTCAACCTTTATGGATAATAAAAAGAATTTACCTTTGCCTGGTTTCGTGGAGAAAAAATTTCGTTTTCTTTAAGCTATTGTGGACCTTTTTTAACTTCCTTGAGAAGAGACCGACCGTTTATTTCGATTCTAAACAACTTCGCTTTAACCGTATTAGTTGCCTTTGATGACGAACGTATTCCGAAAATATTGCTGCCTTTAAAAAATTTCAATTAGCAATTTACCAGACCTTTATGAACATAAATTCGGTTTTGTGTTCAGAATCATAGAACTATCTTAAGTCCTTTATTGTTCTGGAGAAATTCAATTGTATAAAATCGTTCGATACAATTTTCTTCATCAACTGATTTTGTGTATGGTTATTCTTTTAATCTCGCAATCAAATCAGAAAAATTAAAAAAAAAAACTGTATAATATATATTATAACTTTTATTGTTTTTTTTTTAATGTTTAAATTTTCGATATCTTAACCCTGAAAAAAAATTACTAACCACCTTTAGCACCACTCTGTATATTGTTCATTATATTTCATCAAATCAATAAGTTTATCCTTTTTTTTGTACTACCGGTAAAATCAAATAAAAAGAAAATTCTATCGCCTTGTGTACCACCTTTTACTATTTTTATTTTTTGTTATTATTTTTTATAATTGCGTATTTATCTTATCCGTAATACATTATAAAAATTGAATTCCACAACTCACCGTTTTTCCCTTGTTTTTTCTTTAATCGTATGCTTGCACCGGGAACCCTTGTTTTGTTTTGTGGTGGTTGATGTTATTTGATGTCTTTTAATAATTTTTTTCTCTGCGGCTGCGGCTGCTGTAATATGATGTTGTTCTTGTGTTCCCTTTAATATTGAACAAATCTTCACTTGTATAAATATTTTATTTTATATATAGAACTTACATTACCTTTTTTTTTCTCTGTTTTTAAGGCTGCTGTTTGTAATTTTTTTTTCTATTGTGGCCTTGCACCTTTCTTCCGTTGTTCTTGTGGAACTTTTTTTATGATTTATTTTAAATCTTATGTTGGTTTATTTTGAAATCTCAAAAAATCTTTTATTTTAGTTAATTTTTCAATTAAAATTTTTCCGTAGTTGCGTTTTTTACAATAGCTTCACAAAATACTTATTGAAGTTAAGGCGTTGAATATTTCTTGTATGTATCACTATTGCTGTCTTTTATTTCTGCGCCAAGTGTACTAAGAGGAACGGGTAGAAATCGAACCACTTGTTATGCAATCAAGCAGAAGGAGTGTGACAAATATACTTATTCGGTACTGCGCTTGACTATAAATTTTCGTTGAATTTTGTCTATTTACCAGCGATGGTACTTTGTAATTTTTTCAAATTTTAATTTTAAGGTTGGAATCGAACTTATTGTTTTATACTAAGGATATGGTATAATGTTTCATGTGGAAATTTGACGCTCTAAATCGTTTATTTTACCGATAATAAAATCAACCGCACTACATATAATTCAAACACTGTACATACCCATTTCAATTTCTTTTCTGATGAAATTTTGTAGCTGCTCTTATTTTGCCTTATAGAATTCTGTGGGGAATGGGATATCTTCCTTGTAGTTGAATGTATATTTTTATTGGATGCACCAGTGGAGCCTTTGATTGTGTCTCCTTTTTTATTTTTTTTAGTACGGGATGCTCGTTGATTCCTTACGTAACAAACCACTTGTTTGCCAATTGTTGTTGATGGAGTTGTTGCGGTTAGAGAACAACTGCCTTACAGACTCAATGACCTCTATTCATTAGTTATCCACTCCTAGTCTATTCTAGGAGGTGTCGAAGGACCATATGTTGGCCTGGGTAACTCCCTTGCCAAGAAATTCAGATTTTTGAAATAAAAAAAGCCAACCAAGTTGTCGTTTTTTATAACATTCGGTTTATTTATAGAGCTCCTTGCTCGTCAGACTGAGTAATTTAACTAACTAAAAAAAAAGATTTCTTAAAAACTAAAGCCATGAGGAAAAAAAGGCGGTGTTAGCACACAAAAAAAGGCTTAACGAAAGCCGAGTGACGAATTTCGTTTTAACTCAAATTATATGTATGTGCATAAAATATAAAATTTGCCAGTGTTGGTATAAATTCAAAAATACACTGGTCAAAATGTCTATTATATATAAAGAAATAAAAAGAAATTAAATTCAAACCAAAAGAACAATAATTAAAATTCAGTAATTGGAGATAAAAGGAAAATTGAAGGAAATATATAATAAAACTGAAAAATAAAAATTAAGGTTGAAGTTGCTTCAACACACCGTAAATAAGAATATTCGAAATAAGTTTACCCCAGCACCACCTATCGGGTCCATTTATACATAAAACAATTTCCTATGACGAAACATACATACATTCTGAATTGCAGTCAAATCGCACTGAAAATAGGAATTTTGTTTATAACTTGACCCCAACGCTAGCTAGAGGGTTAAAACTAAAAAAAAAAAAAAACACAAAAGAGCTCGAACCGAACCTATGGTGCAAATCTTAGGTCGACAGCTCTTATGGTTCCGGAGATCATTCGTTACAAACAAATGCACCAACGTTTTTATATATGTATAATATAGATGATTCATCCTAAAAATCTGTATGCATGCAACAAAATGATATGCCAGCACCTGTGTCGCTAAGAAATGTTAGTTCTTTATCTTAGTTTGTTGCGTTTATATATTGTAATTGTTGATATTGGTGTTGTTATGATTTCCTCTGTTGTTTCTGTTGTGGATATTGTTGAATACATTGTTTCTGTTGAAATTAAAGTTGTTATTCGTATTACTGTTGGTACTAAAATTGTTGACTCTATTGAAGTTATTTTTGTTTCTGTTATTGTTGTTGTTCCTATTAAAGTTCATGTTGTTATTGTTCCTATTAAACTTGTTGTGGTTCTGTTGTGAGTAAGGCCGAACCCACGCAATGAGCGGCAAAGCGGCGAGCGATGAGCGGAAAAAATTTAAAACATATGAAATACTATTGAAGTGGCCACACAATGAGCGGCATGTGAGAGGCATTTTTGAGCGGCTAAGCGGCGCCGCTCAGGAATACAACTTGTTCTAATATTTAGTTGTTTTCTGAGCGGCAAAGAATAAAAATGGCAAAAAAAATGGCTCTTCTTTGTTTTGTCAATCTGTAGCGCGATTCAGTAACTTCTTTTAACGATAATTGAATCGTTCAAAAAGGAAAACAACAAAATTATCGATTTTGGTATTCAGTAAAATTTTTAAACGATATTCGCTATTATTAAAGTCAGCTGTTGTTGTTATCTTAACGTCAACCATTTTTGTGTTGTTTTTCAATCGATAAAAAGTTAAAAAGGTTGAAATAAATAAAAATCCTAAAATAGTGAAAATATTTTGCTTTTATTATAAAAACTTTTTATATAAATAATAAATATAAACATTGACAATGGCATTTTGATAACTAGCCACTCAGAAATGACGCTCACTAATAGCCCCTTGCCGCTCAAACTCGTCGCTCTGCCGCTCAACGCTCTGCCGCTCAACGCTCTGCCGCTTTGCCGTTCATTGCGTGGCCTCGGCCTAATGTAGTTGTTCTCTCGTAAAGTGTAAAACTGAGTTATGAGTTACTTTCTGATCATTTTCCAATTCCAATGCGAGCTCAGATGCTTTTTCAAGTTCTCTGGTCGAGCTGCGTATATCGTCGATTTAAAGTTCTCATTCAAACGTTCTTTACGTACAAATTTTAATTCTTTTTTTGGCTGTGTTAACTTATATATGCCTGCTAGATAAAAAACCGTTCAAAGAGCTGTCCTATTTCTTTGAATCCCTATCTCGATAAAGACGATTTGATAAGATTGAATGTTCTTTTGGGTTAATTACATTCCCTTTCGTATACGGAGAAATTGTTAATGGAATTTGTTCATATGATTTCCATTCACGGTGGAAATCACTTGACGTTGGGAATACTTCACATTAAATATTGGGTTCCGCGCTTGAAGTCGAAAATGCGCTGAGTCATTGGTCGTTTTAAATGGCCTCCTGAAAGATAGACCATTTATGACAACAAGCAATTTTGCAAAACAAGTTTTACTGGCAGAGCTTGTTAGATAGCGAAGGGCTTCAATTGTATTTTTGTATGCATTTTTGCGAAACCAATTCATTTAGAGGCCACATCTGATTTTTAATCAACACAAAAACTTACAAACTTGAAAATATAACCTTGAACAAACACAAGTGACATCAAGAAAAAAAAAGTTACAACAAAAAACTATTAACAGACAACAGAATCGCAGCATCATCATCATCTTCATCATCGTCAATAACAGCAAACCAGACTTACATCAACGTCAAAAACAGCAAACCAGACTTACATCAACGTCACCACAGAAATAATTAACACACAAGTATAAATACAACAAACAGTAAGTAAGCGAGAAACATTAAAAAAGAAAAAACTCTCACTTTAATAACACATTAATAACACGCACAAACATACATAACAAAGCGTCAATGTGAAAGCAGAGACCTCACTCCCTATACTTGTTTGTGTGTATAGCTTATGACAAACGTGACCAACTATAAAATCTGGGTTTAAACATCTTGTGTAATTTATACATCAAAAGACCCAAAAAACTATTAATTATTTTTTGCTGTTTTTTGGAACTTAAAATCAACAACATTTTTTTTTTGGAAAAATATTACCAATTTTGTACGACTCTTTACTTTTTTATCGGTAGCAGGCAACTTTAGTTAACACAATTATTTTTTTTGAAATTTAATTCATATATATTAAATAAAATTTTTTTTACAAAATGTTATTAAACAAATTCGTTAACTGTACAAATGACTTATTCGATTTCGAAAGTCTACAAGCTGAAGCTCAAATTGAAAACAATTTCCATGCGTTGGAAATTCTTCGCGTGGAATTGGAATCGCTTTGGACACAAGTCAAGCGGTCATATGCGGAGTGTAGGGATTCAGAAGATGACAATGATAAGCCCATTGATAAAACCAAGTTACGGGAACGATACCGTAAGACCCTATCGGTATATAAAAATTGTCTGTCCTCAATAAACGCTGAAATTCTTGCATATTCAACACCCACCATTGAAAAACCAGAACGCCAATCAAGTTCGATCCTAGATACTGAGGCTTCATTTATAAGATTGCCACCCTGCGATACAGACACTTCTTATGGGGATTATAAATTATGGCCCAGTTTTCGGGATCTCTTCACAGCTATATATATAAATAATTCTCGAGTTAGTAACGTTGAAAAATTGTTCCATTTAAAGCAAAAAACTGGAGGCGAAACCAGGGATATAATTTCTCACGTCCCTTTAACCAACGATGGTTTTATTCTTGCCTGGAAAAATTTGGTGGACCGCTACGAAAATAATTGGATGCAAGTAAATGAACAGTATAAAATTATTTTAGATTTACCACACGCCTCTATTGATTCTGGTGCTTCAATAAAAAAATTACAAAATTACAAATAAATGATTCACGGCAGTCCCTAGCCACACTAGGCATTAACACAACGACATGGGAATCATTCCTACTTTTTATTTGTTCAAAAAAGCATCCCAGATCACTCGCGCAAGAGTTTGAAAATTCCCGAGAAGATTGCGCAGAAGCTCCAAAGTGGAATGAATTCGACAAATTTCTGACCCATAAATTCAAAACTTTAGAATCAGTCGGAAATAGGAAATCTTCAGCCCAAACCAGAAAATTCAAAATATGCTCCCAGAGAAAAACGTGTCCACTCCTTTCAAACAAATTTGTCACAATCTGAAAACCGACCCAAAAATAATTTTGCCTCTAAGCCAAATAATAGTTTTCAACATAAAGTCACCATATGTCAACATTGTAAAGAGTCACATTACCTTCGATCGTGCCCCAAAGGCAACTGAGTCCCAATCTTTCAATTTGCATCAGAATCAAGAAGATGACCCAGTACGAGCGCCGCATCACGAGCATCCAATATACAGTCCACTCCTAAATCAAATATTCCTAGTCTCACATCCTTGATCCTACAGAATGACAAACGATCCATATCAAGCCCACTGGATCGAGGAACTTTGCTGTTCACTGCCATCGTCCAAATCGAAACAGAAGGATAGAGATTCGAGGCACGAGCTATCATCGTCCCTGCATCTCAATCAACCTTTATATCGGACAAGCTAAAAAATCGCTTAAAATTGACAACTAAGCCACATTTAGTTCACATCACAAGTTTAAATCAGAACGTATCCGAAACTTCTACCAAAGCCTGTTTTTTCAACCTTTGTTCTCGGGCGGACCCTAGTTTTAAATTAGAAGTGTTTACGCCAGTCCTAAAGACCCTTCCTTCTAATTTACCGGCACAAACGCTGGATTTACATCACTTAAGTGAAACTGCTAACCTCACTTTTTCGTAAGTCGTCCTGTCGACCTTCTAATTGGCCTCGATTTAGGATCCTCTATTTATTGTATGGAGACAGCTATGAAATCAATTGGATCTCTTTTGGCACGAAAACACTATTTGGTTGGATTGTGGGAGGAGCAGTCAAAAAACGACTTAAAATTCAACCACTATTTCACTATATAATGGACCGTCCCTTGACCAAATCCTCACACGGTGGAGGAAGCCCCAAAACAAATTTTGAGGTCAGATGAGGACACATTTTGTGAAAATAATTTCAAATCTACAACGCGTAGAAACGACATGGGAAGGTATGTTGTTACCCTGCCCTTTAAAAATTAAATTGGAACTTCTCGTAACATAGCCATGGCCCAGTATTTGAGAATGGAGCGCATGCTAAAACAAAAACCCGACCTCGAAGAACAATACAAGCAGGTCATCTTAGAATACCTTGAGTTGAGACATATGAGAAAAATCTCTCCCGTGGATATAAATAAGGCCCCAAATTTTTACCTGCCGCATAACGCAGTAATAAAACCAGACAGTTTGACCACAAAACTTAGAGTGGTTTTTAATGCCTCCAGCCCGACGTCAAACAAGAATAGTCGTAATGACATTTTATATCCAGGACCTATTCTTCAGCAAGATCTTGTTCTACTGATATTAAAGTGGAGATTTTTCCGTTTGTATTTAACGCCGACATCACAAAAATGTACCGGCAAATACTAATTGACCCAACCCAAACAAATTATCAGCGAATTCTGTCCCGAAAATCCGAAAATGAACCTATCGAAGATTTCGAACTACTCACAGTTACCTTCGGAGTCAATTGTGCCCCATTCCTGGCCATCAGAACCCTTTTGCAACTCGCTGAAGATATAAAATCGACACACCCTTTAGCCTCAAAAATTTTACAACAAAACATGTATGTAGAAAAGAAAGAAAGAGCTAACCACCGTTTTAAAATCAACAGGTTTTGACCAAATGAAATGGGCTTCCAACGACCCACGAGTTATCCAGGATTTGCCAACCCAAACACTTTTACCAGTAGATGGGCTCAACTTATCTGCAAATTCTGGAAAAAAAAAACGCTCGGGATAAAATGGAATATTTCATCAGACTCATTCACCTTTACAGCTCCAGATGTCGAATTAAAACAAACATTTACAATAGCTAAGTTTTTTGACCCTTGCGGATGGCTAGCCCCAATTATTGTTGATGCAAAATTAATCATGCAACAGATATGGCTAGCCAAAATAGATTGGGATGACAGATTAAAACCCCTTGCACATATAAAGTGGCAAAAATTCGTCAAAAATTATCCTTCCATTAATATTCCCAAAATACCCCGTTGGATTAATTATAGCCCCACCTGTGAAATAGAAATTCACGGATTTAGCGACGGCTCAGAAAAGGCTTATGCAGCAACGCTGTACATCCGAATTCAACTTGATGAGAACAATGTACACTCATTTCTTTTAGCCTCAGAGACTCGGGTTGCCCCTCTCAAAAAAGTATGTCTTCCAAGGTTAGAACTGTGTGGATCTGTCCTATTAGCAAATTTGGTTATTGAATTCTACCCATTCTACAGAACCCCAATTTGAGGACATATTTTTCGGCAGACTCTACAATTGTGTTATCGTGTCTAAAGAAACCTTCATGCACCTGGAATACCTTTGTGGGAAATCGAGTTTCAGAAATTGTACAAAAAGTGGGAATTCAAAACTGGCAACATGTCGAATCTAAAGAAAACCCTGCAGATGTCACAAGCAGAGGTTGTACACCAGAGGAGCTTCAAACTAATAACTTGTGGTGGTTTGGACCCTCTTGGTTAAAATTACCAAAAAATCAATGGCCAATACCAATATCTCCGCATGACACAAATATTGAAGCGAAACCCATTAAAGTCTTTTCAGCAACAACTTATGAAGACCCCCTAAATCGCTTTTCATCATTATCTCGCGCATATAGAGTTATCGCGTACGCTTTACGATTCTGGAGAAACACTGGAGCATCAAGGGCCCATCTCAGAATCTCATCAATCGAACTAACAGGAGACGAAATAAAGTCGGTCAAAAATCGCCTCACTATATTGACCCAACAACAAAGTTTTCCTGATGAATATCGAAATTTAAAACTCAAAGCTATGTTACTAAGGTTTGTATTATCTTAGTGAGCAATAAAGTTCCACATAATTCGAGCTTCGGTATAGTAGTCCGCTTTAACGGAGCTACCTTTGTCTTGGCCACTAGCAAATGACTATTAATAGTACCTTCTGGGCTTTCTGTCCTCATATAAATTAGACCGCAATATGCCTTCTCTGAGGCGTCACAAAATTCGTGTAGTTGTATCTGGTACTGTGGACCAAACTTTACCCACCTCGCTATTTGCACCTTCGAGATATACGGGAGATTTTCCATAAATAAATTCCATTTTGTAAGAATTCTTGGTGGAACGGCTTCATCCCAATCGGACTTTTCTTCCCATAGTTCTTGCATCAAAAGCTTAGCGATTATAACTACGGGGCCTATCCAACCTAGTGGGTCAAATAATCTCGCAATTACGGATAGAATTTTTCTTTTTGTGGTGGAGGGTATAATTTGCGTTGGTTCTACCACATAATAAAAGTAATCCCCCTTAGCATTCCAGCGGATTCCCAAAGTCTTAATTGTACTGGAATCGTCGAATTTTAAAAAATCTTCGTCCAGAAGATCTTCCCGGGACAAATGTTCAAGTAGAAGCCTTTGATTTGCTGTAATTTTCTTCAGGGGCAAACCGGCTGAGTGCAATGCCTTTATAACCTGTCCTTGTTTTGGTTTAGCCTCCTTCAAGAGTGTGTCCACCAGACAGAATATCATCAACATAGGTTTCATTCAGAAGAGCTTCGGATGCATCTGGATATGATTTTTGGCAGTCTTTGCTTAGCTCCTGAAGAGTCCGAATCACAAGAAAAGGCGCACAATTCACACCAAAGGTCACCGTTTTTAGCTGAAAAGCTTCTACTAACTTTTTTTCATTGGCGCGAAATAATATTTGTTGAAATTTACGATCTGATGGATGTACTAGAATCTGTCGATACATCTTTTCGATGTCGCCGGTGAAAACGTACTGGTAGTTACGCCACCCCAAGACTATTTGCATGAGATCGGTTTGAAGAGTGGGCCCTTGGTGTAACACATCGTTGAGGGAAAAACCGCTACCGGTTTTTTTGATGCGTTGAAAACCACTCGTACCTTAGTTGACTTGCTTTCGGGGCGGATGACCGCATGGTGTGGCAGATAAAATGAAAATTGTTTATCATCTTTGGGCTCATAGTGTACAATAGGTTCCATATGATTCAAGTCTATATATTCTTGGAGAACTTTAGAATACTCTTTCTTCACGTTTGGAGTCTTCTCTAGAGTTTTCTCCATTCGATGGTACTGCGCAAGCGCCATGTTCCGCGAAAGAACTAAAAAAATTTCATTCGGGAAGGTTTCTTTAAAGGGAAGTCGCACCACGTATCTTCCGTCAGCTTGACGCGTTGTAGTTTGTTGATAAAATTTTTCACAATATGCATCGCTTTCAGATTGTATATCGCTTTTTTCTGCCTCTTCTAATTCCCAGAATTTTTTTAGCTGCTCGTAGAGCATATTGTCATTGGAGTTTGAAACCATCGTTGTGAAAGACTGTATTTCAGTTTTTGGCTCGGGGCGTGATATGTACCAACCAAATTGGGATTCTCTGGCTTCAAGACAGGTAGCTTTGTTTGATTTTATGCCTGATAAATTTATAAATGGTAAGTAATCGCTACCAATTATCATGTCAATAGCCGCTGGTTTAAAAAAGTACGGGTCCGCAAGTTTTATTTGTCGAGTTTCCTCCAAATTTTTAATTTTAACAGGCCGTGAGGGCGGAAAATGCGTCAATTTTGGCACTACAATGGCTTTTATTTTGATTTTAAAATCAGATTCTCTTGATCTTAAAATTACCGAACACATGCCCTTTGATTTTCCAACAACCGTTCCGCCAAGTCCAGATATTTGGGAATTATGTGCCTCTAGCGGTATGGAGAGATTCTGTTGAATCCGGTTTGTGATAAAACTTCTTTCAGAACCTGCGTCCAAAAGTGCTCGAATAGCGAAATTCTCCCCTAAGTATTCGATGTTAACCAAGGCCGTGGGCAAAAAGTGGTTCCTTCGTTTTGCGAGAAATGAGTCTGAACCGAGTTTATTTGGCTAACACTAGTGACATCTGCTTGATTGATTTGGGTGTTCAGGGAAACAGTCTGACTTTGAGAACCCGATGGATTATCATCCTCATGTGGAGATTGTTGATATGCGGTCCGAGGAGTTTGACCTTGCTTCCATTTTTCATCTTTTTCTAGATGTAACATGGTGTGATGCTGCTGATTGCATTTTGTGCAAAGACTCGAGCTTTGGCATTTTGATTTGAAGTGAGTATGGGACAGACAGTTAACGCAATATTTATTCGCAAATACATATTTTATTCTATCGCTTATTGGCAATGCCTTAAAATGCTTGCATAGCCGTAATGAGTGATTTTGCTTACATTTTTTGCAGCTAAATTGTACTGTGGTTTGCTCGGCGTGAGCGTGAAATGACTAATTTTTTGATGGCTGATTCATCTTATTTACTGTTTTTCTCAAATCAGAAACCGTCTCTAGCATCTGTATCCTTTTCGAAAGGAAGTCGCTCATTTCTTGCCAAGTGGGCCACTTCTTGGGTTCCGTTAACGTTGCTTCCCAAGATCGCATGGTTTCCTCCGGTAGGTTTGAAGAGCATATGTGAATTAAAATCGCGTCCCAGGATTTTGTAAGGTCCAGTGACTCGAAAATTGCTAAACTTTCGTTTAGCACGCTCTGAAGTTGCCTAATAGATTTCGAGCTTTCAATTTGAACCGCATGTGCCCCAAAAATTTTTTTCATTTGTTGATGAGCTAATATTCGCGAATTGTCGAAGCGGTTTTCTAATGCCTTCCATGCTAAATGAAAATTTTCATCAACCAAATCGAATCGTTTTACGATTTGGTTAGCCTCCCCCCTAGTTTTGCTACGCAAATGGTAAAGCTTTTGAGCTGGAGCTAGATTTGGATGATTTATAATCACTGCCTTAAACATGTCCCTAAATGTGGGCCATTTTGAATATCCTCCTTCAAAAACTTCGATGTCACAAGGTGGTAACTTCAGTGATGAAGATGTTTGGTGAATAACCGTCGTTTCTCTTACGTTGGTGGTAAGTATCTCCCCTTGGAAATTCATTTGAAGCCGCTGCATTGGTCATCATTCTAAGTTTTTCAACTATTTTTGCTTTAAGTTTTTGATACAGGTTGCCGGCATTCTCATAATGCACGGAAATTGTATCATCAAATTTTTCAGCCGTGTCACTATCATCTTCTATTAAATAGCTTTCATAAGATTCTATTAATCTGAGCCATCTTCTATCTAATTCACCATGTTTTACTTCTAGATATGGAACCGTCAGCTCTTCTTCTGGAATTTTATTAAAACCCTTGCAAAAGGATTCAACTTGGTGTATGTTAGCTTTACACCTTCTTCTGGCCGCCATTCTACCCCCAAAACTCGATAACCAAACTCAACCTTTATGGATAATAAAAAGAATTTACCTTTGCCTGGTTTCGTGGAGAAAAAATTTCGTTTTCTTTAAGCTATTGTGGACCTTTTTTAACTTCTTTGAGAAGAGACCGACCGTTTATTTCGATTCTAAACAACTTCGCTTTAACCGTATTAGTTGCCTTTGATGACGAACGTATTCCGAAAATATTGCTGCCTTTAAAAAATTTCAATTAGCAATTTACCAGACCTTTATGAACATAAATTCGGTTTTGTGTTCAGAATCATAGAACTATCTTAAGTCCTTTATTGTTCTGGAGAAAGTCAATTGTATAAAATCGTTCGATACAATGTTCTTCATCAACTGATTTTGTGTATGGTTATTCTTTTAATCTCGCAATCAAATCAGAAAAATTAAAAAAAAACTGTATAATATATATTATAACTTTTATTGTTTTTTTTTTATGTTTAAATTTTCGATATCTTAACCCTGAAAAAAAATTACTAACCACCTTTAGCACCACTCTGTATATTGTTCATTATATTTCATCAAATCAATAAGTTTATCCTTTTTTTTGTACTACCGGTAAAATCAAATAAAAAGAAAATTATATCGCCTTGTGTACCACCTTTTACTATTTTTATTTTTTGTTATTATTTTTTATAATTGCGTATTTATCTTATCCGTAATACATTATAAAAATTGAATTCCACAACTCACCGTTTTTCCCTTGTTTTTTCTTTAATCGTATGCTTGCACCGGGAACCCTTGTTTTGTTTTGTGGTGGTTGATGTTATTTGATGTCTTTTAATAATTTTTTTCTCTGCGGCTGCGGCTGCTGTAATATGATGTTGTTCTTGTGTTCCCTTTAATATTGAACAAATCTTCACTTATATAAATATTTTATTTTATATATAGAACTTACATTACCTTTTTTTTCTCTGTTTTTAAGGCTGCTGTTTGTAATTTTTTTTTCTATTGTGGCCTTGCACCTTTCTTCCGTTGTTCTTGTGGAACTTTTTTTATGATTTATTTTAAATCTTATGTTGGTTTATTTTGAAATCTCAAAAAATCTTTTATTTTAGTTAATTTTTCAATTAAAATTTTTCCGTAGTTGCGTTTTTTACAATAGCTTCACAAAATACTTATTGAAGTTAAGGCGTTGAATATTTCTTGTATGTATCACTATTGCTGTCTTTTACTTCTGCGCCAAGTGTACTAAGAGGAACGGGTAGAAATCGAACCACTTGTTATGCAATCAAGCAGAAGGAGTGTGACAAATATACTTATTCGGTACTGCGCTTGACTATAAATTTTCGTTGAATTTTGTCTATTTACCAGCGATGGTACTTTGTAATTTTTTCAAATTTTAATTTTAAGGTTGGAATCGAACTTATTGTTTTATACTAAGGATATGGTATAATGTTTCATGTGGAAATTTGACGCTCTAAATCGTTTATTTTACCGATAATAAAATCAACCGCACTACATATAATTCAAACACTGTACATGCCCATTTCAATTTCTTTTCTGATGAAATTTTATAGCTGCTCTTATTTTGCCTTATAGAATTCTGTGGGGAATGGGATATCTTCCTTGTAGTTGAATGTATATTTTTATTGGATGCACCAGTGGAGCCTTTGATTGTGTCTCCTTTTTTATTTTTTTTAGTACGGGATGCTCGTTGATTCCTTACGTAACAAACCACTTGTTTGCCAATTGTTGTTGATGGAGTTGTTGCGGTTAGAGAACAACTGCCTTACAGACTCAATGACCTCTAGTCATTAGTTATCCACTCCTAGTCTATTCTAGGAGGTGTCGAAGGACCATATGTTGGCCTGGGTAACTCCCTTGCCAAGAAATTCAGATTTTTGAAATAAAAAAAGCCAACCAAGTTGTCGTTTTTTATAACATTCGGTTTATTTTTAGAGCTCCTTGCTCGTCAGACTGAGTAATTTAACTAACTAAAAAAAAAGATTTCTTAAAAACTAAAGCCATGAGGAAAAAAGGCGGTGTTAGCACACAAAAAAAGGCTTAACGAAAGCCGAGTGACGAATTTCGTTTTAACTCAAATTATATGTATGTGTATAAAATATAAAATTTGCCAGTGTTGGTATAAATTCAAAAATACACTGGTCAAAATGTCTATTATATATAAAGAAATAAAAAGAAATTAAATTCAAACCAAAAGAACAATAATTAAAATTCAGTAATTGGAGATAAAAGGAAAATTGAAGGAAATATATAATAAAACTGAAAAATAAAAATTAAGGTTGAAGTTGCTTCAACACACCGTAAATAAGAATATTCGAAATAAGTTTACCCCAGCACCACCTATCGGATCCATTTATACATACAACAATTTCCTATGACGAAACATACATACATTCTGAATTGCAGTCAAATCGCACTGAAAATAGGAATTTTGTTTATAACTTGACCCCAACGCTAGCTAGAGGGTTAAAACTAAAAAAAAAAAAAAACACAGAAGAGCTCGAACCGAACCTATGGTGCAAATCTTAGGTCGACAGCTCTTATGGTTCCGGAGATCATTCGTTACAAACAAATGCACCAACGTTTTTATATATGTATAATATAGATGATTCATCCTAAAAATCTGTATGCATGCAACAAAATGATATGCCAGCACCTGTGTCGCTAAGAAATGTTAGTTCTTTATCTTAGTTTGTTGCGTTTATATATTGTAATTGTTGATATTGGTGTTGTTATGATTTCCTCTGTTGTTTCTGTTGTGGATATTGTTGAATACATTGTTTCTGTTGAAATTAAAGTTGTTATTCGTATTACTGTTGGTACTAAAATTGTTGACTCTATTGAAGTTATTTTTGTTTCTGTTATTGTTGTTGTTCCTATTAAAGTTCATGTTGTTATTGTTCCTATTAAACTTGTTGTGGTTCTGTTGTGAGTAAGGCCGAACCCACGCAATGAGCGGCAAAGCGGCGAGCGATGAGCGGAAAAAATTTAAAACATATGAAATACTATTGAAGTGGCCACACAATGAGCGGCATGTGAGAGGCATTTTTGAGCGGCTAAGCGGCGCCGCTCAGGAATACAACTTGTTCTAATATTTAGTTGTTTTCTGAGCGGCAAAGAATAAAAATGGCAAAAAAAAAAAATGGCTCTTCTTTGTTTTGTCAATCTGTAGCGCGATTCAGTAACTTCTTTTAACGATAATTGAATCGTTCAAAAAGGAAAACAACAAAATTATCGATTTTGGTATTCAGTAAAATTTTTAAACGATATTCGCTATTATTAAAGTCAGCTGTTGTTGTTATCTTAACGTCAACCATTTTTGTGTTGTTTTTCAATCGATAAAAAGTTAAAAAGGTTGAAATAAATAAAAATCCTAAAATAGTGAAAATATTTTGCTTTTATTATAAAAACTTTTTATATAAATAATAAATAAAAACATTGACAATGGCATTTTGATAACTAGCCACTCAGAAATGACGCTCACTAATAGCCACTTGCCGCTCAAACTCGTCGCTCTGCCGCTCAACGCTCTGCCGCTTTGCCGTTCATTGCGTGGCTTCGGCCTAATGTAGTTGTTCTCTCGTAAAGTGTAAAACTGAGTTATGAGTTACTTTCTGATCATTTTCCAATTCCAATGCGAGCTCAGATGCTTTTTCAAGTTCTCTGGTCGAGCTGCGTATATCGTCGATTTAAAGTTCTCATTCAAACGTTCTTTACGTACAAATTTTAATTCTTTTTTTGGCTGTGTTAACTTATATATGCCTGCTAGATAAAAAACCGTTCAAAGAGCTGTCTTATTTCTTTGAATCCCTATCTCGATAAAGACGATTTGATAAGATTGAATGTTCTTTTGGGTTAATCACATTCCCTTTCGTATACGGAGAAATATTCTATTATTCTACTTTACTCGATCCGATTTACTCAATTGTTAATGGAGTTTGTTCATATGATTTCCATTCACGGTGGAAATCACTTGACGTTGGGAATACTTCACATTAAATATTGGGTTCCGCGCTTGAAGTCGAAAATGCGCTGAGTCATTGGTCGTTTCAAATGGCCTCCTGAAAGATAGACTATTTATGACAACAAGCAATTTTGCAAAACAAGTTTTACTGGCAGAGCTTGTTAGATAGCGAAGGGCTTCAATTGTATTTTTGTATGCATTTTTGCGAAACCAATTCATTTAGAGGCCACATCTGATTTTTAATCAACACAAAAACTTACAAACTTTAAAATATAACCTTGAACAAACACAAGTGACATCAAGAAAAAAAAAGTTACAACAAAAAACTATTAACAGACAACAGAATCGCAGCATCATCATCATCTTCATCATCGTCAATAACAGCAAACCAGACTTACATCAACGTCAAAAACAGCAAACCAGACTTACATCAACGTCACCACAGAAATAATTAACACACAAGTATAAATACAACAAACAGTAAGTAAGCGAGAAACATTAAAAAAGAAAAAACTCTCACTTTAATAACACATTAATAACACGCAGAAACATACATAACAAAACGTCAATGTGAAAGCAGAGACCTCACTCCCTATACTTGTTTGTGTGTATAGCTTATGACAAACGTGACCAACTATAAAATCTGGGTTTAAACATCTTGTGTAATTTATACATCAAAAGACCCAAAAAACTATTAATTATTTTTTGCTGTTTTTTGGAACTTAAAATCAACAACATTTTTTTTTGGAAAAATATTACCAATTTTGTACGACTCTTTACTTTTTTATCGGTAGCAGGCAACTTTAGTTAACACAATTATTTTTTTTGAAATTTAATTCATATATATTAAATAAAATTTTTTTTACAAAATGTTATTAAACAAATTCGTTAACTGTACAAATGACTTATTCGATTTCGAAAGTCTACAAGCTGAAGCTCAAATTGAAAACAATTTCCATGCGTTGGAAATTCTTCGCGTGGAATTGGAATCGCTTTGGACACAAGTCAAGCGGTCATATGCGGAGTGTAGGGATTCAGAAGATGACAATGATAAGCCCATTGATAAAACCAAGTTACGGGAACGATACCGTAAGACCCTATCGGTATATAAAAATTGTCTGTCCTCAATAAACGCTGAAATTCTTGCATATTCAACACCCACCATTGAAAAACCAGAACGCCAATCAAGTTCGATCCTAGATACTGAGGCTTCATTTATAAGATTGCCACCCTGCGATACAGACACTTCTTATGGGGATTATAAATTATGGCCCAGTTTTCGGGATCTCCTCACAGCTATATATATAAATAATTCTCGAGTTAGTAACGTTGAAAAATTGTTCCATTTAAAGCAAAAAACTGGAGGCGAAACCAGGGATATAATTTCTCACGTCCCTTTAACCAACGATGGTTTTATTCTTGCCTGGAAAAATTTGGTGGACCGCTACGAAAATAATTGGATGCAAGTAAATGAACAGTATAAAATTATTTTAGATTTACCACACGCCTCTATTGACTCTGGTGCTTCAATAAAAAAATTACAAAATTACAAATAAATGATTCACGGCAGTCCCTAGCCACACTAGGCATTAACACAACGACATGGGAATCATTCCTACTTTTTATTTGTTCAAAAAAGCATCCCAGATCACTCGCGCAAGAGTTTGAAAATTCCCGAGAAGATTGCGCAGAAGCTCCAAAGTGGAATGAATTCGACAAATTTCTGACCCATAAATTCAAAACTTTAGAATCAGTCGGAAATAGGAAATCTTCAGCCCAAACCAGAAAATTCAAAATATGCTCCCAGAGAAAAACGTGTCCACTCCTTTCAAACAAATTTGTCACAATCTGAAAACCGACCCAAAAATAATTTTGCCTCTAAGCCAAATAATAGTTTTCAACATAAAGTCACCATACATTCAACATAAAGTCAACATTGTAAAGAGTCACATTACCTTCGATCGTGCCCCAAAGGCAACTGAGTCCCAATCTTTCAATTTGCATCAGAATCAAGAAGATGACCCAGTACGAGCGCCGCATCACGAGCATCCAATATACAGTCCACTCCTAAATCAAATATTCCTAGTCTCACATCCTTGATCCTACAGAATGACAAACGATCCATATCAAGCCCACTGGATCGAGGAACTTTGCTGTTCACTGCCATCGTCCAAATCGAAACAGAAGGATAGAGATTCGAGGCACGAGCTATCATCGTCCCTGCATCTCAATCAACCTTTATATCGGACAAGCTAAAAAATCGCTTAAAATTGACAACTAAGCCACATTTAGTTCACATCACAAGTTTAAATCAGAACGTATCCGAAACTTCTACCAAAGCCTGTTTTTTCAACCTTTGTTCTCGGGCGGACCCTAGTTTTAAATTAGAAGTGTTTACGCCAGTCCTAAAGACCCTTCCTTCTAATTTACCGGCACAAACGCTGGATTTACATCACTTAAGTGAAACTGCTAACCTCACTTTTTCGTAAGTCGTCCTGTCGACCTTCTAATTGGCCTCGATTTAGGATCCTCTATTTATTGTATGGAGACAGCTATGAAATCAATTGGATCTCTTTTGGCACGAAAACACTATTTGGTTGGATTGTGGGAGGAGCAGTCAAAAAACGACTTAAAATTCAACCCCTATTTCACTATATAATGGACCGTCCCTTGACCAAATCCTCACACGCTTTTGGGAGGTGGAGGAAGCCCCAAAACAAATTTTGAGGTCAGATGAGGACACATTTTGTGAAAATAATTTCAAATCTACAACGCGTAGAAACGACATGGGAAGGTATGTTGTTACCCTGCCCTTTAAAAATGAAATTGGAACTTCTCGTAACATAGCCATGGCCCAGTATTTGAGAATGGAGCGCATGCTAAAACAAAAACCCGACCTCGAAGAACAATACAAGCAGGTCATCTTAGAATACCTTGAGTTGAGACATATGAGAAAAATCTCTCCCATGGATATAAATAAGGCCCCAAATTTTTACCTGCCGCATAACGCAGTAATAAAACCAGACAGTTTGACCACAAAACTTAGAGTGGTTTTTAATGCCTCCAGCCCGACGTCAAACAAGAATAGTCGTAATGACATTTTATATCCAGGACCTATTCTTCAGCAAGATCTTGTTCTACTGATATTAAAGTGGAGATTTTTCCGTTTGTATTTAACGCCGACATCACAAAAATGTACCGGCAAATACTAATTGACCCAACCCAAACAAATTATCAGCGAATTCTGTCCCGAAAATCCGAAAATGAACCTATCGAAGATTTCAAACTACTCACAGTTACCTTCGGAGTCAATTGTGCCCCATTCCTGGCCATCAGAACCCTTTTGCAACTCGCTGAAGATATAAAATCGACACACCCTTTAGCTTCAAAAATTTTACAACAAAACATGTATGTAGAAAAGAAAGAAAGAGCTAACCACCGTTTTAAAATCAGCAGGTTTTGACCAAATGAAATGGGCTTCCAACGACCCACGAGTTATCCAGGATTTGCCAACCCAAACACTTTTACCAGTAGATGGGCTCAACTTATCTGAAAATTCTGGGAAAAAAAACGCTCGGGATAAAATGGAATATTTCATCAGACTCATTCACCTTTACAGCTCCAGATGTCGAATTAAAACAAACATTTACAATAGCTAAGTTTTTTGACCCTTGCGGATGGCTAGCCCCAATTATTGTTGATGCAAAATTAATCATGCAACAGATATGGCTAGACAAAATAGATTGGGATGACATATTAAAACCCCTTGCACATATAAAGTGGCAAAAATTCGTCAAAAATTGTCCTTCCATTAATATTCCCAAAATACCCCGTTGGATTAATTATAGCCACACCTGTGAAATAGAAATTCACGGATTTAGCGACGGCTCAGAAAAGGCTTATGCAGCAACGCTGTACATCCGAATTCAACTTGATGAGAACAATGTACACTCATTTCTTTTAGCCTCAAAGACTCGGGTTGCCCCTCTCAAAAAAGTATGTCTTCCAAGGTTAGAACTGTGTGGATCTGTCCTATTAGCAAATTTGGTTATTGAATTCTACCCATTCTACAGAACCCCAATTTGAGGACATATTTTTCGGCAGACTCTACAATTGTGTTATCGTGTCTAAAGAAACCTTCATGCACCTGGAATACCTTTGTGGGAAATCGAGTTTCAGAAATTGTACAAAAAGTGGGAATTCAAAACTGGCAACATGTCGAATCTAAAGAAAACCCTGCAGATGTCACAAGCAGAGGTTGTACACCAGAGGAGCTTCAAACTAATAACTTGTGGTGGTTTGGACCCTCTTGGTTAAAATTACCAAAAAATCAATGGCCAATACCAATATCTCCGCATGACACAAATATCGAAGCGAAACCCATTAAAGTCTTTACAGCAACAACTTATGAAGACCCCCTAAATCGCTTTTCATCATTATCTCGCGTATATAGAGTTATCGCGTACGCTTTACGATTCTGGAGAAACACTGGAGCATCAAGGGCCCATCTCAGAATCTCATCAATCGAACTAACAGGAGACGAAATAAAGTCGGTCAAAAATCGCCTCACTATATGGACCCAACAACAAAGTTTTCCTGATGAATATCGAAATTTAAAACTCAAAGCTAAAATCTCCAATACTAGCAAACTTGGTCGTCCGTTCAATCACCAGCATTAACATATAATGAGCGACATCCAATATTGCTACCGTACGACTCAAAGTTGACCCGATTGATTACCGAATTTACACATAAAATTACTTTAGATGGCGGAAATCAACTCATGATTCGAATTCTTCGAACAGAATATTGTACAGGGTGCGGCTAAAGTTACTATATGATGTAAAACAATTGTAACTTCTTTGCTTGCGAGTATTTAACTTTTTCTTTTTTCCTATTTCAGAAATTAAACTTGGGAGAATATTTAAAAATGGAACGCTATACAATTGCGCAAAGAACTAAGATTGTTTTTCTATTCATTGAAAATCATCGTTCGATAATTAATGCTCAACGTGCATACAGAAGATTTTATGGTGGAAGAACTGCTCCAACGGGTCCAATCATTCGTTCGTTGGTGAATACTTTTGCTGAATATGGGACTGTTATGAGATTCAAGACGTACGGGCAGACCTCGAACTGGCAGATCGGCCGAAAATATTGATGCTGTGCGACAGAGCGTCGAAGAAAATCCGCAGACATCAACGAGAAGACGATCTTCCCAGTTGCAGCTTTCTGACCGCACTCTTCGGCGAATTTTAAAACACGATTTGCACCTCTTCCCTTACAAAATCCAAGTAGTCCAAAAACTAAATCCTGAGGACTTCGTATTGCGCTTGGAATATGCTAGAGCAGTTTTAAATCTCGTTGATCAAAATGAAAATTTTGAGCGATTTGAGATGGCCACCACGATCGCCAGATTTGACTGCACCGAATTTTTTCTTGTGGGGCTATCTCAAAGACAAAGTTTATGTGAATAAGCCCCAAACCTTGCAACAACTAAAGGACAACATTCAAGAAGAAATTGATCGTATACCACAAGAAACACTGAACAAAGTTATGGAAAATGCCATAAAAAGAGCACATTTTTGCGTTAGAGAAAACGGTTCTCATTTAACTGATATTATTTTTCATAATTAATGTAAAAAAATAACAAAATAAACTTTCTTTTTATCATAAATTTTTTTGTTTTTTTCATTCCATTCAATAGTTATTTAAAAAACAAATCATATAGTTACTTTAGCCGCACCCTGTATATTTAGATTACGACCCTTAGCCAAAAATATTATCAATCATTGTAAAACTTGTGTTTTATTTAAAAAACAGACACAAAATCAAATTATGGCATCTTTACCGCCCGAACGAACTACCCTTTCAAGACCATTTGAAACTGTAGGCGTAGATTATGCTGGAGCCTTCGATATTCGAAATTTTGCTGGCCGCGCATGTCTCATCACAAAGGGGTATATTTGTATTTTCGTATGCTTTACGACTAAAGCTGTTCACCCAGAAGCAGCTAGTGATTTATCGACTAAAACCTTTTTAGCTGGTTTTTCCCGCTATATTGACAGACGTGGTTGTCCAGCTAATATTTATTCCGACAATGGGACAAATTTCGTCGGAGCTGCAGAACTTATAAAAAAGGATACAACTGAATTCATGAAGACTTTTCAACATCAACTGATTCATCATTACAGTCATCAAAACATTAGTTATAATCTACCATTCATTTTGCCAAAGATGGAAATCATATAAATGGAAATATACTAAAGAAAATGTCAAGGTCAATGACCTCGTAGTCATCAAAGACAATAACGTGCCACCCAATCAATGGAAATTAGGTCGAATAATAAAAAATCTACCCAGGGTCTGATTACAAAATTAGAGTTGTTCATATACGAACTGGAAACGGAATCTACACTACCAATCACAAAAATCGTAGTGTTATTTTGAATTGTCTCATCTATTTACTCCAAAATTTCAATTATAATAACATTCTAATCCGTATAATTCCAGATATAACCACCCAACAGTTCAATAGACATCCAGAGTGGCACTTTTCATGCGGTATCTGCGACTTAGATTACGCCATAAAAACCTGCCATAAATTTCTAACCAGCAATCATTTTCAGCGATATGATGTTATTGTAAAAAAAGGTTATTGCGTCAACTGCCTGGCAAGATCACATCGCTTAAAAGATTGTAAGAACGAATATGGCTGTCGAGTCTGTACGAATAGGCATCATGCGCTACTTCACGATGCCCCACAACTCAAACTCACCAATCAGTTATCTTCCAAGGAATCACAAATAGACACCGAGGATAAAACGATCCAGACCCCAACGATCATAAACATTGAAAACTCCAGCGTTTTTCTTCCCACTGCCACCTTTGACATCAAAGGAGAACAAGATGGATGGGCAAGTATGCGAGCACTCATCAATCAAACGCTCCCTGTTTCCAAAATTGCCTGGTCCACTGTCAACAAATTAGGACTTACCATCCAAAAAAGGAACAATTTAAAGACAACCACTTTTCGAATTAGCTCTCGCACTACCCGTATGAGGTGGTCCACAAAACTAACCGCCCTGGTGACCCAGGAATTACCCAGAAAAATATACAAATCCCCTATGCGCGCCGACCCAGCGGGGGATTTTCCTGAACAAACGATCGCCAACGTCGAGCCACGTTAAAACGCGCCTATCGACATTGAGCTAGGGTCGTATATCTTCCCCGAAATTCGAAGAGATGGCACCATCGAATTAGAAATAGGCAACGTGATCGGCCAAAAAACCGCCCTGGGATATACTTTTTCTGGACCCACCATACCAAGATGGTAAACATCACACCACCTCAAGAGGGGGATAATGTTTAGAAATGCCCCAAAATTTGCCGTCACTGTTCATTTGTCACAATTAATCTCTTTTGTTAATCTTCGCCTTTTAATTGCTTATTAACGTTGTACTTTTTTTAATGTCACTCTTTCGCGTTTCAACCTTTCTTGAGAACTTAACAAAAAGTGAACAGTGAACAGCATAAAAACCAAAATTTAATTTGTGAGAAAACCTAAAAAATAAAAGACTGATTTTGATATAATTAAAAATCATTAAAATAAAATTCGTAGGAAAAAACAATTGTAAAAATAAAAGACTTATGCCGGTTTTCTCAATGCATCGCCAAACTGCCTGTTACTTAACCAGGACATAAATTTATTGGACCGATAAACTGCCGGTTAACAATTTTGGTTTTCTCAATGTATCGACAAAAACATTATTTTCAGTTGGCAATGCCTCTCAAAATACGTATGAAAGTTGGGAGAATCATTTTCAGTTGGCAATGCCTCTCAAAATTGATATGAAAGTTGGGAGAATAATTTATCTGTACGATAAATAAATAACTGGCAGATGACTGCCGGTTAGCTTTGCGACAAAATAGCAGCAAACCAGATAAAAGATAATCGCCTATTGAGAAAACGGGCATTAGATTTTGAATTAAATTAAAAACATTTAACAAATCGAAAACTACAAAAATTAAAATTGTGAAACATTACAACAAATGAAAATAAAGGATTAAAATTTAGAATTTACAGAAACAAATAAAGTGAACGTGTTTTGTTTCGTTTAAGATCCTTTGATCCTTAAACACAAATAGTAACGAACATCTTTTGATCATCTCTTCGTCAGGCACGCACATATAGCTACTGTAGTGATTTGTGGTCCTTTCTACGGTTTTTCAACCGGCAGAGTTTGCCACTGGTTGATCTATTATATTTGCCGTTCTTACAAAGTAAGAGCAAGTAGAAATTTCAATTAAAAGAAAATAAAGGCAGTTGGTGCCGATTGAGTTGTTAAAACTAAAATCCTTTTTATACTAAATTTGGTTTAGCTTATTTAACATACATATATTACTTAGCTTACACATACTATTGTTTTATTCGTTATCTTGAAGGATTGTATTACTTATTGACCAAACAAATATTGCATTATATTTCATTGTACATAGAACAGTTTGACAAGTAATTGGTACTATTGATTGTCTGTTCTATGTACTATGTATGCATTGCAGACTTGTGAGGTACACTACACAAGCTTCATAATTTTTCCTATCAACTTCATGATATAGTTACAAAATTTCTTAATACAATATTATATTTAATGATAATGATTACTTAATATACATTTTTTGTTTTGTTGACTTCATAAAATAGGTAAAATTTATTTGTGAAATATTATATTAATAAGAATGATTCTTATATTAATATGCTATATATGTTTTTAGATTATTATTGTATACTTCCTTTTTAACTTCATTATGATCCATAGTGGTGTTTACACCATTTCTTTCAATAATTCTGTACGGTCCCTTGTATGGACTTTGATATTTTTTCCTATTCTCTACTTTTATCCAAACTAAATCACCTACATTCAGTTCAGGTTGATTACTATATTTATTTTGATTACTATATTTTTTCAAACCTCTTCTTTTTTACCTTAATAGTCATATCCTTTGCTCTATTCAATGCGAACTGTAATTTGACTCGTAGGTCCCTAGCGTAGTCATCATAAATATAAAATTTATTTTTATTGGATGTCAGATGGCAAGCATAGTAATTTTCCGTATACTAATTCGAATGGTGTGTAGCCTGTGTCTATGTTCGGTCTCGTATTATATGCAAAACTGAAATATAGAATCCATTTGTCCCAGTTGCTGTTGTCAATAAAAACTCGTGGAGAACTCTATGGTTTATCTCAACTGAACCTTGTATCTCATGGTTATAGAGTGTTGAAAATGCCTGTTTAATTTGTAATAATGAACATATGTTGCGCATTATTTATTTGTAAACTCTGTTCCCATATCTGATTTAAGTACTTTAAATTGACCATATTTTACAATGAATTGTTCGACCAGTGCTTTGGCCATTATAATTGCATCTTTTGTTGACATTGGGTGTGCAACAATGAATTTTGTCACCTCATATTGCATTGTCAAAATGTATCGGTAGTCGTTCCAGATACGAAGTGGTCCAATCGAAATCACTTCGAAACTGTCGTCTGGTGTGTCTGCTAGTGTAAATGGTTCCCTTATGTGTCTTGTATGTTTGTCGCAATATGATACAAATTTCCTTACCATCTCATTCATATTTTTCCGGACATATCGTTGTTTTAATTTAATTACAGTCTTCCTTATTCCCAAATGGCCTGCATGGGTTACATTATGAAATTCGTCTATTAATTTGTATTTTGATATGTCGTCGGTTATTCTTCTTGGGGCATTATATATTAATATTTTCAGTTAAGGGCTTTTATTATTTATTTTCATCTTTGCGTAGGCTTCTTTTATTTCTTCTTTCATATATACTTTAAATATTTAATCATCATTTGGTAGCGCTAGTTCCTTTATATTTTCCTTTTCCATTTTATATATCAGTTTTCTCAGTATTGATTCTAGTTTCGCTGAGTTTTCGCTGAATCTTGTTAGCTTTTCATAATAATTTCCTTTATAAATATTTGGGGTATGTAATTTCCTCATGGTCAAAACTGGTTTCGATGAATTATAAAAAAACTTCCCATGTGCACAATATTATTCTCAATTTTTATATCGATATCTTCTATATTTTCTACTTCATTGTAATTTTCTCATATTCTTGACGTCATTGATGTAGGTGCGTTCTCTCTGGTCTCAAAAAACAACATTTTTTGGGTTAAGTCTTAGATTGTACCGTTGTAACCTGTCCAATACTCTTACTAAATTTTGATTATGGTGTTGCAAACTATATCCGTACACGATAATGTCATCCACATAAAGAAATGCTTCGAATTCTAGTCCCGAAAGTGCTATTGTAAGCATTCTCTGAAAACTATTTGAATAAATTTTCAGTCCGAATGGGAGTCTTTTAAATTTATAATGGCCTTGCTGCGTCGGAAAAGCTGTTAATGCTCGAGAATCTTTGTCTAATTTGATTTAATGAAATAAACTAGTCATATCAAGCGTAGAAAACCATTTGACAACATTTTGAAAACATTTTATCTAAAATGTTCTCTAATCTAGTTAGTGAAAATTTGTCATTAACAATTTTATCATTTAAAATCTATTACTAGTCTCCATTTTTTGTCTTCAGTGTCGTAGTAGTATTGTCTGCAAACAAAGAAATTGAATATGTTTCATAGTCTATTTTACCAATATATTTCCTCAAAAAGTCTCTTCCTATTATTCCGTCTGTTTCTATAGGAAAGTTTGAATTTACTAGTTGAAAAGAGTGTTTGTATATTTCATCTGCCAATGTTTATTCCAATTCTATTTTGCCTAAAGAATAAATCTCCTCTGTAGTAATACCTGTCAATTTACATTTTTCTTTTATATAAAATGATTCATCCTAAAAATCTGTATGCATGCGACAAAGTGATATGTCAGCACATGTGTCGATAAGAAATGTTAGTTTTTATCTTTGTATTTAGCGTTTATATAATTGGTGTTGCTATATACCTTATACACACTTAATTTTGGCTGTCCGGAATATTCGTGTATTCCGGGCCTAATGCGTTTCCCGTATTGTATATAGTATGTGTCTATTGTAATTGTTGCTATTGGTGTTGTTATGATTTCCTCTGTTTTTTCTGTTGTGGATATTGTTGAATACATTGTTTCTGTTGAAATTAAAGTTGTTATTCCTATTACTGTTGTTACTAAAATTGTTGACTCTATTGAAGTTAGTTTTGTTTCTGTTATTGTTGCTGTTCCTATTAAAGTTCATGTTGTTATTATTCATATTAAACTTGTTGTGGTTCTGTTGTGAGTAATGCGGTTTTTCTCTCGTAAAGTGTAAAACTGAGTTATGAGTTACCTTCTGATCATTTGCCAATTCCAATGCGAGCTCAGATGCTTTTTTCAAGTTCTCTGGTCGAGCTGCGTATATCGTCGATTTAAAGTTCTCATTCAAACCTTTCTAATTTATGGTTTAATCTGATTATTACAATTTTATCCGCATCTGTAACGCCATTTCCTAATTCTTCTATACCCAACTTGTTAAGATTATCTATTATTGTCGTTATTTTCTCTCTAAATGAATTTGTTTACATCTTCCCCCAGAATATTGAATTCAATCTATTCTGTAATTTCTGGATTTTCTTATTGCTTTTGTATCTTTGTTCTAGTAAATTTTTCAATGTTTAAAAATTTTCCAGTTTTGAACAAGTTTCTATATATGTTCTGACGTTTGATGTTAGTTTAGCATGGTAAACATGCTTAACAATATCTGCTTTTGCTGCTTCCGATAGAGTTTTATTAATTAGTTCCGCTGATATTAGAAAACTTTCTAGTTCTATATAATTGCCTGTAAATAGTGGGAGTGTCTTTGAATAGTCGGAGTGTCTCTAATTAAATGCTGTCATTTTAAAGTCTCCTGTTTCTGTTTCCTTAGGTTTCCTTAATAAATATTCTGTAATATCCTCATAAACGATATTAAATTCCACGTCCAAAGCTATTTTATTCTCGGTATTTCCCTGTTTAGTTTTAGCTTTTTGCAGTTCCTTTCTGTGATCCTCAATATCTGTTAATTTACTTTGTATAGTTTTCACTGTATATGTCCTTCCTGGACTTTTCTTTAATTTTTCAAATATTAACATTAGCTTTATATAATTCAAAAATAATATAATTGATAATTGTATCGAAATAACTATAAACAATATGTCTAATATGTCCTCAAAAGTAAATTTTATTTTCATTTTATGAAATGGGTGCCAATAGATAATATTTCGTTTATTATATCTAATTTTTATACTGTCTCTTTAGGTAGTTTTATAGCTAAGTACTTAATTTCACTACTAATTGCTCTAAATAATAATACTATAATTGTTACCATACAACTGTTGGTAGTATCATGGCACGTATACTTGTGCACATTTTCCTGCATAAAATTTTTTTTCCATTTTCTGTTGTGCTTCTTATTTTTCCTTTTAGATATTTTCTCCTTTAGTAATGATATTTGCGTCCAGACTGCTTGTGCCTCTGACCACGGGATAACGTTTACTTCGTCCTTTACTATGCCCAACAAGTTTGCTAGTTTCCTTCCGTCATGGACTAGCTGTCCACCTTTCTTCTTCTTTGCTATCGTTATGTCTGCTTTTGGGATTGTTTTCAGCCGCTCTTCTATTCTCTTGGCTCGCCGTTGCTTGTATTCCTGAATACTTATCGGCTTGGGTCCCTGGACCATTGGTGCAGGTGTTTCTTGAACTACCAAAGGTTTCGGAACATATTCCTCTGACATTAAAAATAGTAGTATTCAGTCCGAATCGCAGGAGATGTCTGTTTCGTTCGGCAGGATCGTCATGTAGTGATTTGTGGCCCTTTATATGGTTTTTCAACCGGCAGAGCTTGCCACTAGTTGATCTATTATATTTGCCGTTCTTACAGAGTAAGCATTTGTAACAATTTCGCAACAAATATTAAACAATATGTTCAAAATATATTACATAATTGTGATATAAAAACATTCAATCACCCTCAGCACATACTACAAAATTCCTTCTATCTATCCAACACTAATGAAGATGAAATTTATAATATTCTAAATACTCTTAATGTAAAGAAAAGTGCTGGATACGATGGTATTAGGCCGATATATCGGAAAAACAATGGCGGAGTAATGGCTCCAAGCATAACAAAACTATAAGTCTAATCATGAACAATGCAATCATACCTGATATGCTCAAAATATATGTTCGACCAATATATAAAAATGATGTATAATCAGACATAGGTAATTATTGACCTATCTCACTCCTATCCGTTATAGAGAAAACTATGGAAAAGACTATGTGCAAAAGACTAACTGACTATATTAAAAAATACCAATTTATAAACACAAACCAATTTATATTTCAAAAATCTTAAAATATCAACAAGTTTCTTGGCAACTTCGCAAACTACACAAACCAACAGATAAATCTAAATCACCACTGTCTAACGTTAATCATCGATACTCTATCGCATGGCAAACTTATAGAAATGCTGGAGAGAATATGAATTCGTGGGAGATGTCTCGAATGGCTTAAAAGCTCCCTTACACTTGAGAAATATAACGTAAAAGTGAATAATATATTAAGTGAAGAGACAATTTCAGAGTACGTGGAACCACAAGTCGCCCACAAGAACAGAGAAACTGCCACAAAAACCATGCAACACCAACACGATATCGTCACTAAATGGTGTCACGATCACGGTTTAATAAAAATCATGGATATAAAACCAAGACACTTATTATTTGCAAATATTAATATAAAATTTCACTATACCAAATGCTTACTCAAAAATAAAATTAATAATTTTAATTATGATGCGTATCAATGCACCACTAAAATCGAAATGGTCATGAATTACGTTGATCAAAAATTAAAATGGAAAAGGGAAGAAAGCCGCAAGAAATTGAGAAAAGCTGCGCATATGCTACACCATTTAAGTTACTGTTGAAACAAAATGGTGCTTAGACAAGTCTATTTTTCGCTGGTCGAATCACATGTTCGCCATGGCATAACGGCTTGGGGAAAATCAATGGATTGCAAAGCCAGCATTTAAAAATCTTAAAAAAATTTCGCTGCCATAACAATTCGCCAGTTTATCAAACAACCAATACTACATCAATAAAGTCAGCAATAACCAAAATACTGCACTCTACGATAACTCTACACGATATGCAACTCTCAGTAACCCAACAGCATCGACTGATACGAGTGCAAATACAATTGCTCACACAAAGGAACATAGAATTCTAGATAGAATTCTATAACGATTCTATTCTTAAAAGAATACACCACAATTAAAGAACTCGCTTTAATTTTGAAGGAAGATACCAAGCACAGAAACACAACTACAACTACGGAAAAAGCACCCTATCGATATTCAAGAATATTCAACAAAATACCACTCGAAAGCTTAAACAATACAATGAACTTTAACAAAAGAAAAAAATTGTTAACATTTTTTTTATGAACCAGCAATAAAGGTCAACAACGTAAAATGAATTTATGATAAATATAATAATAACAAAATAAAAATAAAACAAAAATATAGCCAATTTCAAAAAGGTAATATTATTACAAAATAAATAGACATTCATCTCTCCTAAAACCCAAACTTATAAATTGATTTTTAATAAAAAAAGGAAATATAATAAAAAATAAAGGAAATATAATTGAGGGAAAAAGGAGATAGTATAGGAATAGTAATATTATTGGGGTATTAAAAATGGGTAATCTTTGGTCTTGCACCTTTAAGTTATCATAACTTCGAGGAAGTAATTTGGTTCATGTAATCTACGTGTCAAAGTCCAAGTCGTTAAATCCAAGACACTAATCATAAGCCACAGGGATCGCGGGAAGATTGTTATAGCGTCCAACTGGACTGAATTTTAAGTGTGGTAGAGAATTATTTTCTGCCTTTTCATGCGGATCAGCCAAATTTTTTTTTTAAGACTTGTTTTTTTTAACTAATAAGTAATATATCAAAAATTAAAAGTCGTATGATAACATCTCGTGAATGACATTTCTTATTCAAGTTATGTCATCAGAACAATACAAAAAAAACATTGTGGATTTATATTTTTCATTGTCTATTTTTTGTAATTTCAGGCGAAGAATAATACTAGGATAGAAGACAAACAACAACAAAATCATAAAATTTTGTTAAGCGTCAAAAGGGGAAAATGTTTATCAAAATCATCAGAAATAAAATTTAAAAACAAAAATACAACATCTCCGTTCATACAATCGAAGTTAGCTACGTCAATCAATACAAAAGGTATATAATAAATTTGTAACTGTATTTGTATTTAAAATTTTTTAAATAAATTTATGTAACGTGGGGTCGTTCCCACTGGTCTAAGTTGCCATCTAGTCAGCAGTAAAGAGAGTCGTAACTTCCAGTTAAAGTTGTCCTTTCCAGTCGTCAGTTGAAGTTATTTCTATTTGCCGGTTACAGAACTCATATACAGTCAGTCGTTGGTTGAAGTCGAGAAGTTGAAGTTGGAATGTCGGAAAACCTAAACAGCTGTCATCGTGCTATTATTTATTTTTGAATATTACCTTTTTTTAAGAATATCGTTTAAATTAATTTTTGCTTTTAAAAATTTCTTTATCTTATTGAATTTAATACTAAATAAAACTTGAATTTTACAATTGGGAGCTCAACCGCTCAACACATGGAAAAAAATCTAAAACTGAAATAATTGTACATAAGATAAAAAAAAAGAACAAGTACAGTGTTACAAATAAAACGGGACTAAGACGTAAACAGCAAAGCAGAAAATTAGTATAATAAATCAGAAACAAGACATACAAAAAAATTTAAAAATTAAATAATTGTACATAAAATAAAAAGGAATAAGTACGGTGCTACATATAAAACGGGACTAATACGTAGAAGATTAAACATTGGTGTAAACAGCAAAGCAGAAAATTATTATAATAAATGAGAAGCAAGACTGTACGGAAAAAAAATCAAAGCGAAAACGTCGGTCCAAAATATTTTACTCGTTCGGTAGCACGCGAATATAAAAGATCAAAACGTATATCATCAGAATTTTGTTTGAGTGATTTTGTACCAAAAAATAGTACAAAACAAATAAAAAGGAAGAAATAGAAAAAATTGTGCAAATGCCTATTAACGACGAAAATAAACCAGGCAGCTCAAACGTAGACTTTTGAAATTAATTGCACTTAAAATTAATAACGAAGAATATGACAAAGATAATCCTGCTAATATTTCAGTGGACACATTTGGCAAAATAATACCCGAATGCGATGGCATATCCATTCCAATTAAACTGTGGTTCGAAAACTTTGACAAAAACTCAGAAGCATACGGATTAAATGTAAAACAAAAGTATGTGGAAGCAAGAAATAAAATAGTAAAAGCAGCGCAGTTATTCCGGGAGTCAGTTACAGTCAAGACTATGAAAAATTACGAAGCGCGTTAATTAGTGAGTTTCAGGTCGAATATAATAGTGCCGATTTACATAAACATTTGAGGGAACGAAAAAAAAGAGACTTTGAAAATTTCCATGAATATGTGCTTCAAATGAAGAAAATCGCGCCTCTCGGTTCTAATGAAGACATTTCGGCAATTCGGTACATAGTTGATGGACTTCCAATTAAAAGTGAACTCAAATACTCGTTGTATAGCACAAAAAATTTTAGAGAACTAAGAGATCAATACGAAATTCTTGACAGAGTAATAAAAAGCGAACCAATAAATCGTACGTATAAGCGCAAGTACAATTATAAAGAGAACGGTAATAAAAAAGAACATTGCTTTAATTGCGGGTCGGTCGAACATAAGAGAGCAGAGTGTAAAGCTGTTAGTAAGTGTTTTAAATGCAACAACACGGTCATATTGCAAAAGATTGTACATTTAAAAAACAAAATAGAAATTATATAAATGTAATAGTAGACAAAAACCGGTTGAAAAAAATTTTATTAAATAATGTCGAACTCGAAAGTTTGGTAGATACCGGGTCGGACGTAACAATGATTGAAGCAAGTGATGAACATTTTAAAGACATAGAATTATCGAAAATTGATAAAGTATTATACAGGCTCGGTAATTCAAAAACTCAAGTGCTAGGAAGTTTTAAATGTGCATTGGAAGTGGACAGTGTTAAAATGGAACACGAAATTCTGGTTGTCGATGATAATAGTTTAAAATACATCGCGTTGATCGGTTATGATTTTATTAAAATATGCAAGTTAGTCTCAGACGCTAAGGGTTGCACTTTTCACACAGCAACAGAAAATAAAGTGAGCGAAGAAATGGCTTCACAGCTCAGCGTATACAACATTGTCGATGTTGAACAGCAAATGGGGTACCACAAAAATATAAACAACCGTTTATGAAGATGATAGAAGCATATAAACAGGATGACAAAGGGGTGGAATGTCCAGTGACGATGAAAATTATTCCAGACAATGCCGTACCTTTTCGTCAATCTTCTCAAGCAGATTGGTGGTTGCAAAGCAGAAGGATGGTTTACACAGGGTTTGCGTCGATTTCCGTAAACTTAATTCAATGGTGTTAAAAGATTGTTTTCCGGTACCATTGATCGACGATGTTCTCGAAAAGCTACAAGACTCCAAATATTTCGCAGTTATGGATTTGGAAAACGGTTTTTTTCATGTGCCTATAGAGGAAAGTAGCAGGAAATATACGGCGTTTATTACAAAGGAGGGAATTTTTGAATTTAATCGGGACCCTTTTGGTTTTTGCAATTCACCAGCCGTTTTTATACGGTATGTTAATTTTATTTTCCAACCATTAATCTATGACCGTATGATGGAGCTGTATATGGATGATACAATCATTTTTGGAGTTAAAACAGAAGATTGTCTCAGTAAGTTACAGAATGTGTTGAATACGGCATCGCGGTTTGGTTTCAAAATTAAGTGGTCTAAGTGCAAATTCATGCAAACGAAGATACATTTTCTGGGCCATACTGTGGAAAATGGTTGCGTTTGGCCGGGCAGCGATAAAACTAAAGTCATTGATAAATTTCCAACGCCAACTAACATTATAGGAGTGCAGTCGTTCCTAGGTCTCACAGGGTACTTCAGAAAATGTATAAGAAACTACTCGCTTATTGCGCGACCGTTAACAAATCTTCTGAAGTCGAATACAGTTTTTACGATAGAAGCAGAGGAGATCGAGGCGATAAAGAAGTTGAAAAAGGCATTAACTTGCGAGCCAGTGTCAAAAATTTATAACAGAAACATACACACTGCAGTACACACAGATGCGTCTAAAGATGGGTTTGGGGCAGCCCTATTACAGCTGCATGAAAATCAACTACACCCTGCATTTTTTTTTGAGCAAAAAACTTCTCAAGAATCTAAGCAACACAGTTACATTTTAGAAGTAAAAGCAGCTTATTTAACTTTAAAAAAAATCAGACACTTCTTATTGGGAGTTGAATTTAAATTGGTGACTGATTGCGCTGCGTTCAAGCAGACAACAGCAAAACAAGATCATCCTCTCGATGTGGCACAATGTATCTTTTACCTCCAGGACTACAATTACACCGTTGAACATCGTGCCGGTAACAGAATGAAACACGTTGATTGTTTAAGTCGTCATCCCATCGCAGAAGTGATGGTAATCATGTCGGAGTTAATTGTACGTTTATGTAAGGCCCAGCAACAAGATAAACACATCCAGGCAATCACGAAAATCCTCAGCGAAGGTCCATGCGAGAACAATAAGCTAAAAGGAGGACTGGTGTTCAAAACTGTAAAGGGCAACGATTTGTTAGTAGTACCAAAGTTGATGGAAACCGAAATAGTTCGAAATGCAAACGACGTCGGCCATTTTGCAATTCAAAAGACTATACACAGTGTACAGCAACACTACTTTATTCCTCATATAGAGCATAAAGTTCATCATTTTATCAGTAACTGTATTAAATGCATTATTAAATGCATTAAATAAAATGTTGGGCAAGAAGGAAGGTTTTCTACATTGCATTGAGAAAGGAGATTTACCGCTGAGCACCCTACATATAGATCATCTCGGTCCTATGGACAGCACATCCAAACAGTACAAGTACATTTTTGCGATGGTGGATGGGTTTTCCAAATTTGTCTGGCTGTTGCCTACGAAGTCAACAGGGTCAGAAGAAGTTATACGTCGCTTGTCTGAATGGTCAACTATATTTGGGAATCATTGTCGAATAATCAGCGACAAAGGGTCGGCGTTCACGTCAGCAGCTTTCGACGAATATTGTAACACCAATAATATAGAGCACGTGAAGGTGACAACTGGGCTTGCCAGGGGTAATGGTCAAATCGAAGGGGTCACGTTCAAAAGGCTATCAACTCGTATGTCCATAGCTCAACGAAGTTTACCCCATTCGAAATTATGTTTGGCATTAAAATGAGAAATGGTGTCAGCAGCGATATACTACAAACCTTAGAAGAAGAACTAGTTCAAACCTACAGTGACACTAGGAAGACCATGCGCGCTAATGCCAGGTAGCAATTAACAAAGGCACAACAGTCCTACAAAGACAGCTACGATAAAAAGAGAAAAGAAGAAATGTGTTACGGATTGGGCGATTTAGTTGCTATTAAAAGAACTCAATTTGTTGCGGGAAAGAAGCTGGCAGCCGAATATCTCGGTCCATACAAAATCACAAAGGTCAAAAGAAATGGTAGCTATGATGTACAAAAAGCTGCAATTACAGAAGGCCCAAATAGAACATCAACATCGTGTGACAACATGAAATTGTGGCGATATGCTGAAACAAACGAAGAGATTTTGTCATCTGGGTCAGATGACGATCAGGATGACCGAATGTAAAGTGGGGTCATTCCCACTGTTCTAAGTTGCCATTCGGTGTTTAGCAGTTGAATAGAACGGTTGTGTTTTTAACAAGTGCGGTTGATCGATAGTGATAGTGTGAATATTGTGAAAATAATGAAGATAGTGACTTTAAAATTAACCTTGAGACTTATTTGTTTGGGTGCTCCGCTGAACATTGAAAAACCGGTGTCTCAAAGTCTCCGGCCAAAAGTGTGGTTAGAGACGGTGACGTTTAGAGGATATACACTAGCGCCAATATTGAATCTAGCGGCGAGTAGTGAAACTAAAGTTTATTTCCTGTTTCCAACTTCCGGTTTCGGTTCGTCCATTTCCGGTTTGTGTCTCGGCTAAGTCCGTTTCCGGTTGGTGTCTCGGGTGTAACCGGTGTGTGACTGCTAACTTCCGTCATAGTTAGTAGTAGTACTGTGGTGAGCGGGTTGCGTATACATAACAACTTTTATAAACTATTAAGTATACGCAACAGTACTGATTGTCCGTCCTTCCGTTCGGTTTATTAAAAGACTTTTTGTCCGTCCTTCCGTCGGTGTGTCCGTCCTTCCGCGGACGTGTCTGTCATTCCGTGGACGTGTCTGTCCTTCCGGTAAAGAGTCAGTACTTTCGTCGACGTTCCGTCCTTCCGTTGACGTGTCCGTCCTTCCACTGAAGTGTCCGTCCTTCCGTTGACGTGTCCGTCCTTCCGTAGCAGCTTTTCAAGGTTAATACTTAGTAATTAAGTTGTGAGATGCCGCCTCCGCCCAGGAAGAGGGGCGCGAAGCCAAAGGGTGACGCCTCGGACATGGCGACAACTGATGGGTGTGGTACTGGTGCACCCCCGGTGGGTGGTAGTTTACTCCGACACACCGAGAGTGAACTATCGAGCACCGAGATGGACGAGGAGATTAAGAGGGTCAAGTTTGGCTCTCCGAAATTCAAGCGGCCAGCTGGTGTTACTGCTGGTGCTGCTGCTGGTGTTGCTGTTGGTGCTTCTGCTGGTGTTGCTGCTGGAGCTGCTGCTGGTGTTACTGCTGCTGGTGGTGCTGCTGTTTCGGCTGAGGAGTTGATGGACGGAGTTGCTGTAGCTGAAAAGACGTCTGGTGCCACGACCAAAAAGACGCGTGACCGCATGAGGGCCCGGTCAGTTCGTGATACTGGCATGGTCGGCAGGATGAAGGACGTAAGTGCCGACGTGTTGGAGCTGGTGATGGCTGACGGAGTGGATGCACGGCTGGCAAAGGCGGTCATGGGTCATGTTGGCGCTTTTGAGCAACTGCTCTTTAGCTTAATTGCGGAGAACGAGCGGCTGAAGGGGCGGTTGGAGGTGCACGAAGGCGGAAAGGCGGTCGGGGCACAGCCAGCGGCTTCGAGGGTTGTTATGAGGCCTCAGATGGCGGTCAGGTGAGGTGTGTCCAGTGTTGGTCTGTCCGATGGTGCTATGTCTCGTGGTGTGCCTGGTGGTGTGTCTGGTAGTGTTGCTGTGGTGCCCAAGCCGGTGGAAACGTGGTCCGTTGTGGTGAAGGGGAAGAAAGGCGTCACCTCTAAGGAAATAGTTGAGAAGGTGCAGAAGGAGGTCGGTAGCGCCGCTATTGTTGTTAGGGGTAGGGACGTGGACTGTACCGTCATTAGTAGGAGTGTTTGGGGAATCTCCGTTAGTGTAGAAGGGGGTTTTGGTAGAATGTTTCTGACGAGCATCTACTGTAGGTTCGGAACGCCTCTTGAACCCTATTTGGGGTACATGGATTCGGTACTACTACTGGATAGTAGCTCACCTATAATCCTAGCTCTAGACGCAAACGCATGCTCTCCCATGTGGTTCTCCAAGATGAGCAGAAATGCTTCTGCTCATCCGAACTACATGCGAGGTGTTATGCTTAGTGAATGGCTGGTCACGAAGCGGATCATTGTTCTCAATGAACCTAGTGAGATGTACACCTTTGACGGTCCAGGAGGTTGTAGTGACATTGACGTGACGTTAGGTAATGGGAGGGTAGCTTCAGAGTTTGAAATTCGTTGGAAGATTAGGGATGACTTTGGGGTGAGTGACCATAGCCTCATTGAGGTTGTGGTCTCTCATCATCGGGCTACGAACGGGACGGACATGCCACGCAGGTGGCGACTACATGACGTCAATTGGGACATCTACGCTGAAGCCTTTAGGGGGACAGCGCTGGATGTGCCAATTGCAGAATTTAGGGCTTGGACAATAGACAGTCAAGTCGACCAGATTGATCAATGGATGTCCACAGTGAACGACACTCTTCTGGGTCGTTGTCGCCAGACTCGACACAGAGGAGTTAAATGGTGGTCTCGGGAGCTGGATATGATGCGGAGGAATGTCCGACGCCTGAGGAAGCGATTCCAAAGGGGAAGGCGTTCCAATGCTGAAGATCTTGCTCAGCTTAAAGTTGACTATCTGGCCGCCTTGAGGACGTACAAAGACGAGATTGTTCGTGTCAAGGAGGAGGATTGGAGGACTTTTGTGCAGAACAGCAGAAATGACACTTGGGGTCAGGCCTATCGAATAGTCCGGGGTAGACGTAAACAGACGGACTTGACTGGTCTTCGCATAAGTGGAGTGACTTTACTGACGTGGAGACAGTGCACTAGCGCTTTACTTGAGGCACTTTTTCCAGGGACAGAACCGGCTGTCCATCCTCTCTATGAGGCGGTGGATGGCCCTCCGCCACTGGAAAGACTAGAAGTGGATGTTAGCATGTGCCGAGTCAAGAGTAGAAAGTCTCCGGGTTTGGATGGTATGACTGGAGAGATGTGTAAAAGCATCTGGAAGGCCATACCGGAATACCTGGAGGCAATCTACAGGAGGTGCATTAGTGAGGGATAAAAAAAACAGATTAAAATACAAAATAGTATCTTTATAACGGAACAGAATTATATTTTTTCTTATGTAAAATGCATTAACTAAACATCTAAATTTAAAAAGTCCGTGATAACTTGATTAAAAACAAAATATTTGCGTTATAATAATTAGAATTGTATGTGAGCTTTATTATTTTTTTAATATGCATTCGCTAATAAGAAAATTTGAATATGTCTATGTTTATTAACTATATTCAGTTTATTTGTACTTGCGTCTGGTAACGTTGTTAAAGTGTTAAATAGTTAGTTTGGGAGTATTTTAAATTATTAGTTTTTTTTGGTAGAAACACACAAACCTTCGAAAATAATATTCTATATTTTTATTGTGTTGAGTAAGTATATCAGAAAAAATCTTTGCAATAAAAGCCATATTCAATATTTCTATTGATTATTAAAAAAATAGCCTACAATATAATGTCTAACGGACCGAATACATTATGGAATAATTTTTTACGTACGAAAGCTGGCGATTCAGCTATATGCAATGCATGCAAAAAAATATAAAATGTTCTGGCGGAAGCACAAGTGGTTTGCATAATCACCTTATCATAAAACACAATATTAACCTTCTAAAAAGAGCTCAAGTTGATGATGCAGAAGCTAGCTGCTCTAATATCATTTCTACAACTTCCGTTACGAATGGTACGAATTCTCCATCCAAAATTTTTGACTATTTCAATATTATTAAAACGATTGACGACTCATTTCCAGCTGTTTTAGCTCAGCTGGCAGCAAGAGATTGCTTATGATTTAAAAAGATTTGTACGTCATACGATCTTCAGCAATTGCTTAAGTCCAAAGGATATGATTGCCCAAAGTCTCCAAATACAATCAAGAAAATCGTATTGCAGTATGGTGACAAAATCTGCAAACAAACCGTTACAGAATTATCCGAAAGAATAGCCCGTGGTGAAATATTCAGCTTGAAATATTCGTATGATAATAAATTTTTTTGGAATCTGGGATTGGTTAGGATTGAAGGATCGATGCCTGCTGAAAAATGTATTACGTATCTTGAGAATAAACTTAAAGAATTCCGTATTACGATTGGTAATATAATTTCTATTACTACGGATGGGGCCGCTGTAATGAAACATGTTGGCAGATTACTTAACGTAAACCATCTACCATGCTTAGCCCATGGCATTCAGTTATCAGTAATTAAGGTACTATATAAAAGATCTATAGTCGAAAATCAAGAAGTGGTTATTACAGAATTTGAACCTAGTGAGGAGGAAGAAGTAATGGAAGATATTGAGCTTTTCGACGTTATTGCTGATATGTCAATTCAACATGAATAATTACAATAATTACAAAAATTCGGAAAATTGTCATGTTCCGAAGATCATCAACAAAAAATGTCATCCTTCAAAAATATGTCAAGGATGAATTTAAAAAAGAACTTTCGGTAATCCTTGACACAAAAACACGGTGGAGCAGTTTGTTATTAATGTTGGAAATAATTTATGAAATTAAAAATTGTGTTCGTAAGAGTCTAATCGATATTAAATCCCATATAGATCTATCAGAAAATGATCTCAATGTTGTATCAAATATTATAACTGCTTTGCAACCTGTTAAAGTAGCAGTGGGAGCTCTCTGTTCAAGGAACATGTTGGATGAACTAAGCCATCAAAATATTGTCTTAAGTAACAATTGAAGCAAGATTTAATACTCGAAGAAGAGAGAGAAGAACCGTCTATTCTGATATACATATATTCTTATCTTCATGAACGACGTACAACTTCAAATAGTGAAAACAATAATGACGTGTTTAATACAACAAGTAAAGTGGATATTGAAAAAAAATTGTTGAAATTATTGAACAATTTTTAAAAAAAGATTTCGAAACTACAGAACCTGAAGTTGTCGAAGTGTGTGAAACAAAGTCGACTATTGAATCAGTAGAAGCGACATTAGGTTAAGATATGTCAATAACAGAAAGACTAAATTTAATTAAAAATAAAATGAAAACTATTGCGCACGAAGAGATTAGTGATCCGAAGACATTATCCGGTCTCTTACATATGGTAAGAAAAGAAATGGCTTATTTCAAGGAACCAAATATTAAAAGAATATATTTAAACAAGCTACAAAAGTACAGTTTGCCCAACTACCGTAGAGTCGGAAAAAGCTTTTTCGGCAGCAGGTTTTATTGCCACAAGATACCGAAGCAGTTTGAACAACGAAACATTGACGGTAATGTGTTTTTAAGAGCATATTTTAATAAACAATTTATGCTCCACGGAAAGTGAGGTCTGAGGCTGTAATTTGAGACAAACTATTTTTATTTTATATGAAGTATTTTGTTTTTTGTGTTTAAATGGATTATAATTTATTTTATAAAAAATATTTCTTTATTGTAACTGACCCTGTTTTACAAATATATTTACTACTAATGGTTTTTTGCTGCTCTCAGTCAATAGATTCTTAATATTTAGTATTTCTGTTCAAATACCGGCAAATTACCGGTAAAAAAAATTGTTTTACCGAATTTCCGGTTTTTTAAATATCGGTAAATTTGCGACCCCTAATAAATATTAACATATTAAAACACATATAAATATTCAAACAATATAAAATCGATAGTAAAAAAAAATTACAATGAACCTTTTCCTTACTTTCAACTTATTTGCATACCAAGTGATAATTCTCCTCCCGCCTCAATACTTCAAAAATACTTCAAATACTTCATTGCTAAAAAATGTATATTTTTATTTGCAGCCAAATGAAAACGCACAACAGGACAATCCACTAAAATAAAAGCACCATAAAAAACAACATCACATCATATCATATATATATACATATATTTCAAAACAACAACACAATCCACTAAAATAAAAGCAGCATAAAAAACATCACATCATATCATATATATATATATCTTTCAAAACAACGTATAAAATACTTTCTGTAAGAAAAAAATTATTTTTCTATATTGTATATGTATTTTCTATAAATATAGTTTCTATAACTTACAAACATCAAACGAATACATTTTGTACAACATATACGAAAAAAATTTTAAAACCTGAAAAAAAAAAAAACAAAAAAGAAACACACATATCAAAGTAAGAATAAAAAAACGCAATAAATGACAAAGACTTTTTTCGAAACAAATTCTTCTTCTACTTCTTTCAATTTTAAGCTATGTTAGAAAATTTTATGACAATGAAATCTGAATTTATGAAAAGTACAAGAATATTTAACATTTAGAATTTCTGTTGTACAAAGAAATTATAAGAAAAAAACTTTCGAACAAATTGCAAACTAAAGTCTACTTAGGATTCGAACCCGTGCAGAAAACACTTGAAAGCAAAGGTTCTAACCACTAGCCTACATTAGACCTGTTGTGTGTCTTTAATAAAAAAGTACATTATGTAGCTTGATTATAAGGTTTACATGGACACACAGACGAACGGACGGACGGACATCGCTAAATCGACTCAAAAAGTGACTCTCAGCCGATCGGCATAATAAAAGATGGTTTAGGTTAAATATTTTTGTTAGTAACAAATATTAGTACAAAGGCGTTATACCCAGACCACATAGTGGTATAAATTATAACTATTTATATGCATTAATATGTATTGAATTTTTTTTTCATTTGTCATTTATTGCCTTTTTTTATTCTTACTTTGATATGTGTGTTTCTTTTTTTTTTTGCCAATGTTCAAATCCGAGAGTTGGTGAAAAAAAAAAATTTTCCAGTCTTCTTTTCGATTATTCATATAAAAATTACTTTATTCTGATTATTTCTCTTTTTTTTTTCTTTTAACAAAGCAAACAGCTTCACTTAATTTTTTCTCAATGCCACACACAAATATATGATAGGCCAATTTTTTTTCCATTGGCTTCAATTATTTCAATCATGCCTGCATTGCTTTCTTCGCATATTTTTAATGCATCCATAAAAATACAAGTAATGTATTAGCAAACCGGCCGTCGAACGTTTTGCTGGTGGAATGCATAGAGCGCTGGCGCTACAACTTTGACGTCCATGTTCGAATCGCACACTGTACAATAACTTGCTTGTCCTTCAATTGTAATTATTTTTTCTTTTTTTTTTATTTACTTACTTTTTTTCTTTTTTGTAACATTAATGATTCAACAAACAAATTTATATTCAGTATTTATTTATTTATTTATTACAAAAAAATTTTATTCCAGTATTTCTTGGCCTCAGCCATATTTCCAAGTATTTGGCTCCATAGCCATTGGCTTCATCCAAAGGCACTTGCAAGCCCGCAACATGTTTTCCCTATTAATTACTGCGGCCTCACTAAGGCCAAACCTGTTTGACCATCCTCTTATTATACAGTCCTTGGCAGTAGCTTAGGCCGGATCGTTCGTTCGGCAAGCGACGGCAATCACTTCGTCAAAGCTGGTGGACTAGTTGGGTGCGAGGCCAACTTCGGCAACGTTAGACGTTCGGCAGGCGACGGTAATAGCTTCGTCGGTGATGGTGGCTCGGTTGATGACAGCTATAGCCTTCTCAGGATCGACAGTAATCGGGAGCCGCTGGAGTAATCGGGAGCAGACAGCTGTTAAACCGCTGGAGTAATCGGGAGCAGACAGCCGTTAAGCCGCTGGAGTAATCGGGAGCAGACAGCCGTTAAGCCGCTGGAGTAATATGTATGACAATCGGTACCGATCGTCTTTAAAAATGGATAGTTTACTTTTCAGTAATGTGTCCCCACGTCGTTTCGTATCGAAACTTCACTTACTTCACTCAGCTCAACTTCGCCTTCTTATCCAATTTATTTATTTAACCAAGTGAGAATTACAATCAGCATGGTTTAAATATAATGTATAATTCATAATACATTGTAATTCTATTAATAGATCATAAGTCTGTTAATGATGGTTTGGTTGAGTGTGTATATTTATATATAGGAAGCTGCTGTTGTTGATATGACGTGTGATTGAATGTACATACTTAACTTAGACTGTGTAGTTGGTATGGTTGGTGCTTTCAATAATGGTTTGATTGAGTGTTTTTGCTTATAGATGGTAAGCTGCTGTTTAAGTGGTGTGATCGTTTGTGTTGATGTGATGTTGATTGTATATATGTTTACATGGTTTGGACTACTGGTGATCAGTGTTTATGTAGTATACAAAGGCAATGCCATTTGCGTTGTTACAGTGTAATGTGTGTATAATCATAATAGGTCACATACTCTTGAGCCTTTTTTTTAAAATGATTTTAATAACCGTGCTATAGACTAGATATTTTCATCACCTGTGCTGACTTTAATGCTAACCTCTTCTTAAAGGATAGTGTTAGTAATGAACTACTTGACTCTGTCAGCTCTGTTGGCATGACCATTGTTAATAATGAGTGTCCCACATTTTTTTCAGCAAATTCTCGTCCAAGTTTACTCCACATCTAATATCAGAAATCTCTCAGATCACGTTTTGCACGTTGAATATAAACCTCGCTAGAGATGAAAATGTAAGGCTCGTAACATTTAGAGTTTATAATTCAATTGATTTTCAGTCACTTTTGAGCTCGAGGGCTTGAACTGGAACGACTGTTGGTATCAGCCATCCGTTGATGGAAAGCTGGATGCTTTTCTTACAATATTGCAGGTAATATATAATCGTCATGTACCTGAGCGTAGTTTTTATATAAAAAATGGTTCTTGCCCCTGGTACACATCTATTGTAAAACAATCTGTTCAGTATCGTAATCATTGTTATAGCGTTTTAAAAAAAGCCAATATTGATAAACAGAGTTGCTTATAACAGAGCAAGAAATCACGCTAATCTTGTTGTTAGACAGGCTAAAAAGTCATATTTTGCTCAACAACTTAACGCGAATTTACCTACTGCCAAACTTTGGAAATACATCAAGTCCATCCCAGTATTTCATCGAAGTGCAAGTTAGTTCCTGATGAACTTAATGATTTTTTTTTTTTTTTGTTACAGTGCCATAAGGAGAAACCATAATTTTAGTCCTCAAAGCACTCTTTTTTGTAATAATTGCTTTACGTTTTCTACAGTATCGGAGGCTGAAGTGATCAAGAACCAAGAAAATTCGTTCTAATGCTGTTGGTAAAAATAATACTGCCTTATGTTGTTGGGTCACTAACGCATATATTTAATCACTGCATAACAACGTACATCTTTCCTAAATTATGGAAAATAGAAAGAGTTATTCCCATGGCAAAAGTATCCACTGCTGTTAATAAATCTAATTACCGACCGATAAGTATTCTTCCAGTTCTTGCTAAAGTTTTTGAGTCCCTTATGGCAGAGCAAATCAATTCTTATCTTAGTCTTACCAAATTTCTGTCTCCATTGCAATCTGGATTCCGTGCTGCTCATATCTGTACCACAGCTGCCTTAAAGGTAATGGATGATGTCAGACCTGAGTATGACCTGGGAAATTTGACAATCATGTGTTTGTTAGATTTTTCTAAGGCATTCGATAAAGTAGATCATACTATTCTCTGTCAGAAATTAAAGCACTATTCTGGTTTTACTGATGCAGCTTTAATTCTTATAAAGAACTACTTGACTGGGCGTGTTCAGGAGGTAATTGTAGGGAATATGCAATCTGGTTTGAGTGGTATAACTTCAGGTGTACCGCAACGATCCGTTCTAGGTCCTCTGTTTAGCATTTTTATTAATGATGTGTTTAGTGTCTGCAAGTATGCTCGGATGCATGGTTATGCAGATGATATTCAACTATATATATCTAATCGTCTTGGTTTGACAGAATATACATGTTGCAGACTTAATGAGGACTAAGATGCTATAAAAACTTGGACTGGCATAATAACTTAATACTAAATCCTAAAAAATCGGATGTTTTACCTATAAGAAGTTATTTTCCAGCATTATATCTTGGTTCCTCTCCTCTGATGTATGTCGACAAAGTAAAATATTTGGGATTTTACATAAACCACCTATTCATGTACAGACCATATAAACAATGTTGTGCATAATATTTTTCTTGTACTACGTAATTTACGAGTGTCGGGTGACTTTATATCAGTCGAAACTAAGAGAAAACTTGTTGTTCATTTAATACTCCCACTGATAACATATTCAGCTGCGGTATATAGTAAGTTAGATTTACACTCAATGCACAAATTACAGGTGTCTTTTAATAATGCTACGCGATATGTATAGGTATATGGTCTGGCGCAGTTTGATAGGATATCATCCTGGCGAAAAACGGTCCTTGGTTATGATTTGGATGACTACCTTTGTATGCGTAACTTAATATTTTTGCACAAGCTTCTGCATCACAAAACTCGTGCCTATTTGTTCGAAAAACTTATATTTACAAGATCTGAAAGATCCATTTCTTTAATAATAACCAAACACAACTTTCTTAATGCAAGTGGATTTTTTTCGTTAACGCAATAACGCAATTAAGTTATGGAATGCCCTTCCCATGAACATTAAACTGTAGTGTGTTTAGGAAGTGTCTATTGCCATGCCCCAGTGGCAATTTGTAATGTAAGCAAATTGTCATACATATAATATGATTTGGTTCTCATGCTAGCTTAAGTTAGATTAAGAGTGTTTGTGTGCGCGTCTTTGTTATATTTTAGGTAGTTTTAAGTATAGAAATAATAAATAAATACAGCCTTGATAATTAGCTCCTAGGAAGCATTGATTAAATATAAATAAACTTACTCATTGGTTAACACTATATGGCGATCCTGCCATGGCCGCATCATGGGACCGTGACCCCGTGATACGGGCCGGCATATAAAAACAATATATAGTGAAAAAAAATAGTGTTATAAAATAGAATGTTAATAAGGAAACATATACATTTAAAAAAAAAAATATATATAAACGAACAAATTACTACAACTCTGCCTAAACGAAAATGTTACAGATTCTATGACATAAATAACACAACGGCAACATTCCACATCAATATAGCACAAATTTTCAAACTTTCGATAAAGAAATACACGAAATATCGAAATGACAAAAAGAAAAAATAATATCCAAATAAGTGTATCTCTTAATTTAAACTTAAAACCGGAAAAAGTGCAAAAATATTTATATATCGTAGAACCGGAAAAAATTTTGTGTAACAAAAAAAAAAACATAGAAAAAGAAAAAGAAATTTTTATAAATTGCATATGCAATCACACAAATATATTATATTGGTACACAACCGAAAAAAAAATTTATCAATTATAACAACACAAAAATAAAGAAAGATGTGGCCAAAACACCCGCAACGGCAATATCAACATCAACTCTACAACCACCAAGCAGCAACATCATCAACAACAAAAACAGCAGGAACAGCAACAGTAGCAGCACCAGCAGTGTCAAAAACAGCTAAGTAGTTAATTTTTTTAAACGAAAAGATTTTTAAGTCTTTAATAATAATAAGAGTAACAATAAAAAGAAGAATATTAAATTTAAAAAAAAGGAAAATTACAAAGCACAATTTTTTTTTTTAATTAGTGCGAAAAAGATTTGATTTAATATTGTATATTGAATGTACATACATATAAGAACAATAAAATAAATGTGTTCAATTAAAGATCCTCAAAATTTTTTTAAGGACAAAAGAAATTGTATTTCTATTTTTATAAATATTTATATGCAATATTGTTTTTTATGATGCTATTTTATGATGATGCTAATTCTTTTGCCATCAATCTTTTTTTTTAAACAAATATATTACTTTAAATATAAATTGTAGATTATGTTCTGAAAAGAAAACATTGAATAAATTAACAAAAATATATATATAAATAAGATAAGGAACACCCAGGTAGTACTTAACATTGGCAAAATTTTAAATATAGTGATTACTAAATTTTAATATTATAAGGTTGAATTTTAAATATAGATAAATAGAAGAATAGAATAATTATAAAAATAATAGTAAAGTTAGAATTTTTATTCCCCATATCAAAATAGCTTAGAAAAGAGTGACCGATCCTCTGCTGGAATGGCCAACAAATAAAAAAATATTAGAATTTTGTTAATTATTCAAGTGGAAATATTTAATATAAAAATTTGGAGAAGATAAGAGTTATATAGAGTTGTATCTGAGATATAATTTTTTTTTTGGTTGTGATCTTTTGATTTACAACTTTTTTTTGAACCTTTCATGCGATATTATTTTTTATTGGTCTACTTGTAACGCGTGGAATTCATCCTCATGATGAAATAGGTTGGGACAATATTCGTGACTTTTTTTAATCGAATTTTTTTTAATCTTCCATGCGATTCGTTGCTATTGCTTAGTGAGTTTATATATATATAGGGGCGATAAATCGCCCATAGCACAGTGAAATGTCGTTCTGACACTACATATAATATATTAAAATAAAAAAGTTGCATGACTTGATTATTAATGGAAAAGTGAACTTTGGCAAGCTTGAAAAAGTAGCTGGTAACCAAATTCTGACAGCAAAGCAAATGTCAATACATGACAAGTATGCTTGTTGTTGAAAACAGTCGTGAAATATTTTGATCCGTACATTTTTGTTATATTCTTTTATTGTAAAGAAAATTGTGATTTGTGATTACCACTAAAATAACCAGGAATTTATTACCTTTAAAACCACATAACTCTGATTTCATAAAGTTACTTTGTTAACATTAAATTTGTAATAAATTGTTTTTGAAATAATTAAAATCAACAAAGTTAAAATTACAAACATAAAAATCTTAAATTAAATAGAACAAAGCATAAAAAGAAACAGACAATAACTTAGTTGTACAACAATAACAACACTACTTACTCAAATAAGAAAACGCAAATAAAATACGAACAATCAAGTGCATAATATTTTTACAACAACACCCATTTTACAATAACAACACATAGCAGCCTATTTGCAAAATTGATAACAAACAAACAAGTAAACTCTTTTCTTATATTTAACAATAACTACACATAATTTGTAATAAAACTGTCAAACTTAAAAAGTAGCGTTGCCACATCTGTTTATTAATATGTCCTGTTTGATAAATACTTGTTCCATTAAGGATGATGGGGAACGGATGATCGTTTGTTGGTTGTGTCATGAACTTTGTCATCTTAAATGTAGTGGTCTTTCTGGGTTAGTTGCGGATGCTTTGACCAATAATAAAGGTCTACATTGGTGCTGCTATAAGTGCAGAAAAATTGGCGTAAGTTTTTATCGCTTCTTTCAAGATACAAAAAAGAAATTTTTGAATATCCAAGAAGAAGCGTCGGATTTAACTAATCGTATTAATGATTATGGAAAATTATTTGACGATTTCAAATCATTGGATAATTTAAAATCTCCTCCTCAATCTTCACCGAAACGCCGTAAATCGTCAAGAAATGCTACCAAAGAAAAAAACAATAATCCTGTTCCGGTTCATGTTACTTCTGGTTCTTCTATACCTGATTCACTTTCAATTATTAATAACATTAAGGATCCTGCTATGCCTTTGAGCTGTGCTGATATTGCCCATAATCAACCTGAATTTGCCTTAAATAACCATGTTCCCGTTTTCAATAATAGTCAAACTATAAATAATACGCTAAGAGCTGTACCACCTAAAAAAACTGTTTTCATCTCGAGGCTGGCTTTTGATACAACTACTGAAGATGTTGATTCCTTCATTAAATCTAAGGTGGGTCCAAACGTAGACATTTCAACATATAAGTTTGTTTTTTCTCAACCAAGATCCATTACTTCTTTCAAAGTTACTGTTACTAATGATCTTTTTGAACGTATTCTGGATCCTAATTTTTGGCCTAAATATACATTGGTTCGTGAATATATATACAGGGAAAATCCAAGATCCGCTAACATTGGTCGTCTTCCACAAATTGATTTAAATGCTCCAAAAAACTAGGAGCTTGTACTGTTGATTACATTTCATTAGTTTATCAAAATGTTCGCGGCTTAAGAACTAAACTCACATCTTTATATATGGAAAGTTTCAACTTACAACATCACATCATCGTACTTACTGAAACTTGGCTTAATGATACTTTTTTGAATACGGAAATACTCTCTTACAAATACAATATTTTTAGACGTGATCGTGGGTCCACAACAAATGGTGGCGGTGTTCTTATTGCGGTCTCCAGTATTTTATTCTCAGAGGCTTTATTAATTGACCCCTCATTCAACATCGAATTTATCGCAGTTTTAATTAAACTTAATGGAAAACAATTATTTATTACCTGCTCATATATTCCTCCATCGTCCTCACAGTCTATTTATGACAAACATGGCGAAGCTATTAAATATATTCTTCGTACAGCTAATCAAGATGACTTTGTTATTATTCTTGGTGATTTTAATTTGCCTTCAATATCCTGGAAGTTCTTACCTGATGAAAAATATTTTGTTCCATCCAAATCAAATAATAAGTGTGAAGAGCTTTTCAATATTTTATTTGATCTGAATCTCTTTCAAATAAATGGTATATACAACAATCTTTATAAATTATTGGATTTAATATTTGTCAACGATACTTCGGAATGTTACATCAAGCGTTCAATCCCAATTTCTTCTCCTGAAGATACACATCACCCTACCATTGAAGTAAATTTATATATTCCCTCTGGACTTTTAAAAACACCTTCTAAAAATGATGTTAAAGATTTTTGTTTCGCACAATCAAATTACTGTTTGTTGAACGAACTTCTACACAGTACGAACTGGCACAGTCTATTATCTTTTTCTATTGGATCCACAGTTGCTATTGATCATATGACTGAAACATTTTACAGTACTATTTCCTCTGCAATGGATTTATGTATTCCGAAACAAATTCGTAATAAACTTTCTGGTCCTCCTTGGAATACCAAGCAACTCATAAGACTTAAAAATAAAAAAAATAAATATTACAAGAAATACAAGCTATCCGGTTCTCTTGTGGATTATGGGAAATACTCCATCAGCCGAGCGGAATATACTGCACTGAATAAATCATGTTACTCAAATTACTTAATCAAAATGAAAAATAGTTTCAAAAGTAATCCAAAATCTTTTTATAAATTTGTCAACACTAAGAGAAAAACAACTGGTTATCCTGCTATTATGAAATTTCAACATACTGAATCTTATGATAATACTATTATAAGTAATTTGTTTGCTGATTTTTTTTCAACAACTTATTCCAATTCAACTTTTGATGATTCTACCACTTATCCATATATACTGACTGCTAATAGAACCATATGTATTCCATTTCTTGATGTCTCTATGGTTTCTAAAGGGTTGAAAAAACTAAAATTTTCGTATAATAGTGGACCTGATAAAATTCCTAGCAGTATTTTAATCAAATGTGCGGATGCTTTAGCTATTCCATTGACAATAATGTTTAACTCATCAATTAAATACGGATACTTTCCAAATACATGGAAGGACTCTTTCATTATTCCGCTATTTAAATCCGGAAACAAGTCGGATGTTACAAATTATCGTGGTATTGCAAAATTAAGTACTATACCTAAATTCTTTGAAAAAATTATAACTGATCAACTATGTCACCAAGTCAACACATTAATTTCTCCATTCCAACATGGCTTTCAAAAACGGTGCTCAACCTCAACGAACCTTTTACATCTTACAACAATAGTCAATCGTGGCTTTCTTCAAAGAAAGCAAACTGACGCAATTTACACTGATTTCAGCAAGGCGTTTGATAAAGTCAACCATAAACTTCTTATAAAGAAATTACATCTAATGGGATTTTCTGATCTTAGTACAAAGTGGATATATTCATATTTGACAAACAGAAAGCAAAATGTACTTTTTAATAACATATCTTCGAAAAATATTAATGTTTTATCTGGAGTACCGCAAGGCAGCCATCTTGGACCGCTTTTATTTTCTTTATTTATAAATGATTTGCCACAGGTTATTCAGTTTTCAAATATCCTGATGTATGCTGACGATGTAAAAGTCTTTATGAGTTATAACCAATATTCCGACCACACTTATCTTCAAAATGATTTGGATTCGTTTCACTCATGGTGTATTTTAAATTTAATGGAGCTCAATCTTAAAAAGTGCAAATATATGCGTTTTGTTCGAAAAAGACCAATATCTGTAAATTACGTGTTGGGAGGCTTTCAATTGGAAAAAGTTGATAACTTCTTAGATCTTGGTGTCTTATTAGATTCAAAACTTAGTTTCGTTCTTCATATTACAATTACGGTAAACAAAGCCAGAGGAGTTCTTGGTTTTATAAAACGTTGGTCTAAAGAGTTCAACGATCCGTATGTAACAAAAACACTATACACGTCACTTGTGAGACCGATTTTGGAATATGCATCTATTATATGGGACCCTATCTATCAAACTCATATTGATAGCATTGAATCGGTGCAAAAACAATTCCTACTATTCTGTCTTCGCAGCTTAAATTTTAACCAATTAAATCTTCCGTCATATAACAGCAGACTCGCCCTTGTTAAGCTGCCAACCTTAAAAAGCCGCAGATCTATGCTAAACGTTTCGTTTCTTTTGAACATAATTAATGGCGATGTTAGTTCTGGTTTTCTGATCAACAATATTTCATTTAACATCCCCCAACGGCCAACACGTTTCTTCTCACCTTTAACTGTCCAGTTTTATAGATCAAATTATGCAAACGGTGATCCGCTTAGACGAATGTGTTCTGAATTTAATAAGCTTTATAGATTTATAGATTTTTTTTCAAATACAAATGTCATAAAAAGTAATATAATAATTTATTTGAACACATTAAATTAAATTTTTTAATTTTTCATTCATTGTTAAATGTTTTTTTAAATAGTCTGTAAGGATTAATTCCATAGATTAATAATAATAATAATAAATAATAAATGCTTGAAAGCCCTAGGGTACTAAAAATAAAGAGAAAATAAAATTTTAAATTAAAATATAAATTTCATATATAGAAAATTTAATAAGTGTACGCACCTTAATGGTGAATGACTTAGAACAATGAAGAAAAACAAAAAGGCAGAAATGACTACAAGTAACGGGAGAAATGGAATCGTAGTACAGTAATGGTTAATAAGAATGTGTTTGAGTATTTACATTTAATGATAATGGTGAAGAAAAAGGATAAGTAAGAAAGACAAGAAAATTTTGAATGAGAATTTATTTTACAATATTTAAATGTTTTTATTTTTTTTAATAATTTTATAATTGCGTTAAAGAAAAAATATATATTTTGATTATTAAGAAAAAGAAAGAGGAAACGAAAACATATATAATATTTTTATATAAATTTAAGTATTGATTTTTCACTTCTTTTCATAACTAATTTTAAATAATAATGTCTAAGCTGCAATTGGAAAGGAAATTTTAATTTTTTAATTTAATTTTTTTAAATAAATTTTAATATTAATTCTTTATAATATAAATTAGAAATAAATTAACACTTATTTTTTATTATAACAGCACTATGTGCTTTTTCTTTATTATTTATTTCTTTGTTTTATTTTCTACAGCACTATGTGCTTCCAGTTGAGTTTTTTTACTGACTTACAAATATTTTTATTCTTAATATTTAACCCTACCGACACACACGCGAGCTACCAAAAATGCTAGAATAGCAAAAAGATGGTTTGCGCGTGTAGCGCAAACCTGATACTTTATTTTTTTTGTCTGTTGTTGACTTGCAACAAGACACTTTTGTTTTTAAGCAAAAGTGCAGACGCTGTGGGAATAATTAGTGCAATTTAATATTGCGAAACAAATAATAAAATGTTAACTTGCAATTTAGTATTGCAAAATAAATAATGTGTTAACTTATATAAATAATAAATTGGCATAAAATGCTAATTTTAATTATAATAATACATAAATTATTTATGACTGTTCTTTATTTATAATTTAAACTAAAAGACATAATTAGTTTAAGCTTAAAAGAAAAAAAAAATTAATTAATTTTAAAATTAGACAATAAAATTTGTATCTCTGATTTTTTAAGCGGACACATTTTAATTTTAATTTTTTAATTCTATTTTTCTATAAATTTCAACCGCATCAAATATCGTAAGGGAATAAAGATAATGAAATGTGAGAACAAATTCATAAAAATTTTAAAAATTTTAAAGAACGTAAAATAAAAAAAATTAATTAAGTATTGATTATTCTTTTTGTAAAAAGGGAAGGTGTAGTGTGTTTAAACAGTGTCTATTGCCATGCCCCAGACATGCAATAGAACACCTTGGATTCCATAGTGAACCGCACTACAGAGGATAATTTGCAATGTAAGCAAATTGTCATACATATAATATGATTTGGTTCTCTCTTACACACCTTGGCAATGAGTCCGCATTCCATGCATTTAAAGCACCGTTTCAGTGTCTGTTGGTTGCTCTGCACACAGACCAACCGATATTAATTTTCTCCGTTTGTAGTGCCTTGTGGCTAACTCATCTGGTAGACTAAGTCTAGCAATCTGGGTCCCACCGTATGCCTTCCTGAGACTCTTGACCACTTTCTCGTCGAGGCCACATGTATACCTAATTGCCCTTCAAGTGCTTTGCATATGTCCTTAGTTGTCACCACGTCCAAGTCTTAGAGCTCGATCTCGGTCTCGCTCGTCTTGATCCTAATCTCCGCTGGACCTTCGAAGGCTTTCCCCGTAAGTTCCGCATAATTTCCGTTCGCCCCCATTTATTTCGAGCACGAGGTCTCCTTTCATGGTCCTTCTGATGGTTCTCTTTAGCCCGTCGCCTAGTTCCTGTAGGCCGGGATCGGCTTTGATTATTAGTAGTATGTCTGCATACGACATTTCCCCGTTAGCCGATATAATCCTTGCATTCAGTCTGTTCGCCGCAAACTGTTTTTCCCCTTTTTGTTCACCGTTTTCCACCCCTGCGGTGATGCTTCCGACTCATTAGGTTGCTACCGGTCATCAGTCTTCTTTGTATCCCAGGCTATATTCTCCTCCTTTTTTCTCCTTTTTTCTTCCCGGGTCTCCGGGTCACGGGTCCTCTCCGCTCCTTGTGTTAGTGTTCCACTAACAGCCGGAAATGTTTTGCACCGATGCGGGTGTCCTCCTCAGCACTGAGCTCCTGATAAATGAACCTTTCTCCATCTGCCTACTCTGCTGGTGCTGTTGGTGGCTTGTAGCATTTTGCAATCGCTGGCTCTCGACGACTGGTACCCTGCTCGCGCACTACCTGCCTACTCTGCTGGTGTTGTTGGTGGCTTGTAGCATTTTGCAGTCGCTGGCTCTCGACGACTGGTACCCTGCTCGCGCACTAGCTAAAGCCGCCGGCACTGGGGTCAGTACTCCCTGCACCTTAACATTATTTTCTTGTGAGGACTTTTCCATAGTTGTTTTATTTTCCGGGATCCTACCCGTAGCGTTTTTAACCTATCCGCCAGCCTTTGTGTGTCCCGGCCATCCCTAACCTGGCAAACAGACGCCGACCAGACAGCCCAATCTGGGTCAGTCGCTTCTGGGTTTAAGTCGGCTGGAGGATCCACGAAGGCGGCACTATTCTCAATGCCTCTCTTGAGGGCACCTCCTGTGTGGGATACATACATAGTTGATGCCAGCATCCTTCGCCATGTCACAGTGTCCCTTCTGGTTACTTGTACCTTTTTATGGTCCGCCATGAGACCCTGCCGCTCTTGGTCGGGGACTGCTTATCAATCGCAGCTAGCCTATATATCTGTAGGCCGTTCAGGTATGTGCCACCTGCTGACCCCCACAGTAGCCTGAGCCTGGCCCTGTGTGTATATGTACTTTAAAAAGAATATGTTCTGCATCATCTTCTGCTCCGCACGCATCGCAGTTGCCTACTTCCTAAATCCTAAAGCGTTTTAGGTAACTATTAAGGCAACCATGCCCTGTCATAAGCTGTGTAAGATAGTAGTAGATAGGTCCATCTACCTTTATCGTCACTTTCCCAGCGTTCTTGCCATTGTTTCAATAACGTTTGTCATGCTTTTCTTTTAACATTCTTACGCACACTAGTATCTCCTGGAAGTATATACGATTTGTGCCAGATTTCAGCTCTATCCTTAAGTTGTAGATCTACCAGAGGAACACCAGCCAGCAAAAGGGCAGCACCTGTAGAAACAGTGCGATATGTTGATATAATCCTTAAGGGGAACACTACATTGTCCGTTTTTTGTAATCGACTTTTTTTATAATTTTGTATTTTAGTAAATATTCTTAAGATTCTAAGAAAAAAAATTTCATGGAAAATTCCTACGGGTTCGAAAGTTACAGCCGGATTAGTGAGAGCGCATTTTTAATTTTCGCGCTACCTACGTACGGCAGCTGGTATGTACTTGTTTTACTTGCTACCTTACTTCTGGTGGTTGTTATTTCGTACCTATTTGAAGGGTGGGTTTTTTTGTGTTTTTGAATTTCTTGAAAAAAAGGCATCTTTATACCTCATATAGGGGAATTTTTATTTTATATGCTCAGTTATTTGCCCTCTTTTGCAGTGTGAAGTCGTGGTTTTTTCGTGAAAAATATTGAAAAATGAAGCTTCGTTTTTTAGATCGAAAAGGCAAAAGAGGTTTTTACACAAAATCATTACACCAAATCATTGCACCTAAGTGTATGCCAGGCAGCAACAGAATTGTTAATATTGCAAGCTGCATGGCAGTGTCTACTTACAATGTCGGCGCTTATAGTTATTTGCAAATGTTTCAACTACTTGGTATTACCGAAATTTTTTTTTTTTGTATTTTTTTAAACTTGATTCGCTATCGTATGACATGAGCTTTTTTTAATTTTTTTTCTCGAGTTTTTATGAATTTTTAAAGTCAATATTTTTTTTCGAAAAAACACTTTTAAATTTGGAACATCACCAAAAATTAAAAAAAATTAAAAAAAGCTCGTGTCATACGATAATCAATTCTGTTAAGATTTAAAAAAATCATTTTTTTCCAGATCGGAAAATTTTTGCGACTCCCAGCGCTGCAACTACGAGGCCCCGTTTTTTCTCTGCCGCCAGTTTGGAGCTCTATAAAACCATGTTGGAGTGAAAAATATATTATTTTGATTTTTTTTTTCTTGTAATTTGTTCAATTCTACAATAATAAAAAAATTTTGGGAAAATGTTTGTTTTAAACTGAGTTATGAATTTTTGAAAAAAGGTCTGTTTTCTCTGCCGCGATTGTAATGTCCCCCCTTAAAGCACTTATTCGTTGTTGTTTTAATAGTTGCTCAGTTGTATATTTTCGATTTGTTGCTGTTACTAGTGTTGGAGCAGTGTACAGTATTTGCTAATGTATAATACTATTTGTAAGTCCTCTAGTGGAATCCTTGGGTCCTCTTATGTTGGGCATTATCCTAGCCAATGTAGATGCAGTTTTCAGCGCCCTATCACGTACTATATTCACGTGCTCTTTCAATTTCAGTTTGTCATCCAATTGTATACCCAAGTATCGTAAACTGCGACTGAAGTTTACGATGTTATTCCTTATTTCGAGTTTTGGTATATCAAACACTCGGCGGTTTGTGACCAATATTGCTTCTGTTTTAGCAGTGGCTAGCTTCAGACCATGTTCACCCAGCTGTCTATCGCACCGGCTGAGGCTATCGTTCGTCAAGATTTCTATCATCTTCGGCATAGTATTTGACACGACCAAAGCAATATCATCAGCATAACCGACTATCTTCGCTCCGTTTTGTAAGCTCATGTTCAGTAGGCCGTCGTACATAACGTTCCACAAAAAGGGGTCCAAGAACTGATCCCTGTAGCACACCTGCTGAGACAATATATTCCTTCATTCCGATATCCGTTTGATACGTGAGGATTAGTCTAGATAAGTAATCCACCATTATGTTGTAGAGGGAAGCATTTATCCCTTTTTTCATGAGCGTTAAATGGTAAAAAACTATCATCATTTGGGAGTTTATCTCCATGATTTAGTCCTTGTTCATCTAATGGGAAAAGCGTTTCTACAATTTCGGCTGCCCAAGGTGGTTCTCTGATCCCCGGTATGGGTTTTCTTGCACCGGTTTTCTTCATAACTATTTTATAGGGATTTCTCCATGGATCTGAGTCAATCTCATCACAAAATTCGATCCACTTCTTGCGTTTGCTATGTTTGATAGCCCTTCTTAGTAATATAGCAAAACACGATAATTAATTTTTGTAGTATTAATGGTTTATTTAATATTTTTATTAATTGTTCTTCAGCTCAATCTAGGAGCTGAGTCTTTTTATTGCTAAAGTTATAATGATTGCTTTTCATAAAATGTTCTTCTTTATATATATAATCCAACCTATATTAACAACAATGTGATACCTGGACTTGGGTCAGCATAAACATAAGTGTGCCAGCGTAACAACAACATACAACAACAACAACATACACATTCATGCAATGTTTCGTAAATGCAGTGGCCAACAGTATTGATATTTGTTATTTCCGCATTTGCAAATATTGTACTGTGTACTGTGTGGGTATTATACAGCACACTACAAAAGTCGTTCATATAACAATTTTGTTCTATGGACATTCATTTATTAATTTTACTGTTGTTTTTTTTTGTGTCAAGTGCAAGTTTGACATTTTACAATAAATTTATTTTATTTTATTTACAATTATAGATTTATTTTATGAAGAAAAGAATGCATTTTCTTTATTTAATATTGTTCAAACTCACAAATTATTTCTTTTGGATATACATGTACACATTCATACATAAAATACAAAACGACAGCATTTAATTGCTGCATTTAAATTCTATGTACAAGCATATACGTCATTGTTTAAGTCATTGTTAAAAATAAACAAATAATAAAAATAATTTGTTTACGTTATTAGTTAAGTCATTGCCCATTGTTAAAACTAAACAAATAATATAAATCAGCAACAATTTAGTAGTTAAGAACCAATTGTTAAAAATAAACAAATAATGTAAATCAGCAATAATTTAGTATTTAAGCATCAACTAAATCAATAATAAAATAAGAATTATCATAACCATTGTCGTGTTAATTTCTTCTTTTCACCGGTTAACCAAGTTTCAAGTGCTTGCGTTAAATTTTACATTATCTTGGTGCATCACCTTGATAATAATCAAATAACAAGTTAATCAGGCAAACCAGCCTGTTATTAACAAATAAACTATTTTACATTATCCTGGTATATTACCTGGATAATAAACAATAACAAAAAAAAACAAGTTAATCAGGCAAAACAGCCTGTCATTAACATTTTTGGTGACCCCGACGTGATCGACGTTTTGAGTTTCCCCCCACCAGTGGTAAGGAACTCTTAATACTCTAAATCACCGTTGCACACGCAGTCTATTCATCAGGCACTACACTAACATTGCTGTCCTAAGATTCTGCAACTTGTCGCAAAATTGGCACTAGCAGACCTCATCAGAATAAACATTCTCCACAAACATAAGACAGCAGCTATCTAATCGTCACACCAGTCATCCTAAAAATGGCAAATGATCAAAAAGACTCGAATATGGCTTTGTTTGATCAACTCATAGCGTCTCAAAGAACCACGGGTGAGCTCATTGAAAGCCTAATTCGCAACGTCAAAAAGGACTCAGCTTCCAGAAAGACAGTCCAGTACTATGAGGAACGACTCAGGAGATTAGATACGGCATGGTCTAATTTCGAAACCACCGACAGCAAGATACGGTGTCTCGAAAACACTCCTACAGACCACAAATACTTCACCGAGAAGTATTACGAAAAAATATCGGAACTTACTTTTAAATACCGAGATAATTTTGAAGCAGCCATGATGGAACCCCCGAATGGGCCGGCAGTGGAAACAAATCAACACCATGCTGCCAATAAGCCCACTGCTCCTAGCAGGACAATATTGAATACCAGCGACACAACAGCCCCCCTCTCCTCGATCAATTCTATAATGAGAAGACAAAATGTGATGATAGAATCACTGAAACGATTGCTCATCATGGATCCAACAGCAACAAATATGACTCTAAAGGCAAAGCTGTGGGAACAAATCCAAAATTTACATTTCTCAATTTGGGAAAATAATCCTGATCCACTTAGAGAAGGATATGACATGAATTCGTACACAAATCTGGAAAAATTAATCATCGAAAACTTTAAGATGTCATCAAATATTGCTCCAGAACGAAGAACCCAATATGAGCAAAACAGCGTGCTACCACTGCCCAAAGTAACTATCCCACAATTCAATGGGAATTATGTCACATGGAGAACATTTTTTGATCTATTTTCTCAACTCGTCGATAAGCAGCAGATTCCCACGGTACAAAAAATGTGGTACCTCAAATCTAATGTTGGAGGAGAAGCGGGGAACCTGATAAGTCACCTTTCCGCTACAGCTGACAATTATGAAACAGCATGGAAAATGTTACAAGAGCGCTACAATAATAAGCGAGTTCTTGTCACAACATTAATTCAACAACTGCTTGATCAACCATCAGGCGGATCATCAGCAGCAACCATCAAACAGCTGCATGATGTCACACAGGAATGCTTACATGCATTACAAAATATTGGCGTCGACACGACCTCTTGGGACCCGATTTTGCTACATTTATTAGTTAAAAAATTGGATCGTGGAATACATGTTCTTTACGAGCGATCAATAACAAATCCAAAAGAACTTCCTAAGATCACACATTTTTTGGCATTTCTGGAAACACATTTTCAATCAATGGAAGCTATGGGTCAGAAGGAAAAATCATCTTCAAAGGCATGTGCCTCTGCTACTTCATTCAACCAAAATAAAGAGACATGCAAACTTTGCAAAAGGGACATTCATCTACTATTTCGGTGTCAATGCTTTCAACAACTAACACCACACGATCGACTGAAATTCATACAAAAACATAAATTATGCGTCAATTGTTTAAAATCAGGCCATTCCACAAAAATTTGTACATCCAGGTCATGTACAAAATGCAATAAGAAACACAATTCGATGCTACACCTTGAATCAACAAAATTTTTATCAAGGCAAGAATCATCTAACGAAAACAAAACATCATCGGCTGCCACAGCACTATTTACAAGAGATAAGCCAGACACCACCTCTTTGAGCACTTGTTTACCAGAAGAATCAGAAAGCACTTCATTAGCTGCTGCCAATAAGCAATCATCAAATTCATATGTTCTACTTAGCACAGCATTAGTAAGGGTTAAGAGCGAACATGCAGAAGTTGAGTGCCGAGCTTTGCTAGACTCAGGATCTCAAGTAAATTTCGTCACTGAGCGCCTAGTAAAACGTCTTGGCATATCAATGCAGCCATCATCAGTAAACATCAGCGGAATTGGCGCAACAAACACCAGAATTCAACATCGGATAAATGTGGCATTACAATCTCGAATTAATGGTTTTTCAACTACACTCGAAGCACTTGTATTGCCTCGCATCCTTGCGCCTCAACCATCACAATTCATCAACACAGATTACTGGTCACTACCCAAAAATCTAGTACTAGCTGATCCAACCTTTAACCGTCCCGACAAAATCGACATACTATTGGGGGCCGAACACTATCATCAACTGCTATCGATTGGACAAATTAAGTTATCTGAACAATTACCACTACTTCAAAACACAGTATTCGGGTGGGTTGTTTCAGGTAAAATTCAAAAAGAACACCGCTCAAAGGTAGCATGTGGAGTATGCACCACCGATGAAAGTCTCGAGCTCTCCATAGCTCGCCTATGGGAGTTAGATGAAATTAAAACAAATGACAAACCGCTCTCCATGTTAGAAAGAAAATGTGAAGAACACTTTACGCAAAATACCTTCAAAAACCACGAAAATCGATTCGTAGTAAAGATACCATTTCATCAAAGCCCTGATGCTTTAGGCGATTCACATGGAATTGCTCTTAACAGATTTCTTTCGCTTGAGCGTCGACTGCAGAAAACTCCTGAAATAAGAAGTGAATACATAAAGTTTATGGATAAATATGAGGCACTGGGGCACATGACGAAGATATCATCAGATGCAATCCTATCACCTAACTATTTCATTCCACATCACTGCGTGTTAAGGCCTGAGAGTTCCACCACAAAACTGCGAGTAGTGTTCGATGCATCTGCCAAAACAACGTCAGGACATTCACTAAACGACCTCATGTACACAGGTCCGACAGTGCAAAGCGAACTATTCTCTATACTGCTAAGATTTCGATTTCCAAGATTTGTGTTTACCACTGATGTAGAAAAAATGTATAGACAAGTCCTAATTTCCCCCGAAGATCGCAAATTTCAACTCATCATTTGGAGAAAAGATGCCAAAAAACCCATAACGTATTACCAGCTCAACACAGTTACATATGGGACAAGAGCTGAACCCTATTTAGCAACAAGGTGTCTACAGCAACTGGCGAAAGAGAACACTGTTCGTTACCCGCAGGCCTCGAAATTTCTTCAAGAGAATTTCTATGTGGACGATGGCCTGGGTGGCGCAGACAGCTTAGTAGCTACAATACAATTACAAGAACAGCTAACCCTGATCATGAAAGAAAGTGGTTTCAACTTACGAAAATGGTGTGCAAATCATCCACAACTGCTCAGAAATATTCCACAAGGAGATCTAGAAGTAAATTTAGACTCAATTAAAACATTAGGACTCACATGGCTGCCGAAGGATGATAAACTCTGCGTTAAGGTTAACGTCGAAGCGGTCAAAAGGATTACGAAACGCAGCGTCACGTCAGATCTTGCCAGACTTTTCGACCCATTAGGAATCCTTTCTCCAATTGTGGTAGCAGCCAAAATTCTCATTCAAAGTTTGTGGGAACTAAAATTGGACTGGGATCAATCTTCGCCCGAAGAGCTGCACACAAAATGGCTCACATTTCGCTCAGACCTGAATGCATTAAAAACACTGCAAATTTCAAGGCACATTTTTAAAGGAGAAGTCCCAGAAGCCACTCAATTACACATCTTTACTGACGCATCGGAGAAGGCATATGGAGCAGCAGCATATATTCGATCAGTATGTAAAAACGGCACGATCATAACACGATTGTTATGTGCCAAATCTCGAGTAGCACCACTCAAAAAACAAACACCTCGACTGGAGCTGTGTGCAGCAGTGCTCGGAGCGCAGTTAGCAGCCAAAATCACAGCTGATCTTCAATTTACAAGTCCAATATGGTTTTGGACTGATTCAGAAATAGTATTATCATGGATACACTCATCCTCAGCATTATTTAATACCTTTGTGGCAAATCGAATATCAGTCGTCCAAGAAACGACACGAGCTGAACAATGGCGTCACGTCAGCTCAAAATATAATCCAGCAGACATTTTATCTCGGGGAATGTCACCAAGGGCATTGAAGGAATGTACCTTATGGTTCTGTGGACCACTATTCCTACATGGCAAAGAAACAGGTTGGCCCCCAAGATTCAATCCAAGTTCTTCTATCAACAACAATATAGAAAGAAAACGAAAGGCACCCGAATCACTTGCCGCAACAGTAGCTGAGCCTGATTTTATATATAAAATCAAACACAAGAATTCTTTCCATCGCCTACAGCGAATTGTAGGATACGTTTTGCGCTTCATAAACCATACCAGGCGTAAAAGAGAGCATCGAGAGGCTCAAATGTCTTTAACGACGACGGAATTGGATTTATCACTAGTTCCAATCATCAAACAAATGCAAACGTCAGAATTTAAAGATGAAATTCAGCAGCTGAAGAGATACAATGAATTACGAGGAGCATGCAGTTTAAGCAATCTTTCACCATTTTTGGACAAATATGGCCTAATTCGTGTTGGCGGTCGACTAGACGCTTCATCATTGGCATATGACTCAAAACATCAGTTGCTCATCCCGTACAATGATCCCATTTCAAAAATAATATTTGAAATGACTCACAAAAGCAATAAACATTGTGGTGCACAAACGTTACTTGGAATTGTGCGACAACGGTATTGGCCAATAAAAGGAAAAATTATGGCTCGAGCCACAATTCATCGTTGCACAGTATGCAGCAGAGCCAAACCTGTGCTATTCAACCAAGTAATGGGAAATTTGCCTTCTACACGAGTGACACCAGCAAGACCATTCATAAACTCTGGAGTCGACTACTGTGGTCCAATAACAGTACACTACAAACTGCGTGGAAAAAGGCCGCACAAGGCTTACATTGCAGTATTTTGTTGCTTTGCTACGAAGGCGGTGCATTTGGAGCTTGTGAGTGATCTCACCACCGACGCATTTATTGGTGCTCTTAAAAGATACATCGGCCGGCGAGGGCACTGCCAAAATTTATATTGTGATAATGCGACAAACTTTGTCGGAGCTAAAAATCAATTGCCTGAACTATCAACAGTAATTTACTCGTCCTACGCTCAAACAGCAATCACAAATGCATGCAACAAAAAGGGTATACAATTTAAATTCATACCCCCAAGAGCGCCACACTTTGGGGGCCTATGGGAAGCCGCAGTTAAATCCGCCAAGCATCTTCTTGTCAGAAGCTTAGGTAATGCATCTTTGACATACGAGGAACTAGAAACACTGGTAATTGAAATTAAGGCAATACTGAACTCCCGACCAATTTCATCCATGTCAAATGATCCTAACGACATAGCTGCCCTCACTCCAGGACATTTTCTAATCGGAGAACCATTGACAGCCCAAATTGATGCACAGGCTAAACCCATAACCTCTAGCTTGGCAACCAGATGGAAGTTAGTTTCTCGTCTGAAACATGAATTTTGGAACAGGTGGTCGAGGGACTACCTCAACGAACTACAATACCGGAATAAATGGCAAGAGCGGTCGAAAAACCTTAAAGAAGGTGATATTGTTATCGTCAAGGAGGATAACGTTCCAGTCATGAAATGGCCTTTAGGACAAGTAATAAAAACCTATAAGGGAATCGACGAAACAGTTAGAGTTGCAGATATTAAAACGGCTTCAGGCGTATTTAAGCGAGCAATTCGATATCTGGCACCACTTCCTAGAGTTAAAGACGACGATGAAGAATGGCAGCAAAAACCAAATCAACAGGCTACAACATCAACCAACAATTGCAAACTGCAGCCCTCTGAATCACCATCACCATCTGATGAAATTCCAAAAAATAAAAAACGACGGCTATTAACTCTTCCCAGTATGCCCATCTTACTAATAGCATTGCTCGCTCTTCCACTCATTTTCGCAGGAAGGGTAACATAACAGAACTTAAATCAAACATGGGCTTACACTTCGAAGGAATTGGCAACACGCGAATATCACGATCTGAATGGAATACTATAAGCTACTATGAATTAACACCATATTGGCGAGAAATGGCTGCATTCACTAATAGAACTACAGCTCTGCAACATTTATGCAAACTCATGAATCAAAAGGCAATTTGCTTAAACACACTGCAAACTATTGAATTCGGCCTAGCTGACTTGAAAGCTGAAAATATTCTCCTGAACGGCAAGAGAACTAAACGTGGCGCAGTAAACTTTATCGGCAACATCGCTAACTCACTTTTCGGTGTCTTAGATTTAAACTATGCAGATCAAATGTCGAAAGATAAAAATAAATCATCAACCTCCATGTCCAGCAGTTCGACAACACGTGACACCGGCGGATTTTGTAGTGACTGTGACGTAGATTGACCTAGAAGCCAGAGAAGTGGATTACAAACTTTACAGTTATGAACACATATTCACTTTTTATCTACACTCATTATTGTTCAACTATTCAACTTTTTTTTTGTAAATGTCGCTCGTCCACCAACCACTAATATCAAACTAAATAAATGGAATGATTCAAAAATAAATTTGCCTCAGAAAATGTCAAATCAGCTTTTATAAACAATCAATATGCAAGAAAAAAAAAAAAAAAAAAAAAAGAATACATTCATATTCTTAAGAAAAAACAATAAAATTCATAAACAAACTGTAGCAACTAACATCTATCATGTCAGCACATTTTTCTTTTTGTGAGCGTAGCTCACGCCGGGGTGTATGTTCAAACTCACAAATTATTTCTTTTGGATATACATGTACACATTCATACATAAAATACAAAACGACAGCATTTAATTGCTGCATTTAAATTCTATGTACAAGCATATACGTCATTGTTTAAGTCATTGTTAAAAATAAACAAATAATAAAAATAATTTGTTTACGTCATTAGTTAAGTCATTGCGCATTGTTAAAACTAAACAAATAATATAAATCAGCAACAATTTAGTAGTTAAGAACCAATTGTTAAAAATAAACAAATAATGTAAATCAGCAATAATTTAGTATTTAAGCACCAACTAAATCAATAATAAAATAAGAATTATCATAACCATTGTCGTGTTAATTTCTTCTTTTCACCGGTTAACCAAGTTTCAAGTGCTTGCGTTAAATTTTACATTATCTTGGTGCATCACCTTGATAATAATCAAATAACAAGTTAATCAGGCAAAACAGCCTGTTATTAACAAATAAACTATTTTACATTATCCTGGTATATTACCTGGATAATAAACAATAACAAAAAAAAAACAAGTTAATCAGACAAAACAGCCTGTCATTAACAAATATTGTATAGCTTAAGTCTATTCTTATGAACTATTTGTTTTTTATTTGTTTTCTTATCAACTATGGTTACATTATTTTTAAAATCTATTTTCTTAATTTTATATGCCCTTTATATGCCATCTCTAACTTATGTCCTGCATCATTTCTTACTTAAACTAAATCTATTTTAAAATTATATTCTAATTTTGTTTTATCATAATTAATTTTTTGTTTTATTTTATTTATATCTAATAGTTTTTTAATTCTATCTATTGATACTTCTAACATAAATTTAATTTCCTTAGCATAATTATCTATATTGTAAAGTGGTGCAACTCTATCTACTTCACCAAACTGTCTAAAATTGTTTGGAATTTTTCCAAAAGTAAGTTCATAAGGGCAATAATCATGTACTGTAGATGGTGTAGTGTTAAAACAGTACGTGAAATATTTGAGCCATTCACATCCCAGTCGTCTTTATCTACTGATATGTAGTTTCGTACGTATTCGTTAAAAGTTCTGTGACTTCTTTCTATCGTACCTAGTGTCTGGTGATGATGTGCGTTTATCTATCTTCAATAGGTTGCAAAGTTCTGTCAGTATTGAGTTCTTGTATTCTGTGCCCATATCCGAAATGAACGTCTTCATTGGACCGTATATAAGCACAAAATTTTCAAATATCGCTTTTGCGATCGTCTTAGCTGATTTATCTTTTATTGGTATTGTTACCAAATGTTTAGTTAAGTCACATATCATTTTGATTGCATATTCATTTCCATAAATTGACTTTGGAAATGGTCCAGTTGTATCTACGTACACCGTATCAAAAGCCCTATTTGGTGTCTCCGTTATAGTCATTGGACTTTTTATATGTTTCTCCGTTTTAGCTAATTGACATTTATGACATGTCTTCACATATTTTGCAGTGTCTTTTGTCATATTTATCCAGTAATAATATCTCCTGATCTTCTCAGTGGTTCTATATATCCCACAATGTCCTCTTTCTATAGGATCATCATGGTATCTCAGCATTATCTCACGTATTGCCTTTGCATTCGTGTTATCAATTTGAGTTACTTCGTTTAATAGTGCTATTCTGATTTTATTCTATATTTTATTGCCCATATTCTCAAATTCATTTATCGAGACAAATTTGAAAATCCTCTCATGTGGTGAAATTTGAATCTTATTAATATTTAGTTTACAGGCTACTCATTCTAGCGTAGGGAAAAATTGGGTTAAGGCATATTCCCTTTAGTAAACAAATCATCTATTCTTATGCTAGCATATATGGGCTATTTCAAATTTTTTGAGCACCTGCTGAAACCGACATACTATGGCTCTTATTTCATTCAGTTTTATGAATTGAAAAAAAAAAAAAAACGTTGTACGGGGTTTGGATGACTATACTTGAAGGATATGACGTACAAAGTTTTACGTTGAAAAGTCTTCACCTTAAGAATTGGTGGTCATCTAAAATTCGAAAAATGAAAAAAACGACTTTAAACTTGCAAGAGTTTTTCATTCATTCCGTTTTCTTTGCAATAGTTTTTAGCTTTCAGATCCAAACCAATACAAAATATAGTCACTAGACTTGGAGGATATATCCACTAAAAAGAAATGTGTTATATCGCTGCTGGGTGAAAAGTTGCATGGTGGTTTACAAGTGAAACCAAAATTTTCCGAATGTTAAGCTTTTTGAAGATTTTACATAGGGTTTTTGCGCCGTTTAATAAAAATGACTTTTAAGCGCAGAATTACATAAATGGCGTATTTTTATACAGTTTGAGGTATATCAAGTTGGTGTCAGCGCACCAATAACGTATCACGGACATCACAAACTTAAAAGAAATTAGCGTAAATTTTTTGAACATGTAACTTTTTTGCGTCTGACAATCTGAATTGTCTTTTAAGTTGGCTAGTGTATTGCGTGATGTGAGTAACTTCGTAAAGTGCACCTCCGAGGCGAAAACGCACTTTTCAATTTTTAAACGCGTAAATTTTGAAAATTTTTGCAAAAAAAACAATTTTTTTAAGCTTTTTTATATCAAAACATGGCATGGAACATGTTTAGGTATCTAAATAAATTCTTCGCGATGGACTAAACTGATGAAGTGAAAAAAAAATTTTTTTTTTAATCCTGGCGTGTGCAGCGGCAGTTTTTTCCAAACACATTTCGCTTTGTGACAACTAAAGCGCTTTATCAATTCCGCTCAGACGTACATAGAATGAAAGGCTTTACTGAGCTTGATACTAAAATCGAAAACGCACCAAAAAAATTTAAGGATTTAAAATTTTATGGAGGAAACAAAATTTTTCTAACCTCAAAAAGCATTCTTTTATGAAATATTTGATTTTGAAGATTTAAAAGAATTATTTTTGAATTCGGGTTAATAAGTAACCCAGAATTCCAACAAGTATTTTATAATCGGTCCAATATTAATATTTGCAAAAAAACGCGTTTTTTTTAACCCCTAGAAAGTGAGACTATATTTTTAAACAATATTCAGGGGCCACCTTAACAAATTTCAACAAAACAATTGAAACATATTACCGCGAAAACCAGAAATAAGAATAAATATCTCAGTAAGTATTGACAAATATATTAATATTATACTAAACTCAGAAAAAACTAACGATTTTAAAGGTGTTACTGATCTTAATATATAATTTGGTAAAATAATCATAATAAGTTTAAATGGTTATATCTCTTAAACCATTAGCGATAGGCAAATAGTTTTTCCCAAAATATTGCAAATTATGTCTTATACTAGCCGTAATTTTGTAAAATGTTTAACAATTTTAAATAAATTTTTATATGCATACACGATCAAAAATTTTTTTTATATTTTTTTTCAGTGTATTTTACAAATATTTTGGTGTGCTAAAAAAGCCCTTAATTGGTATTATCCACACGCGTTATCGTTTTTCAATTTTAACAAAAACTGTAATTTTAATATTTTTTTTTTTAATTTTTAACTTTAAACCGCCGTAAAATTTGCGCCGTTGAATAAAAATGATTAACGCGAACGGATTTCATATGCTCAAATATCGGTTCATACAGACGCAAATCGACATTGATGTCAGACAAAAGAAAAAAAACTTAAAAAAAAATTGTTATGTTTGATGTAACATCTTTTGGGTGAAATCTTTAATTTATAACATCGTTTGACGTCTATATTATTCAATGGTATATATATCATGGGCTCATTATTGTTATTAATATTTTGCTGATTTACTACTAGTTTACTAATTTTCATTTCATTAGTCATCGATCTTGCCGTGACCCTTAAAACGGATGAAATCTTATCGTTGATATCTTTTAAGTCATATATTGTAATACGCGACAGTGAGTCGGCAGCATAATTATCTTCTCCCCTGAGATATTCTACTGTGAAATCATATTCCTCCAGATCGAGTCTCATTCTCGTTAGCTTAGAACTTGGATCTTTCATGGAGAACAGGTATGAAAGTGGTCTATGGTCGGTTCGGACCAAAAAATGTTTTCCATATACTGTGAGCGTCAAAATAAAGTAAACAGCAATTTTTAATTGACTTACTGTAAAAAGTAATATTGCAGAGTTTAGTACTATACCATTTAGAGATTGACTACCATAAAACATGAAATCAAATCAATTGGGAATATTGCACAAATCTCTCGAAAGTGAAAATGCATCAGATTTTACGCGTCAAAAAAAAGTAAACAGTGGTAACACTTATTTACGCTTTTGTATATTTCGGGGAAGAACTAAATTTTTTGTGACACATGTGTACTGATCACATGTTCTACTTTACTAAAAATCATTTGAAGTTGATTTGTACTAATCAATAATAGCTAAAAAGGTGTAAAAGCAAATATTCTCACTATGGGATAGCAACTATCGGTTTATACT